>CM043120.1:45524828-46004108 GCA_023701765.1 Hylyphantes graminicola
GTCAGTGGGTCATCTGGGTCACTTGGGTCACTTTTTTGGTCTGAGTCACTGGGTCATGGGTCACTCTATCAGACCCGGATTTGACCCACTGACCCATGACCCGGACTGACCCAGTGACCCGGAATGACCCACTGACCCGGAATGACCCACTGACCCGGAATGACCCAGGGACCAAACCATTCTGGGAATATAGACTAACTAGCTAGACTATATAGTTGAGGCTCAAGTTTTAGTTTCTGAGGGGTTGAAATGTGGATTTATTTGATTCAGTATTTAAGTTTCAAGCTTATTTTATTCCAAAATTACATAAACAGATTCATATATGCTTGAGTAAATTTCTATATTGATTATGCTATGTACTTATGTTCGATATATCATTAGGCCAGCCTATTCATTTTGAATAAACTGTGTATTCCCATATTCTTTAACACTGTAAATCTGTTACATACTATACAGCGTAGTGACTAGTGAGTGTATATATAGTGCATACTGCATAGATGTTTGTGATACATTAGTTTTGTTGTTATGCAGCAGTAAACGTGTTTTCTATAGTATTCAGTTTCATTATTAAAAATAATGTAAATTTTGCATAAACATTGTAATTCTTGAAAATATATTGTTTTATATAATTAATAAATTGGCTTTCAATTCAGCTTTATCCCAAATTATGAATCTAAAATCATCTTACGCAGCTAAGCTAATAGCATATATTGCAAGCTTTTTGTAATACGTATCTGACTTAATGTGAACGAGAATTGATCATAACTGTTGGTAATTTACATGGGTAGTTCTTTTACTTCGCTGCTATATATATTAAATCACGTTTTAATGAGGCCTGAATAATACAACCAAAATTATACTTGCTACTTGTGCGTGTGAAGTGTGATATGGCTGTAGATGTAGTTTGCAAGGATGAGAACCAGCATTACCATGTTTCACTTGTGTCAAGCCAATACCAATTTTAGTTTTTGACCTTGAGACAAAGTGATTTTTAACCTCGTCTTTGCATCACTAGAAAAAGTGGTTAGTTGGCTCAGTTCAAGTTGCTGTGCTAGTCAGCCTAGTCGCAATTACTAGGTTAGTTTGAGTCGATTCATGTGACTGGGTCAGTTCAGAAAACTGGGTCAGTTACTCAGTTCAGGCTTCTGGGTCAGACCAGGTTCCTGGGTCAGTCCGGGTCACTGGGTCAGTCCGGATCACTGGGTCATTCCGGGTCAATGGGTCAGTCCGGGTCACTGGGTCAGTCCGGGTCACTGGGTCAGTCCGGGTCACTGGGTCATTCCGGGTCTCTGGGTCAGTGGGTCACTGGGTTATGGGTCTCATATATGAATGGGTCAGTGGGTCATGGGTCACACAGTTTGTGACCCGTTCCAACTCTGATTTTATAACCACCCTGTATATGCTTAGTACGTGCTTGTTAAATATGTGGGTCTGAAAGTCCTGTGAAAGGTCATTGCGTGCAATTGAAAGTACGATCAATTAAAAATCTAGAATTTCATAATGCTACTAAGTGTCATATAATTTAGGCTTTTTTTTTTAAAATAAAGTTTTTAAACAAACCAAAGAAAAGGCTAGTTTTGGTTTACGGGATTGTGAATTAAACCTATGATCCACCTTAACCTTTGTAAAACAATACTTTTAATTTCCCAATGTCATATCTCATTACATACTACGATCCAAAAAAGATCAATTTATTGGTATAAATTTTGCAGAAAATGTCTAGATATTTTGAACAAAATGTTTTATTGTACATTTCGAACACTACGAAACCCTTATTGTGCCTTAATGTTATACGACAAATAATAGAGATACCTTTTCCTGATTATATTCTCAAAGAAATTCAAAGACAGAAAGAGAAACTTCAAAAAAATCAACAATTCTGCTTAGTGAGTAAAATTGAAACATTATTTAACCTAACAAATGTTTGCCCTCGTAGAATGCACCAATGTAGTAAGTAAATGTTTTTATAACTTTAACCCTCTAATGCATACTGTTGCCATATGGCAACAAGTAACCTAATCCCCTTTATTCTATTAAAGTAAGGGCTGTAGGGAGCCTAGTGGTCAAGGATCTCGGAGCTCGAGATCGGAAGGTTGAGAGTTCGAGACCCGGTCGCCACTGAAGACCTACCGAGTATATGCGGAGTACGTGCTCGTAAAATCTGTTGGGTCCGAAAGTCCTGTGGTCGGTCATTGCGCAGTTTACCATGGGTACAGGTTCCTGGAGAAAATTTCCCTCCCCTTCAGGGACATGTCTAAATTGTGGAGGTGGCGCGTGATAGATGGCAGCATCTGTCGCGTATATGTGTGCATGTGAGTGTGTGTTGTGACTGTCTTACTGGACGAAGGTTTATAAGCGGCTCTCTGAGCAAGCACACAAGCCTGAAAATATATGTATATCAACCAACCAACCAACCAACCTTCTATTAGAGCTCCCTCTCGACAAATCTGTGTTTTTTTCATCTACTACATTCCATTATGAAGTTTTATTTATTAATAGCCCTCATAGATGACAATAGTAAAAGTGTATTTAAAATTAAAGAGTGAAGTTATTAACTGTAGTGAAATTACGTCTTTTTCAGTATTCAAAGTGTATAATAATATTAGTACTAAATACAAATAAATTGTTTGATAAAATAATAATAGTTCAAGAGGGTTATTTTAAAATATATTTAGCAGTTTCCTAGTCATTCTTATCAAAATTGGAATTTTGTAGTTGATTTTTTTTATTTGAAAATTTAAAAAATTGAAATTATTTAAATTCTAATGCAGTTAATTTTTTTTAGCATTTTTCCCTTAATGTATGAGTATTAAAGATACAAATTTATTTTTTGGGGGTGAAAAAAATTCATGCATTACAGGGTTAACTAGCACTTACTGCTTACGAATATTTATCTGGCGCAAATCTCCCCAGCTTTCTTATTTCAAACCAAGTTTCAGCCGCCCCGAAGGCTGAATGGTTAGTGTACTAGCCTTTGGAGCAGCTGGGGTCGGGTTCGAATCCCGGTCAGGCATGGATGTTTGTGACAGTCAATAAATGTTGTTATTCGTCTATGTGTTATTCTTTTCTTTGCGACTGTAAAAATTCTTTCTGTGTCTGTACCACTTGACGAAAGCTTATAAGCGGTTCTTTGAACAAGCACACAAGCTGGAATATATATGTATCATACCATACCAAGTTTCAACACGAATGTCAGTTAGAATTCTATCATTCCAACTCTGCCATAAAATATAAAGAATATTCCATTTTTTCCTTCGCCAAAAGAGGTTTTATTCTAATCTCCATTATCATCACGTTTTGCTACGGGTATTATGAATTGCTAAGTTATAGGGGAAAATTCCTTCAGACATCTTTAGATCGTTCAGAGCGATAGGCACAGAAGTTTCCAGATAAAAAAGAACTATAAAATGGCGAGATATTCCGCCATCCTTTTTTCTATTTTTATTTTAATAAACAGATGACCAGTTCGATTCTTTTATCTTAGGCGTCTCTGCCATTATGGTGGCTGGCCGCAGTATATTTCAGTAAGACACGAATTCGAAGATTTAAGGTTTTATATTAAGTAAATTGCTGAACGTGTATTTCAAAAATGTGGAATTCAAATGGTAATTCAAGTTTCCAATTAATACGTTGTAATGTTGTGTTTATTAGCTTCTTTAACACCATTCTCGTTATTTTTTGTGAATTTATTGATTATAAGTACAATAGATGTAGACATTTTCCCAAACTGTATACATATTTAAGAATGGAGTAGCTTTATAAACCCGGCGTTGTACGGGTGTACCCTTACTAAAGGTGACTGTTTTTTTTTATGTAAACTTTTATTTTATACCAATTGATCACCTCTCCACTGGTCTGCACTAAATCAGTACATTATAATTTCCTCCCATTATAATATGAAGAGTACAAGGGAAAAACCACTTTATTTCGTAGAAGGCTTTCCTCAATAGGCCTCATTGGCGATGATAACGAAAAATCGCCTAAACTAGTGAAATTATACCGGTTACTCGCTTTGTTTTTCCTTCGCGGCAACCCTGATTCACGCCACAGATCAAAGACACGAGTCACAAGTTTGTACCACGAATGAAGATCCGAAAGAAAAACCTGTTTCCTGTCGCCAATGCCCGCCAATCAGATACAGTTACGCGAAGACTCCTAAAAAATCAAGCGGTTCTTCCCATGTACTCTTCAAATCAGCACTAATATTTAAAAATAGAAGTTCGATTGTATCCAGTCCCTTCTAGAAGTCTGCCTATGAGAAGAGGGCATTCCCATAGGCAGTGTTAAAATTGCCCCAATAGCTATGATATACACTCTTAAAACAAGCGGGCGATTTTAACTCAGACGGAGTTATTTTCACTCCTCCAGTCTTGAAAATGCACGTCCCCGAAAGGGGTGGATCCTTTGTGTGTTAAACCTCCGACAGGATCACCCCAAATGAGTGATTTTAACTCAGTCTGAGTTAATATTCACTCCTTTCCAGTGTCGAAAATGCACTTCTCCTACTGGAGTGGATTTCACTCTTTTGTTTTAAGAGTGTAATGACCACTTTCTATTTGCCCTCTTACACCCGAAAATGCCCAAAATGTGGTAAACATTCCACTCCATCGATTACCCAACAGAGTTGGGGAACCCAGTCGGTAAAACCATTCGCCTTGCATGCAATACGCCTAGCATGCGAAGGGTCCCAGGTTCGGGTCCGGGAATCGCCAAAATAACTGCCGACCGATAAACGGCCCGCGTAGCCAAAAATGTCCGACGAATAATACCCCGTGTAAGGTAGTGCACTTTAAATATCCTTCAAAGTCCTAACGCTGCGTACGATGTCGCCCTTAACGGTTGCGTTATGTGCCTATTTAGGTGTCGGCTTGTCAGTTGACAGTGGTTCAAAAATATGGCACCCGTCGCCAATAGCCCTCTTGTAGCTCTAGTGCGACGATAATTCAAACCTAACCCAACCTAACCTTGCATGCAATAGGTCCCAAATGAGGAAGTAGCCAGAATAAAATAACAAAAAAAAATATTTTTCTTTTATTATTAAACATGATTATAACGAATAAGAAATTTAACATCATTTACACAAGTAAAACAAGATATAATTTATCACCAGCTTTAATCTCTTCTTGTTGATAAGTTAAAAATTTACTCATTAATACATAAGTCAATCCACACACATGATGCTTAATTTGAAAAACAAATCATCCCGTCAATAACCTGTCAATAATATAATTGGGATTCAGATCAGCCAAATAATTAAAATTGTAAATCTCGTCACTGTTGGAGATCTTTAAATCATAAAAACACACAACTTTCTTCTCTTCTTCTTTCGGAATCAAAATCATCAAAAAACAAAGTGACTTAAGTCAGGGGGTGCCTCAAGACCAATGCCAACTCAACTTCCAATCTTGCCTAGTAAACAAAAATTTGACCAATGAAAAAAATATGTGTAAGGGGCCCATAACTCATCTAAAAACGTACATTTCCGTATGATCCGTTAGTCTTAAGGCGGATTTGGCCCGCTGGACCGGGGGTCTCCAAACTCAAGTGCCTCAATGTTAATTCAATGGAGAAAAAAAAACTTTTCTCTGACACATTTCGCGGGCTGTATTGAATATTTTACAAAGTTTTTTTTTTTTAAATAATAAATATAGATAACTTACGGGTCTCTATCGAAAATTCTTATTCTTACAGGAAAAGAAGGGGAAGGCGTTTTTCTTTTGACCACTTCACACATTTTCAATTTTTTTAACTTGAATATTAAGTCCAACTTCAATTCTCTTATTTTATTCCAATCTGTATCGTATGGTTTATCATGCATAATTTTTTCATCGTTCGTTTTATTTTTAGTATTTTTATTTAATGTTTAAAAAATAATGAAACTGTGTTCAAAGGTACAACATATAGTTGTGAAGCCCTCCAGTGGAGTAATTATATACTAGTTAGACCATTTTTTATAAAATATTACTACAGGGCACCACTGCCTAGGTTCTCAAAGGAACAATATGGTCAGATATACAACACCTTCCTCTATATCTTGACAATTACATTTTATGTTAATTCTGTACCAACTCGTTATACCTTGCATTCGGATACATAATGCTATCATATCTCATTTTCCCCCCTTTTCTCTTCAGTATAACACCTTGGCAGAAATTGATTATTAATTAAAATATTTTCTGATCGGTAAAGCTACAGATTTTTATCCTTCTCTTTGAAAGATTCACATATTCATTTCGATTGTCTTCTAAACTAACGAAACTAAACGAAACTTTTCGAAATTGTTTCGAATATTTTGTATAAAATTATTTATTGAAAATTACAAGAAATATTCGAACCAATTTCAAAAAGTGCGGGAAGGTCGGGACCTGTAAGTTAGCTACATTAAAACACATAAAAAAATCCTCTTTCAAAAATATTCAATACAGCCGGAGAAATGCGGCAAAGAAAATGTTTGTTTCTCCAAGGAATAATTCTCTGGTAAGAAAAATTATAGGTTAGAATAAAAAAGCTCACTAAAAGTCGCCATTGGAACGAAACATAATCAGCAAATCAGAATGTCGTTTCAACCTTGAATGGAGGCTAATAACCGAAGCAATGTTGCCAGAACAAATTCTAATCAAGGTACAGCACGGATGAAGACCTACAAAATATACTTAATGGTTTTGGCTTCCATAAAAACAAATTTAGAGACATATTTAGTGTACAAATGAAGCAGGCTAGAGTGGTGCATCTTGGGATACCTCGGTGTCAATATGTATGCGCAGTAGCTCGAAAAACCTGACAGTTCTGCTTCAAATCATTTGAACTCATAGACCCCTCTAACTCTCCTTCCTAACTCTATGTTAAAAATATTCCCTCTTTAATCGGCTTTGTCCATTTCACCATCCTCTTTAATCGCGGAAATTATTGCAATTCCGCTTATCACCCTTAATAATTCTTTAACTTGATGGTTTATTAAAAAAATTCTTTGTGTTAAATTGTTTCGGCCATCCCCTAAAAGTAGATTTTCTAATTTGCAGAACGCAAAGTGGCCATTAAAAAAAAATTAAGTTCATCTTTACTGATGAAACAACTTTATTTTAGAAGACAGGAGAAATGAATATGTGAACGATTTTTGACGCGAAGCTTTCAAAGAGAATAATAAAAATCTGTAACTTTAACGATCAGAAAATATTTAAATTAATAACCAATTTCTGCCAAGGTATTATACTGAAGAGAAAAAGGGAAAAAATGAGATATGATAGCATTATGTATCCGAATGCAAGGTATAACGAGTTGGTACAGTATTACATAAAATGTAATTGCCAAGATATAGAGGAAGGTGTTGTATATCTGACCATATTGTTCCTTTGAGAACCTAGGCTATGGTGCCCTGTAGTAATATTTTATAAACAAATAGTCTAACTAGTACATACACTCTTAAAACGAACTAACGATTTTAACTCAGTCTGAGTAATTTTCACTCCTTCAGTCTGGAAAATGCACTTCTCCTCTTGGAGTGGATCCTTTGTGTGTTAAACCTCCGACAGGATCACTCCAAACTCGGTCTGATTTAATATTCACTCCTTTCCAGTGTCGAAAATGCACTTCTCCTACTGAGCTGAATTTCACTCGTTTGTTTTAAGAGTGCAGTTATTCCACTGGAGGGCTTCACAACTATATGTTACACCTTTGAACACAGTTTCATTATTTTCTAAAAATTGAATAAAAATACTAAAAATAAAACGAACGATAAAAAATTATGCATGATAAACCGTACGATAAAGATTGGAATAAAATAAGAGAATTGAAGTTAGACTTAATATTCAAGTTAAGAAAATTGAAAATGTTTGAAGTGGTCAAAGAAAAAACGCCTTCGCCTACTTTGAAATAAAGAAGTCTAAAAGCAAAAAAAAAAAAGATCCTAGATTAGGATTGGAAAAATTCTCAAGTCACGTGACGGACAAATACAAAATAGTGTTTATTTATTGAGCCCAACTGAGTAGTGTTACTGCGTCTCTACACATATTCCTTTCTCTATGAATGCGGGGCTGGGGAGCCCAGCCGATTAGGCACTCGCCTAGCATGCGTAAGGTCCCAGGTTCGGGTCCGGTTTATCGCCAAAATAACTGCCGATCCATATGGGCCACCCATAACGAACGGCCCATGAAGCCAAAAATGTCCGACGAATCCTGTGTAAGGGAGGGCACGTTAAATATCCTTCAAAGTCCTAACGCTGCGTACGATGTCGTTCTTAACGGTAGCGTTGGGTGCCGATTCAGGTGTCGGCTCGTCACTTGACTGGGGTTCTAAAATACGACGCCCGTCGCCAATAGCCCTCGTGCGGCTCCAGTGCGACGATAATTCAAACCTAGCTTACTGAGTAGTGTTACTGCGTCTCTACACCTATTCCTTTCTCCATGAATGCCGTGTGTGCCAGTCCATGCGCAGCCAAGTGTCCAATCACGACCCACACTCCACAATCTCACGGAACGATCAAGGAATCGCAATCACGGTCTTTGTGAAAAAAGCCGACGAATTATGATTAATCTAATGATAAAAACATAAATAAAAAGGAAACGATAAACATGGTGCAGGGTAGAAGAAAAAAATCGGAGGCGTGGTCGAAGATTTTTCACACCTGTACGCCGTTTTATGTTAATGGCAGAGTCCGCCAGAACCAACCGCTGATAGCTTGGCAACCACAGGCATCGTGTCTGTAATTACAGCAACGCCATTATTTCTTTTTTATACACAGGTTGGTCAGAGCGAAATCGAAGCAAGTCCATGCATACGAATTGGACGACACTCGTTAGTTTCTACAGTTTGGTCAAGTTGATCGACACTTGCTTTTATTTCTACAGTTCGGTCAAGTTGATCGAGACTAGCTTATATTTCTACAGTTTGGTAAAGTTGATCGACACTTGCTTATTTCTACAGTTTGGTCAAGTTGATCGACTCACGCTTATTTCTACAGTTTGGTCAAGCTGATCGACACTCGCTTTTCCCACAGTTTGGTTAAGTTGATCGACACTTTCTTTTTCTACAGTTTGGTGAAGTTGATCGACACTCGCTGATTTCTACACTTTGGTCAAGCTGATCGACACTTGCTTTTATTTCTACAGATTGGTAAACTTGATCGACACTAGCTTATTTCTGCATTGTGCTTATTAAGTATCGACATTTTTGAGTATGTTAGGATTGCCTTCATAACATTTTGTCTTGATGCAAACTTGGCAGTGAAATTTATCATATTATAAATATTTCACCTAACGATTGCAAACTCAAAAATGATGCTGAAAGCGACACAAGAACCTTATGCATACGCTGCAAATCAGTTTAACAAAATATGGCAAAGGATGCTTCAAATACAAATACAAAATTTTTCGACCAACAACAGGCCAGAGGCCCAGCAAGGTTGGTTCAAAATACTCTAATTCCTTACCAGTTTCCAATAGCTATCGAAATTCTTCTTAAAATCTTAGCGTATTCTGGTAAAGCATTCCACTCATTGACGACTCTATTGTAAAATATCGCTTTTTTTATGCTGTGTGCTTAAAGTTTCAAAATTTTTTAGTATGCTACGATTGCCTTTGATAAAAATTTTCTTGGGCAAACCTGGCAATGACTATCACACATTATTTGCATTCCGAAATAACGAAGTTCACGGCTTTAAAGCTCACATTCTCTAAAGTATAACTAAAATGAAGGATCAGGTTCATTCATTGACGACTTTTGATAATGGTAAATAAAATACTATTGGACCAAGTCGCCAATGAATGAGCCGGACCCTATATATCATTTATGCTTTAGAGTTTTGCAACTAAATCTCTTACATTAATGAATGAAACTGCAGAAATCAAACGGACTTTCATTTAATTGTTTGTTGCAGTAACTTAAAAAGTAATGTGTGTCTTTTCTGTCGAGGCAGGACACTGAAATTGTTCCACACGGGCAAAATATTTTGAACGCCTCTAAATCTAGGAAAATGCGAAACAGTCGCGTAAACCTGCAATATTTCTAAGTATTTATCAAACTAATAGGCAATAAACGACCATACTCAAAGACTTGCATCGTTTTTGCTCTGAACAAATCATAAATCCTCACCTTAAAGGTAAACTGGCCCACGTCCGGAATTAAATCAATGAAACTTGGTACATTTTATCTCTAAGGCAAGGTGTTCTTTTTCTTCGTCTTGTTCTGAGGGTCATAGACGACTCAACAAGCTTCAAAGTGATTGTGGTTCGCGTTCTGGCAACACCTACTTGGCCAGTCTCGGCGCGTAGACTTGTTAAAAGAAGATTGGGGGTCTCTCTTCTAACAGTGTAATATTTATTTTCGCTTATTTGTATTTTTTTTTACGTTTGTGTGTCTACTTTGATTCGTGTTAGGGACCATTCAATTGTTACATTAGGTGATTAAGTCAGTTAGGTTAGGTTTGAATTACCGTCGCACTAGAGCTACACGAGGACTATTGGCGACCGGCGTCGTATTTTAGAACCACAGTCAGATGACGAGCCAACACCTGAATAGGCACCCAACGCAACCGTTAAGGGCGACATCGTACGCAGCGTTAGGACTTTGAAGGATATTTAAAGTGCACTACCTTACACGGGGTATTATTCGTCGGACATTTTTGGCTGCACGGGCCGTTTATAGGTCGGCAGCTATTTTGGCGATGCCCAGGCCCGAACCCAGGACCTTCCGCATGCTAAGCGAGTGCTTAACCGACTGGGCTCCCCAGCCCCCTTTGTTTGGGAGTGTTGCATTGCTTTGTAACACAAAGATAAATTGGACCAGGACTCCTGAAACTGTTAACATCTGTGCCAGAAATGGGATTCGAATACATGGCCGTATTTCTAAATAGGCTAAGTAGGCAGCAGCCATCAAGAAGGGAGAATTTTTTGGGGCGGGGCAAATTTTATGACCAATTAAAGCGGCATTCGGCATAAAAAAATATTATAAGGATACCAATATATTTTGAAAGAAAACAAATAATTTACATTAATGCGTACACCGTAATATATATAGTATGTACTAATATTCCGTAGGAAACATGGTCGCGTCGAAAAATATTATGATCTGAAAACTTACACGAACGACGTCAGTAGTAAAAAGACAATAAGAGCAATAGCTTGAACACCAGTAATTTTGTAACAACTAAACTTAATTCCGTGTTCTCTTTAGACATTTATTTCTCGATGGTATACGTATTCATTTCGTGTTCTAAATTCAGTAAAATATGTTGTTCCAATAAATCCGCCCTCCTTCTTTTTGAGTATAAGTTACTGGCGACAAAAATGTATAAAGAGAACATGGAGTTAAGTTTAGTTGTTACAAAATTACTGGTGTTCAAGCTATTGTTCTTATTCTCTTTTTTACTACTGACGTCGTTCGTGTAAGTGTTCAGATCGTAACAAAAAGTATAAGAAATATTTTTAACTTGGATTAGCTATATATAGAATTCGAAAATACGTATAAAAAATTTGGATTGGCGTAACTTCTATCGACATCACGCAAAGGACCCCCAACAAGATCCTCTTTCGTTGCCACCTACCGATTAAATCTGCAATAATCGAAGCGATTTTTCACACAAGCAGGTTCATCGGCCCCTATTTTACTTGCTACACGATCATCACAAAAACCTGTCATAATTGCCGAAAGATAGAGTCATTTTCCAAATTTTATACATAAGAGCCAGAGAGGTGTAACAACATTTACATCCAGGGGTTGTTCTTCCATAAGGAAAGTTAGGCCCGAGCCTAGGGCCCCAAATTTTTGGGGCCCCTAAATTTCAATTTCTATTGTGCTAAATGCTGTAAATCCCCAAAATATCAATAAATTAAAAAAAAATCTGATAATCCACTTGGTTTTTCGCTCAGCATTGACTACGAAATTGACCTAACGCGATTGTTTTGCTCGATGTTATATGGACGATAGATTTTGGTAAGGAAGCCTTTAAAATTGTAGCAGAAATTTGATACACTGCATCATCATTACTGGAAATCATACACAAAATTTTCCGTAAAGGGGCATAATAGGTTGTGCATATAGTCCAAGATTTCCTAGAACAGACTCTGTTCACATCACTTTACCAAAAGTTGGTTAGCACTTAGAGGACCAACCAAATGTTTGAGCATGGCAATCCAATATTGTACGTTTTTGGATCTTTGTGCAGTCGCAAATGTTTACCTTTATTTCGAGAATATTCACACCTTGGCACATGACACAGGTAGATACACGAAACAAAATTGCTTTGATTCCAGACTCAAGCAGTTTTATTATGGAAAACTTTGCTTGTTTCGGTGGGAATACAAAAGACCCATCTTCTTCAGAATGGCACAAACTCACCTTCTGTAGAATAAAAGTTGAATACTGGCCTTCTTTAAAATGTACTGTTCTTAAGAAGGTTGACCTCTTGTGTTCCTAGCGAAACATGTAAACTTTTATACAATAAAATTATTCACGCCAAGGATTAAAACCGTCCTCTCTTCCTCCCATGGCAAAAGGAAGAGAGGACGAAGAAGGCTGAAGTGGCGACGAAAGGTCTTGAAGGAGAGAGACCGTCTTTGGTTGTCCAAGCTGGACAGTTGCCAGAGAGGCCGCTCTGAACCGGAGGAACTGGGTTAAAACAATTGCGGCCCTATGCGCCTATACGGCGTGACGAGTCTCAAGGCAAGGATTAAAGTTATTTTTCTTCATGTATCTTGGTGGTTCTGAATTAATACGCCCGTAGCCAATAGCCCTCGTGTATAGCTCTAGTGCGACGATACTTCAAACTGACCTAACTTCATGTATATTCATGTTTGCTTATGCAAAGTTAAACACAAAATGTCGGATTATTGAAACATCGGTAAGTCGGCATAATTGAAACAAATGTTGATGATTTTTGTTCGGCGCTATTATTTTTCGTGTATCTTCATGTTTACTTGATGCAAAGTAAAAAACAAAGGTTGGACGATTGAATCATCAGCTTGGGGATAAGGGGGTTCAGTATGTTGTATATCGGTAATGTTAAATTGGCCAATTACAATGTACCTTTTCACAATAACTACTGATCAGATCATCTTAAAATTTTCTGTGTTTGTTGTACCAACCTTATACATTAATCTGAGGTTAAAAGTTCTTTGTAAATAACTGTTAGATTTTTTTAAAATAAAATAGGTTTTAAAGTACCCAAAAAATTAGGAAATTTTCACTTTTTTGCCCCATAAAATTTTTTTCACTTTAGTTTTATTAAAATTTATAACCTCAGATTAATCTATACTATGTATTACATCATATAAAAAAAATTTGCGAGAAAACATAGTATAGTTTTTGAGAAAAGGTACATCGAAGTTCAAAAAATCAAGTTCTGAGAAAAACGCGTTTGAAGTTTTTAATGTTAACCCATTTCCTTACGAAGCCATGACATTAAAATGGCTTTTAATGTCAAAAATATTTTTCCAATCGTCTTGATACTTTGTGACATTATTAATAAAGGTTGTAATATTACTTTAAGCCGATAGTTTTTGTTTTGATTTTTTCACCGATTTTAGGGTACTGAACCCCCTTAAGGGGTCATAGGAGTCTTAAAAATGTGCAAAGAAGGTACTACAAAACATAGTTTGATCTTTCATGTCATTTTTGAACTACTGAATGTATAAGTATAATTTTTTTATATGTAATTCTACAAGATTTATTTATTATAAAACAAGTTTTAAAATTTATGAAACTTCAGCCAAAACTGAAATAAATGATATTAAACATGAAGGTACTTGAACACACTGTGATTAGGCTTGCGCGGCAAATTGTGAGGTCAAAATTGAAAAAATGAATAAGAAAATGACTTTATATTGTACAAATATGTACAAACAAAGACTTATACCTAAATTCTCAGCTCAATTTTAATTAGAAATTATTTTTAAAAAAATTTAAAATCAAAAATTTTAAATTTTTATTAATTTTTTTAGAAAAAAGTTCTTAAAATAATTTCTAATTAAAATTGAGCTGAGAATTTAGGTATAAGTCTTTGTTTGTACATATTTGTACAATATAAAGTCATTTAATTTGTCATTTTTTTCAATTTTGACCTCACAATTTGCCGCGCAAGCCTAATCACAATGTGTTCAAATGGCTTCATGTTTAATATCATTTATTTTAGTTTTGGCTAAATTTTTATACATTTTAAAACTTGTTTTATAATAATTAAATCTTGTAGAATTACATACAAAAAAATTATACTTATACATTGAGTAGTTAAAAAATGACATGAAAGATCAAACTATGGTTTGTAGTGTCTTCTTTGCACATTTTAAAGACTCCTATGACCCCTTAACATACAATTAGGCAGTTAAAATTTGTTCTAATGGTGCTTCTAAAGTTAGAAAATGGAGTTAATTCCCTTTGGTTCGCAGACTGAAAATCATGCGCAGCGTTTTTGGAATGGGTTAACCCCGCTTGAACAAGTTCGGTTATCTTAGAGGATCATCTGACACCCCGAACGTCCAAATGAAATTTGCATAAATGGTATTTCTGAGGAAACACGCCCCCGAGTGGACAAGCAAAACTGCTGTTTTGGAAAAACAGTTTTTTTTCTGTTATTACGGTTTTTATCCTATCAATGATAGATAGAACTGCAGGGTGTCCATATAAAAGAAGGTCAGAATTTAATGGCATATCACAAGGTTTATTTTATACTAAGTATAGCAAATCATGCATGTAATTGAAGGAAAACTAACCTAGTGTTTCCTATTGTGCTCAATGTGTGCGCCTTTAGTTATACGGCACACGTTCAAAACAAAAATTGCAATTCTTCCCATACTCTCTGCAGCAAGTCCGGATGTAATGGAATCGATGACACTGCAACTGTGAAACCGATGTAGCGGTACAAGCCTTATCTAAAACCGTTGGAATTGTTCTTTATTCGTCACCTTCAATTACAACTGTGGAACGATTACAGCTGATACTATTACAATTTGAAACTCGGACACCATTTTATGCATACCTGTATATTGTTTTATAAAAAAAATAACAAAAGCATAACATTTATTTTAAATACATATTTTATAACATTAAGTATATAACTATTTATCCGAAACATTATAGAACAGATGTTTCAAAAGAATGCATGAGCGCTACGCCTTTAACACAATTTTGTGTTAACCATGTGCCATTATTTAGTCGCAATGCAATTTTTGTATTGTTTCAACGTTCTTGCATAACTGGGAAAAACAATATTACAGGGAAAAACAATATTACAGTCTGCGTAAAAGAATGTCCTAGTTTCAAATTGCAATAGTATCAGCTGTAATCGTTCGACAGTTGTGGTTGAAGGTGAAGAATAACTAAAAACTAAAACAGTTTCAGATAAGTGCATGCGCTTGTACCTCTACAACGTTTTCTCAGTTGCACAGGCTGTTGCGTGTATTACTCCTGACTTGCTCAGACAGTATGGGAAGAATTGCATTTTCGTCTGGATGTGTGCCGTATCACTAAAGGTGCACGCATTGAGCACTTATAGGGAAAAAACTAGATTATATTTCCTTCAATTTCATTATGATTTTTTAATATAAAATAAACTCCTGAAATATACCATTAAAACTCGGAAATTCTTTTTCGGACACTCTGTACATAGCAAAAGCATAACATTTATTTTAAATATGTATATAAGCTTTAGTATGGCTATTTATCCGAAACATTATAGAGCAGATGTCGAACTTCATTTCAAAAGAATACATGAGCGCTGCGCCTTTAACACAATTTTTGTGTTAACCATGTGCCATTATTAGGTTCCACTGCAATTTTTATATTGCTTCAATGCTTTTGCGGGGCTGTGGAGGGCCTAGTGGTTAAGATCTCGGTCTCGGGATCGGAAAGTCTCGCGATCGATTCCCTGCACCACAGAAGATCCACGAGTATATGCGGAGTACGTGCTCGTTAAATCTGTGGGTCCGAAAGTCCTGTTGGCGGTAATTGCGCAGTTTCCCACGGGTACAGGTCCCTGGGGGCTATTTCACTACCCTTCAGGGACATGTCTAAATTTGTCATTTATGTGTATGTGTTGCGTCTGTCTTACTTGACGAAAGTTTTATAAGCGGGTCTCTGACCAAGCACACAAACCTGAAAATATATGCCTACTAACCAACCAACGCTCTTTGCATAACAGGAATAAACAATATTATTTTTGTATCGAAAGTCCACACAAGTTTCTTCTTAGTATACTTTTACTATTATCAAAATACCAGATTTTGCATACATTCGTATTCAGGCAGGAATCATTTGGTGTTATTTCATTATAAAAACCAATGAATAGGAACAATGCATTTCCATCTTTAACGTCATTTTCCTATACAAACGATACCTGATTAATATATGCACGGGCAAGAAGGCAATTCTTGACCTCTCATAGCACAGCCTGTTAACAGGTCTTTGAGACTGAACAGTTTCTTGATCATTGGTAATTAATCACCAATCGTTTTTAAATGACGTTGCCATTTTTAGAATCAAATTACTTTGTATGGTCATTAATTATAAGTCTGTAACTGACCTTCGGTGTGGCTATTGACGACTGTTAACAGGTTTGGCGACGTGGACGGCTTGAATTTGGAGCATTTTTTCTAAATGGTAACGTGATTGATGAATTGAACAGTACATTAATGCTTAACTATTTTGTGTGATAAAAATTCCATGGTTTGATTTATGGTTATATTATTTTAATGGTTTAACTGAATTGATAATGTTCTTTTTAACTTATTTAGTTTTAATAGTTCATAACAAAATGTGAGTAGCTTTAGAATGAGTTGAAATGTTGGTCAATTTTAAACTTCGGCATTACTACAAATGTTGCCTTTAAAATAGTGCCCATAAGTTCAGAGTTAAATAAACGGAGTGCTCAGAACACAAGTTAAACAAATTTTTTGTGTTGCTATGGTTAAAGTTAAAGCTTTATGGCAAAATCATCTTGAATTTTTTTTAATTGCTGCTGCCTAGCGGATAATATCTAAACAATGACTTTTTTCTCTAATGCACTGACATTCTACATAGTTAGTGTATGCAATTGCGCTGCTAACTTGAAAAAGACCAGAAAGTTTCACTCGTATTCCGAACTCTCGAATTATAACTCCTTTGAATTATTTCACTAGATCGACTTCAGTTAATAACTAAGCTTTTCTACTACGTTAACACTCAGATAAATGCAAAGTTCAATCTAAATATAACTTCTTGCGACCTGGCGTCCCCATTTGGGGACATTTCTTAAAACCTCCCCACAAACGATCAACACATTAATTAGATCCAAAATTGATGTGGTCCCATAGAAAAAGATCCAAATATCTGCTTTCAGCCTTTGATTACAGGTATCAGTCATTTATTTCTATTAAAAAAAGAAGTTTAACGATGGTCAATACGATATCAGAGTTCTTGCAAAAAAAAATATTTAACTTTTTTTCTAACTTTTAAAAAACTTCTTTCAGTAGTTAATTTTAAAGGCATTTCGTATTAAAAAATTGATAAAATTATCTGTTAACTACAAATGAGTGTTACTCCCGTAACACTCATTTGTAGTTAACAGATTATTTTATAATTTTTTTAATCCTTTTTTGTTGCAATTATAGCACAAAAAAAAGTGTATTTTTAAAGTTTAAGGCGTGTCCCTAAGTAACTATTAAACATTATTTTTTTTTAAAAAAAATTCTTTGATGAACATAATTTTTAGCATATACGTATTCGTATGAAAAATATATTTAGATTAAGAATATAAGGCAGGATTATGCTCGGGTCTTAGGAGGATAAATGTTTCAACTACAATATTAGTTCCATACAATTAAGTATAACAACTTTTCCCTATTCTCAAAATTAACATCGACTCAACTCACGAATACTGTTATCTTCCTTCTAATAGTGTACCTTAAAACGCCACCTGGTGACTTTAACTCGAACTATTCAGTGGAATGAAAGGAATTTGTATAATTACTTCGTCTCATAAGAGGAAGCTTTCTCTGAAACAATTGCAGAAGCTGGGAAAACAATGTGTAGCGTTTAAGAAGAGTAATTTTTCTTCTTTCTTTGTTGGTTTATTATTTCTTGAGATTGTCTTGAGAAAGATGGATCAAAAGTCTTTGTAAATAATAGCGAAATGGATCTAAGAATGCGTAAGAGTGTTGTAGAATATTTTAAAGAATTATAATTTTTAGTCACTTTTGTTTAAAGAATGTAATTTGAAATTTGTTTTGAACATGTTTTTAGTTTCAAGTTGACATTTTTAAATGACGAAAAGGCAAGGGAAGTCTTAAGCACAACTAAAGGCAAATTTCTTTAATTGCTTTAATAATGTGAGTCATATTTAGGAAATGTTTTTTTTTTTTTTTACTTTTCTAAATCTAACACAATTTTAGAATTTAACCTATCATTATTAAAGAGAACAAAGTAAAATAAGAAAACAGTAACAAAACTTTTCTTACGAAAAATGTATAGACACTGATTGCTTTAAAAAGATACCATATACATAATTATTAGACTATGTTATGCTAATGTACTGTAATAATATGTTACAATTTATTCGAACTTTATTAGAAAAGTTACAAAAGTAATATTAAGCTGGGTTTATCGAATTTTCAATTAGCTAATTCTTTTTTAGAACTTCATATGAAATTGTATATTTATAAATCTTTGTAACGTAGATCGGGGGATTTTTGATTGTTTTTAGTTATTTTTTGATCATTATTGATAATCTAAATTCTAAAGGATCTTTAGGACATATGCAACGACAAAAAACTACTATTCTCATTTGTATAGTGCGCATTTTTATTTTATGTATTTATATTTCATCAACACTTCCTATAAGCAAGGCCTATTCACGAGTTACAATTTTACGTGTGATGTTTGTGAGAGTTGTCCATTTTATTGAACAATCACTAACCTAAAAATTTGTGCAATTATGTTTTGGTATTGCTTTTCGTTTTTTGATTGGTTACATCGGACTACTACAACAACGTCATTGTTTTAATGCAGAAATTGCATTGTTTGTGTTGGAATCATGTCCAATATTGAACAAACAGAGTTCGCAGGAAAAAACAACATTTTATTTAAAATCAACCACGAAATCATACACTCTTAAAACAAACACTCCCAATTTACCTCAGTCTGAGTGGATTTCACTCCTCCAGACTGGAAAATGCACTTCTCCTTTTGGAGTGGATCCTTTGTGTGTTAAACCTCCGACAGGATCACTCCAAACGAGTGATTTTAACTCAGTCTGAGTAAATATGCATGCCTTTAGGGTGTCGAAAATGCACTTCTCCAACTGGAGTGGATTTCACTCTTTTGTTTTAAGAGTGTAGGAACACGTACGGACACACGTTAACAAACACAACAAGAATTAAAAAGTAACGCGAGACGCGATCACACATAAGTTTATGGTTTACATTTGAGATTTTCTAATCTACATTAAGTCCGAAATAGGTAAGTCTCCAAGAGATTGAGCCTCGATTCAATGAATTAGAACCTCAGTATTGACGACTCAATTTAGGATTATCATTCACGATACGAACTGCATAACCACATAAGGCAAAACTCATCCATTTCTTTCGTTATATTTACTACCAATGAAAATTACCATCAAACCAGAATCCATCATCAAGAAGTTAATTCCATAGTATTTTACTCGGCAGGTGCAGGCCATAAAAAGTAGCAGACGATATTGTCACGTGACCAGCCCCACCCCTACCGAGATGTGACAGCGACACTTCGACTTCGATGTCGCAGAAAGAAAAAATAAGTCGCAAAAAATGTGTCATAAGGGTGACGGATGACACCGAGGCTTAGGTGCCATTTTTACCGTCGTGACAGTGATAAATGTCTCCGGAGATCCGACACTGACTTGATGTAGGGAAATGAATGGTTGGAAGAAGATGGAGACGCTTGGCGACGGAAAAAAAAGTGTAAAGTCGCCAAGTCGATGTGATGCACTTAAGTGCCTTATGTATCTAAAGCACCGAGGTAAGTAGCACCTAACACAGCAATTCATTTTATATTAAACTAATCAAAGTCAAAATTAAAAAAAAGACTATTTTTTTTTTCGAAATTCCACTAATTATTACTTATAGTTTGCAAAAACTTATTTGTATTTCGAAAAATAAATACGTTATATTTCTCACAATAAAAAAAAAGAGAAACATTACATGTCCACATACATGTTCCCTATCTATCATCTTCAGAACCCCACTTAATTATTAAAAGTTAATGTAAATGAAAAATTAAGTCAACTTTTTTAAATAAAAAAATATAACTCCTTGTGCCTCTTTCTAAGCAAATAATGCAAACAATTAAAGAATCTCAATGAGATATAAAGTGGACGTCATTTTAAGCTGATTTCTATACGATAAAATACATTTCCATCAAATTTTGATTTAATATAATTAAAGTTTCTCGTGCTATTGTTGTAATAGCAATGGTGATTTAATTTCAGTAAAATGGCCTTCATATGCTTTTTAATAACTATTGGAATTTGCAGAGGTTTGAAATAAAAAATTAAATTAAGTACTTTGAGTTCGACTATTTTTGTGACATTTTTAGTGCCCTCTAGTTTCAATGAGCTGAATTTTTGAAGCATCACACTAGCCTGTATCATTTGTAGTTGGAGCCATGAAAGTGCTTGACGGACCGATGGACAAACATAGTTTTCATAAAAGCTTTTACTTTTATTTTATAAACGTGGTTTTTGAAAACTAAAATTTATAAATTTTTACAGTATTTTACTGAAGTTCAACCTTTAACAAATACAAACTTCAAATCTTAACCTTAATACAAAAAAAAATAATTTATTCTTTTACTAGCTTGCATGCAACGCACCACCAAATAATTAGCCAAGCGTTTGTATGGGCGTATTGCGGAAGCTGTCGCTGCTTCAGTTGGCGGAATGGTTTTTGCATTGGATTTTGAGTGGCATCATCTTTATGTAACCTTCATCAAAAAAAATTCTGAAAGAGATATTTCTAAGAAAAGAGGGGGAGTGATGATATAAAGGACTGAAGTCATTCCCTCTCTTTATATCATCATCCCTCTTCTATTGGGAATCTCGTGTTCTCCTGATGAAAATGTTTCAGATGTTCAGATGTCTTGTTTTAATTTTTCTCTGTACTACAATTTCACTGGTTACACTCGTAAAACAAACGAGAGATTTTAACTCAGTCTGAGTTAATTTTCACTCCTCCAGTGTCGAAAATGCACTTCCCCTATGGGAGTGGATACTTTGATTGTTAAACCTCCGACACAGAATCACTCCAAACGAGTGATTTTAGCTCAGTCTGAGTTAACATTAACTCCTTTCCAGTGTCGAAAATGCACCTCTCCTACTGGAGTAGATTTCACTCTTTTGTTTTAAGAGTGTACCTCGGTTTCACGCTCAAAACGACCGATGTAGATAAAAAGAAACACTTTTTCTGAGCAAGGTTTGTTTAAAAAAATATTTGAACAACCAAAAGCACTATAAGAAGTCAACATTTCAAAAATTTAATAAGTAAATATTCTTCGAAAACTCATTTTTGAATACCAAAACAAAAGTAATTCACGACAACAAATGAACAAACCGTTGGAGTTGATTCCATCCTGCAACGGGAAACAACCCCATTGCAGTAGTTGTAAAAATAAACAAAAATGCATTTCATAACGTAAAGCAATGTTATTAAACAAAAATATTTTATACAAAATCTGAATGGATTGACTTTTCACGAAAATAAAATATTTCTACTTTAATCATTTCTAGTTTAGGCACAAACAATCAACCATATCTAAACCAGTGGTAGATAATACTATAATTATAATAAAGTTTCAATATCTCTTTTAAGACGTTAAATCTCTCATGTAAGTTTAAAACTTCAAAAAGTATTGCAAAAATTTTAAATGTGTGATATGATTTTTAGAAAGAGTCATTTTTTTTTTAAAAGACAAATCAGTTTAGAAGTGTAAAATGTACAGATATTGTTCAATTATTTACGGTTTATGCATTTTATTGCAAATTGTAAGATGAAATATTCTTTAATTGTCGATAATTAGTAAAAATTAGGCATCTTTACTCTACAACTTATGATATTCGTAATTACGTTCCCTAAAATTCAAATGCCATTGATCAAGTCTTGGAATTCCTCCTGAAATTGTCCTTGAAAAGTTTTTTTTCTCAAAAGCAAAATCAAAGCTAAATGACATTTCCAACCAATTTTTGAGTGCATATAAAGACAGTTACAATCAAATAATTTAAGAACTTGAAGGATGTCAATTTAGCGATTTATAGCCAAATATAGGAACTGAAAAATGTAAGTAAAATGATCCATTGAGAGTTCTGTGCGGTGCATGGAAAAATAGAAAATAATCGTCGCACGTTCTGCTCTTTTAGAATAGTCCCAGACTTTTAAAGAAACGGAAAATGTTTCAACCGTCCATATAAGAAAAGATTTTTTTTTATATATCATTCTCCATTTCAAGTGTTCTTTTAGCTACGGAATATGAACAATGTCTTATGCATGAAATGGTTTTTTACCCTTTCTTTTGAAATTGTTAAAGTATTTTAGCAATTGATACTACTTTAACAAAAAAGTTCTCATTTTTTTTTAACTTTTAAATGCTATTGGTCTTCGTCTCTAGCTATTATGAAGAGAATTTAAAAATCTATTACCTTTTTTGAAGAATGAAAGAGAGATGTAAGGAATTATAAATTATTTTTAGCATATATAATTCCTTACCCCGACTTGTTTTCTAATTAAAATATTAACGTATACCATATATACAGAAAGTAACACATTTTAGCTAAATATAGAAAGGAAAATTTATTGTGATATTAGTTTCGCTCGCTATATCGTTTAAAATGTAAGAACGGCAGACATCGTAGTTTAAGTGACGTTAATACATATTATAAATTTCCAAAGAGAGTTTTTCAATAATATTTTTTTTTTTTTTTGCATTTTATCAATGACTCACCTTATCTGATCAGACACTACCTTAAGGGGGAATGGGAGCTCTGGATAAAGTTCATCAGTGTTAATCCAAATGGAGAAAAAATATTTTCTCTGCCACATAGCTCCGGCTGAATTGAATATTTTTACAAACGTATTTTTTTATATGATAAATGTAGCTGACTTACTGGTTCCGACAATCCCACTTTTTGAAATTGGTTCGATTTTTTTTTTAATTTTGAACAAATAGTTTCACAAAAAGTATTCCAATCAATTTAAAAAAGTGGGTTTATATAGACTTTTAAGTTATCTACATTAATCAATTTAAAAAAAGTTTGTAAAAATATTCAATACAGCCAGAGAAATGTGACAGAGAAAATATTTTTTCCCATTGGATTAACATTAAGACACTTAAGTTTGGAGATCCCTGGTCAAGCGCTCCTGTTCCCCCTTAAATACACATACACTAATTTTAATACCTCACATGTTAGTGATAATGTTACTTACCATATGTATAAAACTTAACTTTAGAGTAGTTTAAATTTCTTAATGATTTAAAAAAAAAAGTGTTGAGTGGTAAATGGCATAAGTTATTGAAAAAAAACCTGTGAGCATTTAAAAAATATTCTGCAATCTGAAATAAGTAAAATACGCGGCATATTTGCTTTTAATTATAGACCGCGTAAGTGTATGTCATCCAGGTATAAAAAATTAAGTATATCAGAATAATAGAATTTACTTCAAATATTTTTAGTACATATGTTTTATTTATTACTTTGATATAAATTTTATACGCCTGAGGAACTTAATAATTTTTCTGACATAGAAAACTCGAAATGAGTAAATTAATTTAATGAATAGCAATTCCTTATGATATAAATAATATCTTAAAATATTATCTTCTCTTTTAAGAATGAGAGAAAATGAATATGTAATGAAGTAGATATTTGATAATATTTACTGCACAATTGTCTGCAGCAATTTAAATAGTCAGCCCTGAATCCCACCGGACATTGTCGACAGAAATTTAATTAAGGGGACTCAGTATCACAAAATCGATAAAAAATATCGATTTTTTTGCAGTCTTAAAATACTATTTAAACCCTCTAGTATATAACCCAAAGTTTCAAATCAATTGAAATATTTTACGCATAAGAATAATAACTTTAGTTTTTACTTCTCATAGAATGTTTCACTGACATTTAATTGTTTAAATCGATTTTACTAAGTTATGATTAACTTACTTTTTCATACTTAAAATGCTAAGACTACAATAATTGTTTAAGAAAAGCGAACAATTTTTTAAATGTACATAAGAGTATCTTGAATAGAATTAGGAGTGGAAATGTGAATTAGGAGTGAATAGTTGCGAGACTTTTTGAATAAAATATTAGGTTTGATTTTTTTTAATGAAAGTCTAGTTTTTAGTTACTAAAATATTTTTTCCAAAGCTGTATCTCACTTCAAAAATTCAATCCCCAAATTTATGAAAGAATGAAAATAGGCATTTGAATTTTATTTTTAACCTAAAATATTTGATTTTTTTAATAAAATCTTAAAATATTTGTTTTTAGGAATAAAATCTCTGTTTTAGAGCATTTTACACCTATTTACAAAAAATATTTTTATTAAAATCTTATTTAAAAAGAACAAGGAGTAAAATGTCCCCTTAATTGTTTACGGACACATTAAGATCAATAATCATTAAACATAGAATAAGGGACCAAATTTTGTCAAGCTACGCAGGTTTGAAACTTGCATATCTTGTTAAATTCGTCACTTTATTGTATTTGTGAAACCAATATAAATTAATGCTTGTAATTATGACCATAAGCATGATGTTAGTCCCTGGTTTCTGTATCCTTGGATTTTAGAGCTTTCGGCTTATACAATTCTATACAACGTTTCTTTTTATAGTAAGTTAAGGGGGTTCGGGTATGTTGTATATCGGTAATGTTAAATTGGCCAATTGCAATGTATCTTTTCACAATAACTACTGATCAGATCATCTTAAAATTTTCTGTGTGTGTTATACCAACCTTATACATTGATCTGAGGTTACAAGTTTTTTTTAATAACTGCTAGATTTTTTAAATAAAATAAGTTTTAAAGTACCCAAAATATCATGAAAACTTTCACCTTTTTGCCGCATAATTTTTTTTCACTTTAGTTTTATTAAAATTTATAACCTCAGATTAATCTATACTATGTATTACATCATATAAAAAAAAGTTTATGAGAAAACATAGCATAGTTTTTGAGAAAAGGTACATCGAAGTTCAAAAAATCAAGTTCTGAGAAAAACGCGTTTAAAGTTTTTATTGTTAACCCATTTCCTTACGAAGCCATGACATTAAAATGGCTTTTAATGTCAAAAATATTTTTCCAATCGTCTTGATACTTTGTAACATTATTAATAAAGGTTGAAATAGCATTTTAAGCCAATAATTTTTGTTTTGATTTTTTCACCGATTTTGGGGTACAAATTTTGTTTCTAACGACTGAAGAACAATTCACAATTATGATTTTAAGAATTAAATTTTTAGAAAATCTAGTTGTTAAAATCTTAAACATGATATTCCAATATTATTGAATGTAAAAGTATAAAGGTACTTTTAAATAGATATTAGTAATACAATTTTAACTTAAAAAGTGACAGGAAACATTCTAATAGTTTCCAAACAATTCTTTAGTATCCAAAATAATAAACCACCACATTCATTTTAACCCCTTAACTTTTGGGGGGGGGAAGATGGTTAAGTAAACGTAATAAACGACCCATAAAAGAATTTCGGACATATTTTAGGGAATATATATAAATAAATTGCATGACTGAAAAATAAATATTTTAGATTGCTAAAACATATACAATTTATTTGGCAAATATAAGTGCGAAATGTATGAGCTATTTTAATTCGCACTTCGTAACATTCCTAATACGTAATATAATTTAAATAAGTCCATTGTCCCTTATTTCATTCATAAGCTGCCAGCTGTTGGACTTGAAGGACAGTCCCTCAAAATTCTTCGCGGTGAATATCGCGGCTCAAAATTAATTTAGCCTCGCAGTGCAAGTTACCGGTGACCGCGCCGGCCTTTTAATTCATTCCGTGGAAGCAGGACGCACACAACTCAACTCAACTCCGACCATACTTCGCGCGAATTTAATTTCGAACAGTTAGTCGCTTGGTTAAGCCTAATGTCTTTTCCGGAAAAGACGAATGTGGGGCCAAGGGATACAAACTATAACTTGCAAAAGTTTCTCAAAGGGTTAAACGAGACGAGGACTTCTGCACGGGGTTTTAAAATCTTGTTTTAAGCGAAAATTCTTCACGCGTTTCCTCGTCGCGGATGTGTGACGTGTTAAGCTGGCTTAAGTCACTATGTGTCAACTTCAAACTTTATAATATATGGGCTAGTGAATGAATTGGATAACAATTTAATTAAATTCAGATTATGTGTAGGTTTTATGAGGATAAATGAATTCGATAATATTGCAAAGTCTTGCAAAATACCTTTTATTGGAATTGATTTAATAAAAGTAATTAGTATCAGAATTTTTTACTGCTGAAAACTTTGCTTACATTTTGTTCACATGAGAAAAATTGTCCCTTATTGCCTTTACAAGATTGCCCTGTATTTGAGCCTTCTTTTAAAAATTCTAAAAGATTATATTTATCTGTTTGTTGTTGGAACAAAGATTGTGGTTGTCTGTATCAATACCGACGTTTTTTTTTATACTGAAGTAACAAAAAATACCAAGTAAAAATAGTCTAAAAGTTGCTTTAATAGAAATTGGTAGCTTGACCAGATTTGATTCAGTTATTAAATTTTAAACTATGAAATGAATCATCATAGAATTTTTATAAATCAAATTTTATTTTTGTTGTTTTTATTCCTAAAAACCATAATAAATAAAACGGAAAGTATCAACACAATTTTTATAGTTAGATAGTTGAATAACAATATAAGCTGTACTTCTGTTGTGTAGTACTTCTTTTCACCCTTGTAATAAGTATGTCGCTCAAATTGATATTTTTAAAAGCTTTTTACATTTTAGCATCAAATTGACATTTTTCTTTCGTGTTTAATTGATCAAGTCTAACGAAATTTATCCAGCCTTAAAAACTGAATTATTTCGACTAAGTGGTCAAATACTTTCCTCTCAAAAACTGATATTTTTAAAGCTTTTTACAGTTTAACATCAAAATAACATTCTTCTTTCATCTTCAATTGATCAATTCCAATTCATGCAGCCCTAAAAACTTAATTCTTTAGACTAAGTGGTCAAATACTTTTCGTACTTAGACTTGTATAGCTCTTATGAACAAACACGCTTCGCCCTGATGAGAGGTTAGGTTGACATATTTTTGTGGCCTATGTTTAGCTGCCGTTGTTGGGTGCTGTAAATTAGTTTGTCCGGGGGGAGTGGGGCGTAAAAATTTAATTATCTTTCATTTTTGTTCTAAAGGGGGGGGGGGGCTCGTTAAGTCATTAAGGGGGGTGTGTTTGGGGGGAAGGTGGGGTTAATTTGCATCGGTTATGAGGTGTTGACTGTTTTGGCGGTATTTTATTTGCATGGTTTCATTGTTTCAGCTGATTGTATTAAGAGCTGATTTCGTTTTAATATTGAGGGTCATAAATTTTGTATGCATTGTACAATTTTTAATTTCTTCGTAAAAAGACATTTTCTGAGGTAGGTTACTGCATATGAAATTTCATTCAAAAATTTTCTTACGTCTTTTTCGCATAATAATGTCATCATGCAACTGTACTTGCTAAAAACAGAAGATGCAATATTTGTGGCTGCAATACATTGTTACTTTCCATTCAATTTTATCGTGCTATTTGCAATATCTCAACATATTTGCTTTACGTCGTTGTATGTATTCCTCCGAATTGGTGCTCAAAACCCTTTCAAACCCGCTTTTCCAAAGAAAACTGCATTAGTTTTAACTCATATTTCATAAGTTGATCCGGCCGACCCGGTAGCACAACGGTTAGGGAGGGAGGTATCCTTTGGAGCTTCTGGGTTTGGGTTCGAATTTCGGTAATTCATCGATGTCTGTGTTTGTCAATAAATGTTGTTATTTGTCTATGTGTTTGTGTCGTCCCTTCTTTGTGTGTCTCTTTGTGTGTCTGGGACTGTGTCACTTCTGGCGAGTAGGGTAATGGGCTATAAAGCCCTTGCTCCACCCTTTTAGAGGGGTCATTCATTGTCATTTGTCATTTGATAAGTTGATACAATATTTTTGGCTACATCAATTTAATACAAAGTATATTGTAATAATGCAAATAACAGTATTAACATAAACATAAGCCTCTTTATTAAAAGCTATTTTTAACTATTTAATATATTGTTTAATACAATATATATTATACTGCGATTTAATCTTGATACATCAAAAATAAAACTAACCCCTTTTATCCGTTGCGGCAGTTTCCAAAGTCAAATTAATCCTTTCTCATCAGCAATATTAAATTCCTCGAACTAAATGGATTTGAACATGGCGGAAACCATGAAATGAATTTCGCAAAAGTCCATTTCTTAGCAATTTTCAAACTCTTCAAGTTTGAATAAAGCGATTAAAGTCTTCTAATTCGCTGGATCAGTGCCAAGGAGCCCAATCAGATCTCATCTTTACTCCGTCAATGATTTTAAAGGATTTCAAATGTTCAATTTCAGTTCTTGAAACTAGGGTTAGGGTTTATTAATGTAGAATGGAATAGGTTATTGGTTTATGAGCTATTTGAATGAGGAATCGGTTTCGTTGGGTCAATGTCAGTGTAAAAGCTTATACTGCTTATACTTAAGGTGGCAAGTAAAGGCATTAAAAAAACTTACGGCACTTTAAAATAACCCTCTAGTGCTAAATCCGTAATGTTGCCATTTGGTAACATAAACTTTAATCCACTTTATTACTTTAAAATATTGTTGAAATTCGGCAAATTTAACAATTTGCTCTAAATTCTAAGCTATATTGATGTTTTAGAATGAAAAATCAAATACTTTATTTAAAAAATTTGTTGATTACCATTAAAGGGATATATACCCAAATTCAAAGCATCATCCTCAATGCGTCTATGGCGTTAAAAATTTCTGAAATTAAGCTCCAGGGCAGAATGTTTTTTCCCTAATGTATGACCAACAGATCATTACTCACTCTTATACATACGAAGTCTTTCCAAACAAAGTAACAATCAAATAACGATGCGTGGAATGGAAACGTACTCCTATTATGTATCTTACTTTTCGCATGTTTAAATAGATCGTACAGCTATGATATAATGGCCGGTCTCGATTTGGCGATTTGCGTAAACTTGATAAGTAGAATTGTTCTTGATTTTAAATTTGTAAACTCGCCAAAACGATACGGGACATTATATCATAGCCGTACCAAAGTGACAAACGTACGCATCTTTCTTGTAGTTATTTTTAAATTAAAAGTTCGAAAAAAATCATTATATTTCATTCAAAAATATATTACTATGCACTAGTGAAATTTTATTTAATTATACCATGTAAAATGAAAATCAGTATTTCATTTATCAAATATATTATGAAACTGATTTCGCCATTTAAATAATCAATAAATTCTACAAATTACCAACCTCATCATCCCAATAACAAAACTAAAAACACTATTAACAAACCCTTTAATTAAAAGACTAACAATCGAAACAGTATCACATAATTCCTCTCCAAAACCATAACCTATCACCCATTAATACTTAAACACACATTATATATAGTTACTTCATCACGAAACTTAAACAAGATCTCTTCCCTTCGCTTCGCTTCCAAGAAGAAAAGCGTCACGCGATTCCCGAAAGAGCATCCAGCCTCTCAGGAGGACTTCCAGAGCATTGATTTTCCACAAGACTCAATCCGGAGAAAAGGGCCATAGAAGTGGCCCACGAGAGAGGCGAGCACAGATACCCCTTTGGAGAAGTGGTTGTGTGGTGGAATGCCGAAACCACTATAGACGCGTTTGCATGAGCCTTCGAATCTATGGAATGAAGAGCCAACTCCGCAATTTTTCCCCTTGGGGATTTTCGCCCAGGCAGGACCGGAATTGCAGGGTTCATTGGTGATTTCGCGAACCCTCCAATCAAGGAGGGTTTGACGTTTCATTCCATGGATTCGTTCACAGGGGGCCACGGAGGGTTAGAAATCCTGCTCGACAACTTTTTCTATTAATGAAGGGTTTGGCATTCCATGGACTCGATGGCTCAGGTAAGGCGCGATTACATGAGTAATCGAATCCATGGAATGCCAAAATCCCTATTAGGGGAAAAAGAGGTCGAGCAGGATTTCTTACCAAAATGATAGTCTGTGGCCGAATTAATGGTATGAAATATCAAACCCTCCTTCATTGGAAGGTTTGCGAAACCCCCCAATGAACCCTGCAATTCCGGTTCTGTATGGGAGAAAATCCCCAAGAGGAAAACAATGCTGAGTTTGCTCTTCAATCCATGGATTCGATGGCTCATGTAAACGTGCCTAATGAGGGTTGGTTTTTGTTTAAACTGAATAAATAAGGGCAAAAACCATACTGAAGACCAAGAAAAGAAACCTAAAAATATATGTCTACCAACCAACCCAACCATACTCAAACCATACTTTTAAATACTGAAATAGGTAGCAACACTTAAATTTGCAATTAGAACATCATTTTAACCAATTATTTTATATAATAGAAAGATTTTTCTTTTAATTAGAAAAGTAGGTTGTGACATGCTGAAGATGTTCGTCCGTCCTTACCGTCCTAGCAGAATGGGTTCTGTCTGTTTTTATTTTAAAAATTATTTTTGGTTATGAATATATACCTATCAGAGACTTATCGTTTATACTTTATCTTCATCTGCTTGTACGTTGGAACGGGCATAACTACCTGTCTGTTACCAAAGTAGCCTTTGAGATAGTATTAAATTTTAGGTTTTAGGCATTTAAATCGCCATTTAAAATCATACTCGAAGAACATGAAGTTTTATTAAGAAAAATGAATGCGTCAAAAATCTTCATTCGCTACACATTCCCATGGACAGTGATTGGCCCCCCGTTGACATTGAGACATATTTCTTTAGCGGCCATATTGCTATTCTGATTGTTGGTGCACTGTTGCCAACATGACAAACGTTAATGGCGGGAATTTTGAAAACTTTGTCACACCTATTTTGAGCTTTAACATCATTTATTACTCATTTTATTATTTTCAATTATGAACGAAGGGGCCAATCACCGTGAGGGTGCCAATCACTGTACTCGTTACCCTAAGTGATACGGCTTTTCTTTTTGCTTTTATGGCACAAAAATGTTTATTTTTAGAGCTTAAGGCGTGTCTCTCAGTAACTATTAAACATAATTTTTTTTAAATACTTGGCAAAACATACTTTTTAGCACATATTTGTATGAAAAGTATGTTTAGATTATAAGAATATACGTGTAGGATTTTGCTCGGGTCTTCAGAGGTCAAAAATTTACAACTACACTCTCAGAAATAACACTTTCATTTTTGACGATTCATGAATCCTCTAGCCTCATTTCATTAATTTTGATGATTGTTCGTCAAACTATCGCGTGACTTTTGAGTAAACGCGAATCCTCACTTTTACGATCGTGATTTGACGATTCTGTATCTTGATTTTGAGGAAACTGAATCTCATTGTTGTACTCACATACTCAAAAATGACGAAATATTTCTTTAGATTAGACGACATTCAAATCCTCATAAAAATGACGATTCAAATTTCCTCACTTTGAGGAAACGAAAACTCGGAGCATTTGCCAGTAATGGAATCGTCAAAATAAAAAAAAAATTTCGTCGTTTTTGAGGGTGTACAAGACATGCAACTCCATCGGATCCCGTAGTGGTATTAGGACAGACCCCTGCAGCATGTAGCCTCGTTAATTAAGGCGGAAAAGAGGGCAAATAAGCAAGGGAACGTAATGTATACCTAACGATGGGGCTTGTTTGCTCTACAGGTTTAGCTTGCCTGGTAAGTCGCTTGGAGATTGAGGTTTAGCTGATGACATGCTTGTTGATTTGGATTAGTCTAGTTTTAGTTAGGTTAGTTTTGTTACATGGTTTGTTTAGGAAGGAATTATTAGTTATGGTGAGAACTGTGTTGTTTTAGTGTGATTGCGATTCCGTTGCAATCGATGTTGTAAGATGGTTGGCATATATCGTTATATTATTCTATATCGATTGCATTGCTGAGGAAAAAAATATGTTTAGATTAATTTACGTATCATAAATTAGGGGAGAGTGTTGTACCTTGGGACACTGACAATTTCTAAGAATTTATTGGCAATATTCATATATTGTTTATTTCTAATAGTAGCCTTAACTAACAGACATCATCAAAATAAAATTTATCACTTGCATCATTGAATTGATGAATTGGTGACAAAAAATAATATTTCATTACCCCAAAGTAAATATTTTTCCCATTCTAATATAATTTTTACCTTAGTACTCTTACAAAAAGTCAACTGCATTTTATTTTCTTCATAAAAGAGAAGATTTTAAAATATTTTGGTTATGAGAAAACAATCATAATGCATTTAGATTGGCCACTATCTTGCTTTTATTTATACCATGTAGTGTGTTGTACCTTGGGACAGTATTAATAATTTGATTAAATTCTTAATAATTTGGATAAATAAAAATATCTTTGTATTTCATTTTAAGAGCGATTCCACAGAACATGTAAAATACAACTCAGCTTTGTTTTGGATATATTTTATAATGATTAAAGTTTGAAAATATAATTCTGGCAACACCTGATAAATATTTTTCCTTCCATGTGATGAAATGTTCTAATGAGCACATTTTCTGATGTATTTTGAAATAAAGTTTGTTTCCTGACACAAATTAGTTCAAGTGTATGACTATCGACTGAAATATAAAGCATGTCCCAAGGTGCAACATCATATTGTACCTTGGGACAGTTTATCCTCTCTACTTTAAATGACAATTTTTTAATTTCAAGCTGCCAGAATTTAAAAAAATATATTATAGAGGAATATATTGGTGCGTTGAAATGCTACTTTGAAAATTTTATTTTGACAATAATTATCGAAGAAAAAAATTAAAATGTAAAAATTGTCCCAAGGTACAACACTCTCCCCTACTTAATTTGTACAAATATTTGCATTGTAATTTATAGTATGATGTAAAGTGCGATGGTGTAAGATGGTTGACATATATTGTTATATCATTATATATCGATTGCATTGTTGAAAAAAATCTGTTTATATTAAGTTACTGTATCATAAATTACTTAATTTGTAAAAATATTTGCTTTGTAATTTAAAGTATGATTTTAAAGTACGATGGTGTAAGGAGGTTGACGTATATTTTTTTTAAATCATTATATATCGATTGCTGTCTGCTAAACTCTGTTTAGATGAATTTACTGTATCATCAATTAGTTAATTTGTAAAAATATTTGCATTGTATTGTAAAAAACTACTTGTGTGTTGATATTTGGTAAAAGTTTGTAAGTTTGGCTACTGCATTTTTTTAAAAAACATTTTATATTACTTTTATCAGGAATTGATAAATATTAAGTATTTTATTAGTAAAGACTCCTGTCCCACACTTTAATATGAATTAACTAAGAATTTCAATTTGATGAACGACGTAGCCATACAAGAAATTATAATTTTTATTGCAATAAAAAAAAGTAAGTTATATTTAATCAATGCAATGAATTATGAATACCCTGTTGTTTTCTACTTTTATACAATGAATATTCTTATTTCGGGGAATCCCAACCAATCTGTCATCCAAATATCTTTGATAGATACACCACTGAGTTAAGAGAGCATTAACCTTTTATGCAAATATAAATGCATTTTTATCCTTTTTGGTTTTCTTGGTTTCTTGAATCGTAAATACCCAAGCAACAACTGCACTTATGAACACGGAAGCATAGCCCATGACTGAAAACAAAAATATATAATAGACGTACACAAAACTGTTAGCTATTTCGAGTTCAAAAACTTATGGTTTCCCATCATGTATGCATTACAGGTCAAGTCAATCCATCACCCAAAAACAACTGCAAGTCGCGGTTTTAACAAATTGCTCGCGTAAAACCATTACAAAAAGTCACTCAAAAAGCGTCATTCCGCCATTGTTAGGTTCACTGCCAAATCTACCTCCCATGATGCACAGCGTGAAAAGTTTGAACTGAGGTTTTCTGCCCCCAGGGGGCGCAGCCTGCGCTAATTGAATTTGTCACTTGCTTATGAATTTTTTGGATGTTGTAGAGATGATGAGAGGTGTAATATTTGTGGTATTTTTGGAAAGCAACTTAGTTATGGTAAAGTCTTTAGAGTTCATTAATACTTTATTTGCACGAAATGTTATTAGCTCTATTTCTAATGCGGTACATATTTGGTCTTTTCATAGCAATTATTATTAATAATAATAAAAATAAATGATGTGGGCAGTCAATATTGTAGCAAAATCCAGATTCTTATTTTTTATTACTCGTAGTAAAACTTATATTGAAATTATATAATTTCAATATAAGTTTGTAGAATCTAATTGCACAGAAGTGCCTAAGGAAAAAAAATACTATTCTATTTTAAAACTGAAATACAAAGTTGTATTAAATAAGGTTGGATAATTTATTTAATTAATAGAACACAATCAATAACTTTTAAATGTAAGTGGTTAATATTTTTGAAAAAAAAACTATGTTCCGCAGTTAGTAAGGAACTTTTGAATTTTACTACACTTTTTCCTACATTTTCACTTTTATTACCAATTTAAAAGAAATCTACTCCAATTAAAGAACAAGCGTTTATAAAAAAAAAAAAACAAGTTGGTTTGTTACAGAATCTGTCACTTACACCGCTTCCACACAACATTTTACCGCTCAACAGGAAACACACTAACACCTCAAAAAGAAATTCGCCAAACAGGGCCTTTGGCTAGTTCTAATTCAAACATTTATAAGCAAAAACTAATAACTTTCTTTAATCTTCTTTTGCAGATTTGATAATTAATCTTTATCGTTTGCTAATTTTTTTGAACTTAGAAGAATAGTGATGATTTTTTTTAATAAATATCTTTTTGCGGTCACAAGTTTACATTTCGAAAAATAAATTGGTAAAATTGTTGCTTTAAAAATAAAAGCGAAAATTTGCATATTTTTATGCAAATTTCGAATTTTTTATGCATCTTTCTTCCCAAAAATATAACGAACCATCAAAATAACTTTATTGTGCTATTACAACAATCCAAATTGAATTATTAAACAAAAATAAATATTTTTTTCAGGTATTTTATTTTTATTTTAAATAAAGTTTCTCGTTCGTTTGATGTCATGGCAACAGTGAAAATATTGATTAAAAATGGAATTCGCATGTTGTTTCAATGTAGATTAAATTTTTAGTTATTTAAATTTTAAATAAACTTCTAATTTAAATATTTTAATGAAATTTGGAATGTAGCCTAAACTGATTTTTTGCTTCAAAATGACGTATCCCACTCGTTCGTTGGACTTGCGGTTCGTTCTGTGAAAGTGGGTGACGGACAGACGGACAGACAGACAGAACGATTATAAAACCTTCCACTTTTTACGTTATAAACGTAGTGTGGAAGCTAAAAAGTAATTATTAAAGTATCAGTCGTTGTCAAAAACTCGTTAAAATGAAGAAATTATTACTTCTTACACACCCTGAGAAATCTTCGTTGATTGAAGTAGAAGTGCGTTTCCTTATTTTTCTCTCTTCCAAAACGTATTTTTGTTTTTGCTTTTTGCCAGCAGTCCGGGACAAGTAAAGTAACCGCAGGGTATCATGTTATACACAAGACAGGCTTTCTTAACTCTGTACCGAAGGGTTTTGTAAATTTTAAAAATTTTTAAGAAAAGATAGAGTTTCAGGATTAGCATGGTACACTGTTAAAAAAAGCCTGAATTTTACGTGCATATTTCTGTGATTATTTTCGGGAAGTTACGGAAAGATTGCGTTTCTTCAACAAACAGACGGTTTGTCTGAAATAAACAGACCGTTTCCGTTTTCCTTAAACGCTTGACCAGCGAAAACGGAAAAACACCGTATTTCTGCGTGCAGAATTACACTTAAGACCCGTATTAACGTAATTTCTCCATATAACCTCGCACCCAACAGCTTTTAGCCTCGACACATCCGCTGACCGACTCAGCCACCATATTTTTTGTTTGTTTGTTTTGACGACATCTGAAGCAAGAAAGATAAATATACAGGTATGTTCATTTCTTTTAATAAAATAAGATTTTATTTAAAGATTATATTTTCTATCTTTCTTTTCTATGTATAGAATCCAGTTCTTGTCTCTTTCTTATTTGTTTCTGTAATCTCTATAGTCCTATAATTGACCGTGGGATGATTCCTGAAATTAATAATTCCGTTTGTTTACCAACACGCTTAACCAAGTAAATTTAATTTAAAAGTTTGAAACAGCTGTCAAATGTATGAAATAAACAATGTTCACCTACAAACAAGTGCACATTATTAAAAAAAATAATGAAATGATTTGATATTATTACATTTAAATTCGATTGAAAAGCAATTGTCTCGTGTAGCTCTAGTGCGACGATAATTCAAAACCTAACCTCGATTGAAAAGCACGGTTACGCTATCGCTATCAGCACAGCATGGTTTATTTAAAAAAAACTATGCAAGTATACATAACGTAAAGTTTCTCTTTAATAAATAATACTCTTTTGTTTAATTTAACGAATCAATTAGTGAATACGGATGTATGCAGATCACATGCTTTGATTCGATTCAGATGTTACATACACTATTGTCAATGCTCTTTGTTTTGAAAAATCTGCACTAAGAAAAACACAATTTCCAATTAAATGCAAATTTTCTAACGAATTCAAAATTTAGGAATTGCAAGTGTCCGCAGATTTTGTCTGATTAACGCCTGATTACCACTTGCTTCTTTACATTAGATCTACTTATTCAAAATTGGATTTGTATATATTAATATATTATTTTTTTTAGGTGCTTGTTAATCATAAATCTCCAAAGAGGGTCGAAAGTTCAGAAAAAGAAGAAATCTAAATCTGTAGTTCCTGCACAAATTTTCAAATTAGTTGAGGATTTGAAATACCATAACAGTCCTTTTCAATTATGAAAGAAAAATAAAATTTGACTATATTCTGTAATTTATTTTGTTATTCACATATTGCTAAATTGTATCAGTGGTGTATCCAGGATGGGGGGGGGGGGGGGGAGTGATAATATAACTCGTCCCCAAATAATATTTTTTTTTTAATATCAGTGACTATACAAATACATGTATGTATTCCACAAATGAAGACACTTAAAAATTTATTGTTTCTGACTACAAAGGTTACTGTTTTAAAGAGTCTCTCTGTTTAGGGGTGTTCAACCCCTAAGACACCCGACTCATTATCCCCTACCGGTGATTTTGCCCTGGATATGCTAACTGTAAAGTACGACACCATTTAGCCACAGAACAATTCTAAATATATAAATTGTAAAAAAATATGACAGAAAAATTATCAAAATTCTTAAAATGTTTCTGTCATATTAAAATTGTTTTAAATATATGAAGAGTGGATATTTTTAAATTTCAAAAATGTGAACAATGTCCTTTTTGTTCAGAAAATATACCAAATATGGTTAAAAATTATCAAAGGATTAGAATGTATTAGTTTTGAATAGATTTAAGCTTAAAGTATGAAGACATTATATGCTTACGTTTTATATAACAAACAGGATGCATGTTTAAAATTCCCTATGCTTAACTTATATTTATAAAACCATACATAAATGGATATATTTAGAATGATTGATCTTTAAATAGTATATAGAAACAAAATTGACAAGAAAAAAGCAAAAACGTCTTGGAATTAACTAGAAAATACTATGTAAGTTTCCTGAATTTAAGAGAGAAATGCCAATTAGAAATTCATGAAATTAACAGGAAACAGCTAAATGGAAAATCCTGAAATTAACGGAGAAATTCCGAAATGGAAGATCCTGAAATTAACGGAGAAATTCCGAAATGGAAGATCATGAAATTAACGGAGAAATTCCAAAATGGAAGACCCTGAAATTAACGGAAAAATTCCTATATGGAAGTTCCTGAAAATAACGGAAAAATTCCAAAACGGAAGATTCTGAAATTAACGGAAAAATCCCGGCAACTTGCTGCCAGTAGTTTTTCCGTTAATTCAAGGAATTTTTTTTAACAGTGTATAGTTTAGCTGAAGATTGTTTTTTCCTCTTAGTTTTCAGTTATAATTATGTAGTTATTGTTACGGTAATCCGCGTGTTATTAATTGTTTAAGTGTGACAAAATTTGTTAAGAAGTTTTAGAAGTTAATGAAAAAATAATTAGCAATTATGATCCTTTTAAAACTGTCATTGTCAAGAGGTTGTAGATAATAAGATTATCCGAGAAAAATATTTGTTTAAGTAATCCGATAATAGCTGAGAAAAGTTTAAGAAAGCATAATTGGAAAGTGCATAAATAATAAATTGCCTTATTTAAAAATTACATCTTCAATTTATGAATTTTTAAAGCAATTGAAATATGTTTGGCTGCATACATACTAAATGCCTTTAAAAATGTTTATTTTTTTTACCAAATTATTTTGACTTCATTAATGTATTAAACTGTACTTATATCTATTTGATGAACATGGTCATTATTCATTATTAATTCATTGGATTCATTATTAAAACGCGTTTTATTTTTTTTTTTAAATAATCTTTGAGCATAAACTCTTAGTCCATGAGCCAATACATTTATTAATATCGTCTGGGAAGCCCTTCCATAGTTGCTATTTTCTGATTCACTAAAACCGTTTCCAGAGTCTGCTATGAAAATATGATGAACAAGAGAATTTTCTCATAGCAACTTTTTCACTATTTTTTTAGTGAACGCCAGGATGTATTTCAATAACTAATAAATTACATCAATATACTTCATTGAAAAATTTAAGACACAAAATCAATGTCAAGTAATATATTTTAAACGTCATAAAAATTTACTAAATACAGATACAAAAACTAGAAAGATATGGAACTATGTGTCTGAAAGACGTTGTTTGCTACCACTTGATACACTGAAACCTTCTTATCTAGAGAATTATGTGACACAAAAAAATAATAACACTATAAAACTTCCCAATTTGCTAAATACAGATTCAATAACTAGGTAGATATGGAACTATGAGTCTGAAAGACGTTGTCTGTTACCACTTGATACACTGAAACCTTCTTACGTAGAGAATTGTGTGACAGAGAAAAAAATGACACCATAAAACTTCAATTTACTAAATACAGATTCAATAACTAGGTAGATATGGAACTATGAGTCTGAAAGACATTGTTTGTTACCACTTAATACACTGAAACCTTCTTACCTAGAGAATTATGTGACACAAAAAAAATAATGACACTATAAAACTTCCCAATTTACTAAATATAGATTCAATAGCTAGGTAGATATGGAACTATAAGTCTGAAAGACGTTGTTTGTTGCCACTTGATACACTGAAACCTTCTTACCAAGAGAATTGTGTGAGAAAGAAAAAAAAATGACACTACTATATAAACTTCCCAATTATTAAATACAGATTCAATAACTAGGTAGATACGGAACTAAGCGCCTGAAAGACGTTGTTTGCTACAACTTGATGTCCTCAAAAACTTTCTTACCTAGAGAATTGTGTGACAGAGAAAAAAAAATGACACTATAAAACTTCCCAAAAACTATTTTCAAACTAAACCCACCAAAAAGTGAGAAAAAAGTTTAAAAAGTCTAAATCCCCCATTCCTAACCGAATACATTTTATACTTGACCATAAAATTCCTCCTGTCGAAAAAGATCGACTGGTAGCACTTTCGAAAAAACTATAACTTATTCGATAACTCTGATCGTCCGAAACCAATTGATTATAGAACACTTTTATTCTATTCTACTTCTTTTTATTTTTCCCCAAACATTCATAGGATATTGGCATGGAATCGAAGGAGAGAGAAAATAGAATAAAAAAAGATTTATTTTGTACCATTTTTTATCGCCAAACGAATGTTACAATGTCATGGAGAAATGAGAAGCGTTATGGGTTCGAGGGTTTATCTCTTTTTATTGTTTGACGAATCTTCCCGAAGCGATTGGAATCGGCGGTCTAGAAAAAGAATTGTAGTTCGTTCTATTTTAACTGTTTTTTGAGGTAACAGTTTACTAAGGTTAATTTGAAAGCTTCCAGCTCTCTATATCCAACTCCAAGCAGCTTTAACACCACCAAATTACTCCTCTCAATTTAGAACTTAGGTCAAATTAGTTAACTAAGGGACACCGGATTGCCGGCTATTAAGAAAAGGTACGAAACCTATTTGCTCAAGAAAGTTTAGTTTAGTTTAGTTTGAATTATCGTCGCACTAGAGCTACATGAGGGCTATTGGCGACGGGCGTCGTATTTTAGAACCAAAGTCAAGTGACGAGCCGATACCTGAATGGGCACCCGACGCAACCATTAAGGGCGACATCGTACGCAGCATTAGGAATTTGAAGGATATTTAACTTGCACTCCCTTACACGGAGTATTAGTCGTCGGACATTTTTTAGTCGGACATTTTTTAGTCGGACATTATTTATTAGTCGTCGGACACCGTTTACAGGTCGACAGCTATTTTATCGATGCCCGGACCCTAACCTGGGACCTTTCGCATGCTATAGGCGCGTACCTAACCAACTGGGCTCCCCAGCCCCTGCTCAAGAAAGACTATGCTTTTCAGGTTCCTTTCACATGTTTCGTTCTTCTATTCGGGACAGCCGGGAACATGAACGGGATGGATAGTGCAACGTCGCAGAGAGCTTCTGTGGATTTATTAGTTGAGTCGGCCGTGTCTTATACAGTCAAAGATTCCTCTACAGAAATAGAATTACCAGTTATTGTATAAAATGTTATTTTTCCATATTTTAAAGTTTTCATTAGAATAGGTGTGTGAAATATCAATTTTAATGAAGCACTAAATTAGGTCTAGTCAATTTATTTTTGATATGATGATACAATATTTAAATGAAAAATCGTGGTTATGTTTCAATTTGTACAAATTGAGTTTGTGACAGACTGCAGCACCAATGCTAAAAACTTTTTTTCAATGCTGTAATAATTTGGTGTTGAGAATTCTTTCGAATTTGTGTCTTGAATCTTTAAATTTTTTGTAATGAAAGATCTGGGGTAGCTCTTCCATCTGTAAGCTATTCTAAAGTTTTTTGGTGAATTTCCGAAATTTCTTAGTGCTAGGTTGCAAAAAATCTTCCGACAATAATCAGTTATAAGCCTCGTTAAGTATTTTAAATTAATATTATAGCAGTAAATGTTTTTTATTTCTTACTCTACATTTGTTTCTACGAATAAATTGCTAGTTAAGAACATTCAATATCAAACAACTTTATGCAGCAACTATTTCTTAAAAAGAATCTATATTCCTAATTCCCGGTGTCGTACCATTTTAGTGCAGCATTCGAATTCACTGGCAGGTGTAATTCGTTCGAAATGAATTGAAGCTGTAAATATTTTTCACATCTTAAAACTTGAATGATCTTTAGGGAAGGAGGTAAGAAAGAATTTATTACGTGTCTCTTTAAGAAATCGGTTCATAAATTTTAATAAACGGTCGAATCTAAAGAAATTTATAAATTCTACTAACCCCCTTTATTCGAGCAATTGAGCATTTCAGTTTGGATATTTGATAAAATAAATTGATATCATTCATATTTAATTTTTGTATTCAACGGTTCTATGGTTAAGCGGAATACAGCATCAAAATAATATAATCTTTTCGGCTAGTATAGTGGTTTCGACCCTCGCTTACCAAGCGAGTGGGCCCGGATCGGAATCCCGGGTTGTGCACGGATATTTGTGTTGTCCTGAATACATGCGGAGAACATGCTCGTTAAATCTGTGGGTCCGAAAGTTCTGTGGTCGGTTATAGCGCAGTTTACCGTGGGTGCAGATCGTCTGGAGAAAAGTGCCCCTCCCCTCCAGCGACATGCCTAAATTGAGGAGGTGCCGCCATCTCGAAGTCGAAGTCAGACATCCACCCCATTGGTACTCAAAGCCATGTGTCAACGGACTCTAAAGCAACTTTCTTGTCTTCCTGGCTACGGCCTTGTGGCACACGACAACAACAACATTGTAAATGCTACTAAGGAACTTGCTTTTTATCTTGAAACTTTTTATTCAGCTACCAAAACAATCTTATAATGTATTTAAAAACATCACGGTACGTCTAAAAAAACACCAATATCCGCCTAATTTATAACACATAAAAAATTAAAACAACCACAACACGACCCTATCCTAATACAGTCCATTCCCCCATAATCAATACATTTGTTACATATCCCACACGAGGGGAAAAAATACCCTAATACACTATTCCATCTCAATAGACCCTATCCCTTGTAGCAGCTACCCATAATGAACGATTTAGCGGCCAAGAAGAAAGTACCAAGAAAAAGATAAAGAAATGCAAGAAGATCTATAGCGGAATCATTAGGGGACCTTGACCGTTAATAACAATGATGTCGCGAACTATCTATTCCGAAAGTATTGACATCTTTTGGTCTGCCACCAGGGGACGGAGAAGTTGGGGTTATTTTCAGGTAATAGTTGGTAAATCTAAAGTTAATCAATACCAACTTGTAGTACTGATAGTCATAGAGAGAGAGAGAGAAAAAACTGCTCGACATCCATGATTTTGGTTAGGTTAGTTTATATAACGTCGCACTAGAGCTACACGAGGGCTACTGGCCGTCTTAATTTTGAACCAGGGTCAAGATATAAGCTGACACTTGAGTGGGGCACAAGGTAGACACCAAGGTATGCAACATCGTAAGCAGCGTTGGGACTTTGAAGCATATTTAACGTGAACTTCCTCTACACATTATTCGCAGGACATTTTTGACAGCACGGGTCATTTATAAGTCGTCAGTTATTTTGGTGATGCCCGGACTCGAACTTGGGACCTTCCGCATGCAAAGCGAACGCCTTGACCTACGGGACACCCCAGCACTGACAGTAGTTTTGATGGGTTGTCGATTTCTTATTTCCAACACCCGAGACAATTTATTAGTGAAAATTCAGTACCATTTAAAACGACAGCGATCTGTCATGTGTTTACCAAAATAATATAACCTTGACGAGCGCGAGTTGTTATGGCTATCTACGTTAGGTAGAACAAATTTCTTGTGACTCTATTTGGCTCGATTTTGTTAATTGGTTTGACATATCTGCAGTTGAAATACTAGCCTCTTACAAAAAAAATTACACCTTTTGAAAGTGTATTGAAAAGCAACGTAATCGTGTTTGTTTTCCCTTCATCGATACAATCTTCCTTAAGTAAGGTACTGTACTCAGTGAGTTAAGCTCAAAAGCCAGCTATAAGAGCTGGGTTTTGATAATTTAGTCTTAACTTGCAATGAAAACTTCAAAAGTCCACCTTGATCTGCAGTTGGCAAAAGTGTTTTAATAAATAGTATATTTCAAGGTTCTCCAAAGTTAAACAACGCTTCTACAAATAGTTAAAAAGTACAATATATGCAAATTACACTAAACAAATAATAACTCGCAATTTCATCACAAAATAAGACACACTAACAAAAAGAATCAGCAGTATCGCCATTTCAAACACCAAACAAAATAAAAATTTGAATAAATCAGAAACAACCAGCAGTGAAAGTCAGCTACCAAATTTTTCTAATTTAAATCTTATAACATCAAAGAACCTAATTCAAATGAACTTCGTTCAAAAAGCAGTTCACGTGTCAAGCAATCAAACTTTTTTCTAAAACACTTCCAAAGTCAAGCCACTTTTACCACACCTTGCTAAGACTTTTCAGGATACAACTCAAATACAGGAAAGATACTACTTCCGAAAATCCTTTGATGTATCATTTCCACTTCAGATACGTTTCGATTCCCCCTTTCTTACTTCGCTCTTTAATTATAAAGTTTTAACCCTTTTGAGTCTGACAGCCCGAACTTGAAATTTCCGGCCCTAATTAGCGGGAGTCCCTCGGTAGATGGCGCTGCAGACGGCACTTGGACTGATTAGGGAATAAGTATCGTAGTTATTTTTTAAGAATCTATTATTTTAGATTTAGTTGCTGTAATGCTTTAAAGGTCAATAGTATTTATAACTATGACTCTGCAAAAGCGGAATTCACCAATAATAGGTAACTGTAACATTACAGTTATAATGAGTCCTAAAAAAACTATTTTTTTTTTATTTTGAAATCTCAAAATGTTGCTTGTAATGTTAATAATATACACTCCGGATTCTTCTTTAAATTTATTATCTTTAGAAAAATATGCATTAAAAAATGTAAATTGAAAAGCAATGGAAAAAAAGAATATTTTCCTACTAGGAAACCTATGAATATATTTAAAAAATACGTTGAAATAATCCGTCTGAGTATCGTTTTTTTTTCATATTTCTACAAAAACCTTAAATTAGCATCAGTCAATAAGATGCTATTTTTAATTCTTCCAAAAACCATCATTGACTAGGGCAACTTTCAAAAAACATCTCTTCACCTGTAAGAATTGATTGATCGATTTTATCATATCCATCAAATTTCATCAGACAAAAACACTGCGACTTTTTTTTAAACTAGACTTTTTATGAAACCACACGTATCTTACATTTAAAAATAACAAGTAAAACCAACAAACAGTTATCCTATTTACATCTCACCGAGTTGAGTACTCAAGAAGGAGCAGAATTAAAAGCATTATTGTTCTCGTCTGCGATTTATTTCGAGACTTTAGCGAGTGGGAACACAGATGAGGGTTTGTATGCGCACAAAAGGGCACTGATTCAAGTAAGATGAGACGACTAACGAAGGGATCTTGTACATTGACGAGTTGACGCTGAATTTGAAAGGTTTGGGTGTCTGGATTTGTCACTTTCTCATATTAGCAAGCTATAATGGGTTTTGCCTTCTCTGAGCACATCTGAGAAACTTAGTTTGAGTTTTGCGTTTGGTTTCAGGTGAAAAATTTTGGTTAAATGTTTATGGATTGGTTGGTATACATATATTTTCACACCGGGGTTACATGCTTCGAGCAGCCATTTCAGCGTGGCCTTGATTATCTCAAGGTAACCACTTTACACATAATCATACGAACTTCCGCTGAAGCTGGCTCTCAAGGCCAAAATACCATATTTTTTCGGTTTTCTCCCCGAGATCAAAGGAAATGGTTACCATAAGGTAAATGGCAACTATCTTGGCCGTTTCTCTCTTTTTTATTGATCCGACATCGTGAATTCAATTTAGTCACATCATCAAATCGCCGCCCTATACAATCTCACTCGCCAATTTCTCGCCAACCAAAGGTCGAATCGATGAAGGTCAAAGTGCTTACGCTGACGCTGGAAGCAGCGCTCGAAGCATGTATACCCAGTATCAGGCTTGTGTGCTTGCTCAGAGAGCCTCTTATAAACCTTCTTCAAGTTAGACAGCCACAATACAGATTCACATGCACACATACGCGTGACAGATGCTGCTATCTATCGCGCGCCACCTCCACAATTTAGACATGTCCCTGAAGGGGAGGGAAATAGTCTCCAGGAACCTGTACCCGTGGGAAACTGCGCAATAACCGCCCACAGGACTTTCAGACCCAACAGATTTAACGAGCACGTACTCCGCATATACTCGGTAGGTTTTTCCGCGACCAGGACTCGATCACGGGATCTTCCGATCCGTAGATCAATACACTGACCATGACACAGCCCTATTAGCGAGCTATAATGGGCTTTGAGTTCTTGCGTTTGGATTCAAGTGAAAATGTTTGGTTAAATGTTTATGGTGATCGATGGCTATTTAAGCGCGATATTTTTTAATGGATATAAGTTAATGATTTTTTATGTTGATTGTCATTCGGGAAGTAAATAAGAAGCGAAATAAGAATATTGATTTACTTGGCTCACAGTGTTAGGCTGCTTACAATATGTTACTAGTGAAACAATATGCTGCTAGTGAAAAGAACTTTAGAACCATAATGAGTGGTGCTGTAAGTAAAACATTTTCGCACCAAAAAATCCCTTTCGCTTATCTATTTTTTTATATCCTACGTTTAAATTTACTGAAGTAATAATTAATTTTTTAATTGTATAAAAAAAACATTATTTTGCCTTAGATAGCTTTCTTACAACCAAATAAGTTTTAAACTACCTCTATTTTTAATTTATTCGAACATAACTTCTAAAAGTGTGTACCGACAAAGTGAACATGATAGATAATGTCAAACCTTTCGAAAATAAAAATAATTTTGAAAATCGGATCGTCATGAAAAATCCTAATTTGAACGGGATATGTCCAAAAGATAGACTGAAATCACCACCATATCAATACCAAGTAGATTAATAAGAGTAATTTATAAGAGTTTTGGCGGGAAAAAAATGGTTTCACTATTTAACCAAACAATAATTATTTTTTCTGAATTCTTTAAAACTGAGTAAAGATCCTAATAATTCTGTTTGTAAAGGATTATTTATCCCCCAACCCAAATTGCCTAGTAGTCACCCAAATTGCTATGCAATAAGTACTTTTTTTTTTTAATTCGTTCGAAAGTTCTTCGAAAATAATCTTATAAACAACCTATTCAGAAAACTCCTCAGTAAGCTAAATCATCCTCTTAAAAATTCTCGCTGGTTAAAAAAAGGGCGCGTTTCATAGGTCAAAACCAGTTAAAAAGAACATCTCTCAAAGGCATTCCACATTAAATTAGAACCCTTCCCAAAACGCAAACATTGTTCGCTTCTAAACGCTAGCGGAGCGAATGCTCCTGTCATGCTATACTTCCATTTGCCCAACCGGATCATCAGAAGGGGGGGGGGGGGGAAAGAACTTTTAAAAAAGTTTAGAAGACAAGAAGGAAATAAAAAAAAGTTTTTCCGAGACAGATTGTAAGAGTTTACCTTTGGGCAATTCGATGCGGCCCGACTGAGAATGGCGCCCGTGAAAATAGAGACAGATGGCGGTTTTGTAGGATTCGAAATTGTTAGAGGTGGATCGGCCACAAATTGCTTTCTTCCGGCTCATGGAGAGAGATTTTTGTTGTTTGTTTGAAATTCGGAATCGAACGAAAGTTTTAAAGTTTTCCACGAAAAGCTCCAAGACCTCCTACCAATGTCTGTCTACCAATGCATCTGAACAGCTTGACTGTCGTAAAATGACCATTCATTAGTCTTCAACCAACGTGGTCTAAACGTGGGGTTGTGGTTATATTACAGAAATTTTTTGGCAGGAAAGTTACCAGGAAATATCCGTAATGCCTCGGGAAAAATTAGTTTACAGAATGTTAAAGTAAGAAATATACACACAAAAAATCATGTTTAATAAATATTTTCTGTGAGACAGGGTACTTACCAGTTATTACTTACCAGTTTCCAATAGCTATCGAGATTCTTCAACCTTTATCTGCATTCACAACAAAACAAAAATATGTTCTCAAGAGGTGCAGTTTTTATCATTTGTTACAGATTTTATATGTTTTTCAGGAATACAACATTACTTGTTATTAATGTTATCATTAATACGCGTATTGTTGTATTCCCGATAAACATATAAATTCTGTAACAAAGGATTTTATATGTTTATCGGGAATACAGCATTACTTGTCATTTTTGACAAATTGAGATGCAATTTTGCAGTTTTAGAAAAGAAAAATTTTATGGAGGAAAATAATAGAAAATTTCTATTTTTTATGATTTTTTTTATCAATATTGATTTCCTGTATATTTCAACCAGATAGTTTCGTTAATAAACCGCGTAATTACTATAATAACCAGATGATAGGGATTTATCAAAGATATAGCTTAAATAGTTCTGGCGTAACATAGTTACAGTTACTACTCGTTAAATTTCGGAAATAATTTGTTTATTTCGAATGAATATTTGTTAAAGTTGTCGAATTGTATTCAAAATAAAAATATTTTAAATTATAAAACCATTACAAAAAATTGGGAATTATAGGATTTTAGCAATGATCAATGCATTAAAAATATTATTGGGGGGGGGGGTAGATACATATATATTCTAGCTTGTATGCTTGATCAGAGACCCGCTTTATAAGCCTTAGTCAAGTAAGACAGTAACAGAAAGAATTGTTACTGTCACATAGAAAGGAAGTACACCCAGGGAGAAGGCGAGAACTGCTGGCAGACTGCTGGCGTACCCAGGTAGCACAGAAATATTGGCCAATGTTGAAAAAAAACATTGTACAATATTGTTTGCAATATTGTACAATGTAAAAATGGACTGTCTTGGGAATATTGCCACGACGTCGATTCACGACATGGTACAACATTGATTGCAATATTGGCCAATGTAAAAATGGACCCCCTCGGGAATATTGCCACGACGTCGATTTATGACATTGGACAATATTTTTCTCAATGTTGTACTATATCAAATTTTGATATGAAAATTGATCCCCCCTCGTGAATTTTGCTGAATTGCTTTATCTTTATTGTTTTCTAATATTCTTTTTAAAACATTTGAATAACTTACACTGAAAGTTATAATAAGTAGCACAAAGAATATAATTTTGCTTATATAATTTTTAATGCGAATAGTAATATATAGATATTACTGCAATAAAAATAATATGCACACAAAATTATTATTTGATATTTTAAAGAAATTATATCATTTGTGCAACTTTTTTATAGCTTATATAGTAAGTTATTTAAGTTGTAGAAAGAATATTAGAAAATTATAAAGATAAAACAATTTAATAATATGATAAACATACTGAAAATTGTAAAAATCAATTTTTAATTACTAAACATTTAATTTTTAAAGTTCAAGAACAGATTATTGAATACTTTGTTTTAAAAATCATTTAAGACAATGCTAAATTGTACTAATTTTTGTACAATGTTAATTTTTTTTGTCATAAGTTACAATAGGTATTTACAAAACAGAAAAAAAAAATTCTGTTTGTAAGTGCCTATATTTTTTTACCGTAAGTTACAATATATATTTATAAAATAGATTTTAATAATTAAAACATAACACAACAGTTTCTCTTCTCTCTCGTAAACATTTGTAAAAACAACAACCACACACACATTAAATTCTGTAATTGTCAGATGGAAATTTATTGAAACAGAACATACAGGACTAAAAGATAATTTTTCTTTATTGAATATACTTAGACTTTTACAAAAAAAAATCATTCAAAATTATAATTAAACAGTCTCTGCTGTAAATGATGACCATTCCAAGTAGAGGGGGGAGGAAGTAAAGCCACCTGGAAGTTAAGCCCACAAAGATTCTGAAGACAAACCGATAGTAGTTCAGTAATTCAGTACCTGGAAAGAAAAGATTTTTAGTGTATACAAAGAACCTTTCAAACACAAAATAATTAAATTGTGTTTGCTGAAGTATATTTTCAAGGAAACCTCATATCCTATCAAACACATTTATAGAATACAGGGTTGGAAAAAAACATGTTTTTTTAAAAATAAAACAAAAAAGCATGTTTTTTTTTTGTTTTAAACGTGTTTTTTTGTTTAAAACATGTTTTTTTTTAAACAATTAAAATTTGGTTATTGAACGAGTTGTTTTGGTTTAAAAGAAACATGTTTTTTTTTTTGCATTTTGGTTTCCTATATTTACTTCCATCTCCAATAATTTTAGGGATATGCCTTACATCTTTATTTGTCGAAGAATCATAGAATACAAGAAATCCTTCGATTATCTGGCGATTCGGTGTCTTCCTTTGATTAAATCGGATGGGCTAATAGAAGAATTTATAAACTAATAATGAAGTACTAGTTTATGTTTGGTATTATTTTAATGAACTAAAATTATGTACCACATTGATGATTAGCATAAATTTCACAAATTAGGGGCTATAATAAATTAATAAATATTAACAAATGTCAGTAGTGTCCCATTCGGGACCTAAAGTATTGCATACAAGGTTTACCATTCCATCAGGGTCTACTATTTATAGAAATCTTAATCTTTAAGGTAATACAGCATGGTCGTATATCCTAAAATACAACATATTTCCTTAAATGAACTGTATTTGGCCAATAAATTATAAAACATATAATAATTAATAAAATTGTTTTAAACATGTTTTTTATTACCATGTTTTAAACATGTTTAAAACATTTGTTTTAAACAAAATGTTTTAAACATAACAACCCTGATAGAGTAAACATTGGAAAAGTTCGCAAGTTTTCGAAGAAAAGTATGCATATAGGGGCATTAATAATTAAATGTAACAAATATTCCGTTAACTTGTTTAAATTATGAGGAAAAAAATTTCCTATTAGAAAAATATCGATACAGTATAACCTTTCAATTTAAAAAATTGTAATTATATTATCTTTGGTTTAATTAGTTTAACATCAACTATAGAGCTATGTTTTTTATTAACCCACAATGCATGATTTTTTTTATCCCGAAAAATATCTTGTATCTTTAATACTCATACATTATGGGAAAAATACTGATTTTTTTTAACTGCATTGGAATTTAAATAATTTCAATTTTTGAAAATTTTGCCATACGGCAAAAACCAACAACAAAATTCTAAATTTGGAAAGAATGACTAGAAAAATACTATAAATATTTTTAAATTACCCTCTTGAACTATAATTATTTTTTCAGAACAATTTACTTGTATTTAGAAGCAATATTATTACACTTTGAATACTGACAAAGACATAATTTCACAAAAAAGAATGGTTATTGTTCCAAAAAAAGCAAATAAATTATAGGAATATTTTGATGTGTTTCTTTTTTTTAAATTCATAAAACTCCAATAAAGTTGTGCTTTTAGAGGTTATTTTTTTTAAAAACGTTATTTACTTTTTTTTTAATCGAAAAAAATTTAGATTAAAAAAAAGTAAATTAGCGTTTTAAAAAAAATAACCTCTAAAAGCACACCTTTATTGGAGTTTTATGAATTTTAAAAAAAACTGCATCAAAATATTCCTATAATTTCTTTGCTTTTTTTTTAACAAAACCATTTTTTCCGCATAGACTTAGCATTAGCTAGCCCGATCGAGGTAGGACGGGGAATCCCCTTAAACACTTACAGATCTTTAACACAGAATTTAAAAGCTGTTGTTTATCAATGTATGAAATATAAAAATTAGGCTATTTTACACTATATTGATTTATTCCTTAACTTTCATCCACTGTATTAACTACTTAACTGGTGTCTTTGAGTGATAATGGTTATAAGAAACTGTTATGCAAAGTAGAGCAGCATTCAACTTGTTGCATTGTAAATGTATCATAAGTTAATAGGAATATATTAAGAAAATTAGTATGTAAATATTTACTTTTAAGAGGGCATGACATTAAAGATAACTCAGTACCTGGAAAGAAGAGGGGTATTTAGTATCGGCATAAAAAAACTCATTTTCATTCAATTGTGTTTTTTGCCGCATAATTTCATCTAATTTCCAGAAACTATGTTAGCAGTTAACAGCAAACAACAGTTAACAATAAATTACATCTATTTATATCGAATATTATATACTATTGAACGATTCTAAAGTAGGGTTAATTCTAATTGCTGGCCCGTCAACTTTTCAAGCTTGGCATTATCTCGAAAATCTCGTTTTCTGAACGCTCTTTGCTTGAGATTTTTTCGGTAACAGTAAAACTCAGGTCACGATCAGCTTCAGTATGCATGCAATGCAAGTTTAATACCCCCTTCTTTTGATTAGTTTACACGGTTGCTAGAGAAATTTATTGCCTTTTAACATTTTGTAATTTGTCCCTTCCTCAAAAGTTGGTTCTGATAAGTAAAGAATATTAGTATATAAATATTTACTTAGAATAAAAAAAACTGCATTGCAACAATAAAAAATTGTGTTCAATTATTTATCGATGATGCGATAAATCGAACCCTGGTTGCAAAAATGCAATGATTGTTTAAAAAAGTAGCCATCAACCCCCGAAGTTAACTTAGTGAGAAATCGGTTCATAAGGATTGAAAAATCTTACGAGGAGGAGCTCCTTAGATGTCAGCTCAGAGTGCAGACTTCCAAGTGTGCAGGTAGGTCACACAGTCGATCCATAGTTCCTCGCTCCTTGAGAGATGACTCAGCAGCTGGAAAGATGAGGCATTTATTAGTTTACCCTTAAAAATTAGAAGCTTAATTTTGAAAATCATATTTTCTGATAGCTCTTTGCTTGAGATTCCTTTGGTAACTGTAAAACTGGTCTCGATCAGCTTCTGAATGCAAGCAACGATTTCTAGAAAAAGTTATTTATTCATTGTTCTTTAACAACTCACAAAATTTTTTTAATTTGTGGTCAGGCCAGATACTAGGATTTTACCTCAAAAGTTGGTACTGATAACTATGGAAAATTAGTATGTTAATACTTACTAAAAATGAAAAAACTGCATCGGTTGTATAAAAAAATATGGTGTTCGATTATTTATTTGTCAATGCACTAAAATGAGGCAACACAATTGAATGAGTTAAACTTGAGAAATGACAGGGAATTCTTTTTTACAATAGAACAACTGCAACTCTTTTTTACAACAGAACAGCAACAACTTCATATGCTGACAACTTGTGTCTAAATTTAGGAGAGAGCAACTGCTCAATTCAATACTTACTACATACTATAAATTAATAATACTTGCTTTGACCTGATTTGCTTTTAACATTAATATGTAAATCAATGAATACTATCAATGATCTGTTTGTAAACACACAACTTATAATTCTAAGTAAACAACTGATTATATTTTATGATTAAACCCACATCAAGATTATGATATGCAAATTTAAGAAAATCTTTTGCCACATAGTAAGAGAAATCTTCGGTTTTGCTCTGTGGTTATTCATAAAGATTTGTGGTTTATACCATAGATTTAGAAAGGTTTACACGTTGTTTACTTAAGACTAGTCCGTGCCTTCACAGTAAATTGACTAAGAAAAACAACAACATTTATGATCATTAAAATACTACATCGAAAGAAGAACCTATGAATATCGATTTTCTACAAATTAAAACTAGGATAAACTGTAATTTAATACATTTTTAAAGAAACTAACCTTATTATTCTACACTGCTTGTCGTCGAATCACCGCCATATTGTTTTGCTTCGTGACGTCACACACGTGACGTCAGGTTTTTAAAAAACCTCACATCCCTAAAGCACTCGATTGCAATACTTCTATACCTAGTAAACATCGATCAATATCGGGCAATGTTGTTTTATCGACGTTGTTTCCACAATGTCGCCAGAATGTCCCCACAATATTCGAATGTTTTCAAAATTTGATATTTTTTAAAAATAATGACTAAAACTTGTCCGCATTATTGTTTCATTCTTACAATATCAAAATAAAACGAATAAAAAGTCATAATAATTTTTAAAAAAATACAATATCTGCGCAATATTGACAGATGTCGTGATTACAACGTTCAACATTCCACGACCTTCGCAATGTTGAACGATGTCGGTAGAATGTCGGCCAACATTGTTGTGCTACCTGGGTAATGTACCCAAAAAATATTGTTTTGAGTTAAAAACAAATTTAAATCAAAATAGTTTTAAAACTTTAATTACTCAATATAAAATAAGGATCATCTGTGATAAGGTATTATGCCATGGAGATTTTTATGCTTCCTACCCGTTTTGTAGAGAGCCGATTCTGAAAGAGTGATTTATGAACTTCGTCCATCGATTGTCTAAAACCTTTCCTCAGCTCTAACAAATAGAACTTCGAATTTCGAATTTGGAACACGAGTTCCCATAATCTATCGGGGCCCGGATGGCCTAGTGGTTTGGAACGCAGACCATTACGCTAGCAGTGTGGGAGCTGTAACGGGAGCGGGTTTTATTACAGCCTTTGCCCTGGGTGTACTTCCTTTCCCTGCGACAGAAAAATTCTTTCTTCTAGTTTAGTAATCTCTAGTAGTAAAGTCTATTCTGTCTTACTTGACGAAGGCTTATAAGCGGGTCTCTGACCAAGCACACAAGCCAGAATATATATATGCACCAACCCTACTCTACCCTATCGGTCGTCATAATAAGGTTTTCAAGAAAATCCCGTAAGGAAAAAAGGGTAGATTTCATAGAACTTTTTTGGTTTGAAAAATATTGAAATTACTTTATAGGGTACACTCTTAAAACGAACGAGCGATTTTAAATCAGTCTGATTAATTTTTACTCCTCCAGTCTGGAAAATGCACTTCTCTTTTTTAAGTAGATCCTTTGTGTGTTAAAACTCCGACTGGATAACTCCAAACGAGTGATTTTAACTCAGTCTGAGTTAATATTCATTAATTTCCAGCGTCGAAAATGCACTTCTCCAACTTTAGTATGGATTTCACTCTTTTGTTTTAAGAGTTTAAATAATAACATTCAATGATATTTATATATTGAGTGGAATTTTGAAGTCAGGGAGAGTTTTATATATCAAATTTCCAGATAATATGCAAGATAAAAACAATACAGAAAAATGTGCTTTTTCACTTTTTCAAAATATATTTTAGGCAAAATTCTTAATATTTGTTCATGTAAATGTAATTTATCTTTTTTAAAGTATTCATTTGTTTTTTTAAAAAAAACTTTAACGGTTTGGAGTTTTGTAAAATACCACATTGAAAATTTTTTAGTAAAGAAAGGCAGAGATGGATTGCTATTGCTTTGACCTTGTTGTTTTAACCCTTGCGGGCTGGTGTTTGATTCCATTTCACCTGTGTTTGCAAAGGGTTGGGGATGTTGGTGAACATGGGTAAGAAAACAGAATGTCCCTGTTATATTTGGAGAAGAGTTAGAAATAGTGTTCATAAAATAATACTACACTCCTTGCCAACCTAAGTTGGGTAAATAGAACTATGCTATGGGGAAGATCCTTCAGCGCATGTAAAGAGTTCCATAAATTTTTTGTGAATCCATCCAGAAAACATGTTTAAAACATTAATTTCGTTTAAGGTCTAGCAGATTTGAATATTATTTGAGAAAATTTGTCAATTTTATCAGAATGAAAAGTATTTTTTGGTTAAATTGTATTCAGATCATTTTGTATGTAAATATTACCTTACAAGAGTTTCCAACTAACGGACCAACCGCGCTTTTCCCTCTACCTTTTCACTCTTTGTGTTTACCCAAGTTCGGTTGACAAGGAGTGTAGGCAAAAAACTTTCTAAAATTCTGAGTCCTTGAAAGAAAATAACTAAATTCTGAATGAGTAAACCGTGCTGAACATGAATTTGACTCTGAACACGGACATTTTTGCTTAGAGAGCTTGCTAGAAAACTTGTCTTTAGAGATGTTAACTGGGTTATTAAGGTACATAAAAGCAATTCGTCAACATTGTTATTCTGTGCTTTTGCAACACATAAAACTTGAATATATCTAAAACTGGAATATATCTAAAACTTGAATCCATCTAAAACTTGAAAATATATAAAACTTGAATATATCTAAAACTTAAAATAAAAAAAATGATAATTTTTAAGCTTACTACTAAATTCATATGAATTTGTTACACTCTTGAGCCTTTTTTCACTGTTTCATAGTGCCATAGATCAATAGATCTTTCGTAACTGTAAACTTGCGAAAGTTCGAACACAAGTAGTCAAGGGGGAAAACGCTAGTACGCCGTTTCGAAGAAGACGACATGCGAGGATGGGGGAGGAAAATGATTTCAAGTCTCGTATTCTAGATCAACCAGGTATAGGTCCACTATTCCATAACATCACGTTAATGCTCATATAAAATAACATATCATAAAGAAAATTGTGTTCTCTCGTCCCCGAACACTAGACAAGCGTGCGTGGGTTCCTCACCAATTATTCATTGTCAACGCGGGCCTTCTGAAGTCCTCTACGATTTCCAAATCAGTACTTTTCCTATGTCCATTCTGTATACGGCCGCAACGCAACAAGCCGCAAACCGCAATTAAATGATGACTGGAAACAATTTAAGTACATCCTGGGTGCGTTGAACACTCAACATCCATAGCAGAAGAAGACAGATATAATGGATGGTGATATATTTATTTCTCTGAACGTTACATCCACCTTAGTTTGTGTTTTTCAAAAATAATTTTGTAGTTGAAGAGTTTAGTGGAAGAACGTGCTAAGTGACAAAAAGGTAAAAACGAGAAAATGATGTTCGTTTTTTTTTTCGTTTGTACTTGGATACGTTAAAAACGGCACTTACAAAAGGTAAAAAATAGGCTGAACTTAAAGTTTATGCATAGGGGGAATCTTGTTATATTTAAAGGAGGGAATAACATGTTCATTCACTCTCAGAAATAACACTTTCATTTTTGACGATTCATGAATCCTCAAGCCTCATTTCGTTCATTTTGAGGATTGTTTCGTCAAACTATCACGTGACTTTTGAATAAACGCGAATCCTCACTTTTACGATTGTGATTTGACGATTCTGTATCTTGATTTTGAGGAAACAGAATCTCATTGTTGTACTCACATGCTCAAAAATGACGAAATATTTCTTTAGATTAGACGACATTCAAATCCACATAATAAATGACGATTTAAATTTCCTCACTTTGAGGAAACGAAAACTCGGAGCATTTGCCAGTAACGGAATCGTCAAAATTAAGGAAAATTTCGTCGTTTTTGAGCATTCGTTTTTTAGAGTGTTGGCACAAAAATCTCGATTTTTCAAAAATGTCACTTAGCATGTTCTTCCACTAAGCTTTTCAATTGTAGCTGTTGTAATGCTTGTTTAAAGTTTTATATTGGGTTTTGCCCTCATGTTTATAAGAGTATTTTCGCGTGGGTCTAATTGTTTAAAAAAAGTTGGGCTGTTTTGTTTGTTTGACGTTTAGTTCTGCACTTCCTATCTTGGAAAGAAACCTACACTCCGTGCAAACCTAACTTGGGCAAAAAAACAAATAGTAAAATGGCAGGGGGAAAATTATTATTGGTCCCTTTGTTGGAAACTCTTGTAAGGTAATATTAACATACTAAATGTGTCTAGTAAGGTAATATAACAGACTAACCAAAATACAATTTTCATTCTGATAAAATTGCGAAATTTTTTTAAATAATATTCAAATCTTTTAGACCTTAATCGAAATTAATGTTTTAAACATGTTTTCTGGATGGATTTACAAATAATTTATGGAACTCTTTACATGCGCGGAAGGATCTTCTCCATAACATATTTCTATTTACCCAACTTAGGTTGGCAAGGAGTGTAGCTGCAGTCAATGGGCATGTTTCATGCATCAATGAGCATTACAATTTATTTTCATTCAGTATTTCTGTTGCCACACTCAAGACAAAGGTCTTGAGTGTGGCAACAGAAATACTGAATGAAAATAAATTGTTTCTCGATCCTCGATAGGTGAATCAATGTCACGTGGAAACAGAACCCCAATCGGAGCACCGAATGGAAATTCAGGAATGAAAGCTGGTAGTAACTACGTCAACTGAAATAAAAAAAAATTGTTTATTTTCTTATAGAATCGATTACCTGGTTATAGAGTACGTAAGATTAGAGGGGAAAACATTCTTGATACCATTCAAGCCACTTTTTGACAACAATTGCTTGCCTAAAAATAAGCAAGAAAATACCGGGACAATCTCAGAATTGACATTCTTTGGGACCCAAAGAATTGATGACGTAATCACCCAAAGTTTGGGTGATTACGTCATCAATTTCAATTATTAAAATTGGCAGAATTCCAATACAGGGCTGTTCACACATTTTTTAGACGATATATATTGTACTCACAAAACTAAATTAAATAAAAATTTTGTGTTTTAAATGTTCTATTTGATAGCCCTTATTCTGAACTATCTTTCTACACCGTAATTTCCAGGATAATAATGCCTTTTGGAGTGTTGGAAGAGGTATTCTATCACATACCTCCTGAACAGCTTTCCAGAGTCATGTAAGGGTTGTGGGGCGACGTCTGGATAATGCAGATTTTAGATGTCCAAAAGTACAAAAATCCATTGGTGATACATCGGGAGATTTAGTAGGGATATCAGTGAAGGGTACGGCCTTGATACCGTTTTTTTGTTCCATTTATTTTAGAAATTTTACTGTGGATTTTGACGTGTGACTGCCAGCTTTGTCGTGATGGAGTTTCACAGATTGATGGCACTGTTGGTAAAGCGATGGTATTTCATTCAGAAAAATTGGTGATAAAATATGTTCCTGATAGTATTTGGAGTTAATCTAGACATTTTTTTTAACCCTCCTTATTTTTAACTTGCCATTATATGAAAAACCAGCAACAATCGTGAATCCCTCAGAAAAACTTTCTTTCGATTCTTTGAACCATGTATTTAAATTTTTCCTCCTCTTTTATGATAACAAATGGCTCTTTTTTTGCCGTAATCATTTAAATACACCCATGATTCAACTATTGTGACAATTCTTTCCCACTTTTCTTTGTGGATAAGTGTTTCTCATACAGATTTCTGCAGCGTGTCCTGCCTTCAGCGATATGTTTTGGAGAAAGACGATGCACATTGGGTTTTTTCTCTTTCTTAAGACTTAAATCAGTGTTTATCATTTTGTTTACAGTGGACACAGAGCATTTAATGATTTTGCAACTGTCCTTTAACTAGGGGGATTTTCTTTTAACATTAAACAACGTACCTTTGCAATAGTCGAAGATATCCGTTTTTTTTCTTGGGTACTTGTTTGGAATTTTTGTCAAACTTGAGGCTCCAATTTGACGTTTTTTCCTTTCTTATTTACGATATTACCTATCGACGCTTTAGATATCACAAAACTATGACTCTCACATCGTTTTTGAATAACGGAATAGGAATGCTTCTCTTCGGAAAGAGCATAAATATAGCCTTCGAACCGCTGCTTCATTAAAAACGCCATATTGAATAAAAATAAAATTTTCAAGCCGCTGATGATAATTTTGACTTTTAAAAACATAATACAATTTCAATTATTTCTTTTGAAGCAATCGATTTTTTATTACGGCCAAACAAAATCGTCTAAAAAATGTGCGAACAGCCTCTGTATATATGGTGATAGAAAAATATAAAGTACATTCTTGCATTGGTTCATTTAACTAGTTTGGTATTCAGTGGCATGAATTAGCTGACACATATAGAGTGGAGGAAAATGGTGGCATGGGGAAAATGATTGTTTGAAATTAAGTTCTCTAAATTGCCAGTTATTAAAGCATATGGTGGGGGAAAAATTATAAATATTTATATACTTGAAATCTAAACAGTTCAAATGTGTATATATATATGCAAAAAATATATGAAAATTAGTTAAAAAGTAGGTTTTTAATTGGATAATTTAAAAATTGCTTATTTTACCCTCATTTTTCCTACTCCTTTTTCATTCTCCTCCTCATTTCCTCCCTACCTTACTTATGACTATGAGGTTCATAATTTGTTAGTTGGCTGCCATCTGCCTTCTTAAGGTAATGTATATTTGATTAACTCAGAACCATTTGTAATTTCAATTTTGATATTAGTATGATTATACTTATGAGCATGATCCCTCCAATGGGGCTTCCTTTCTTTCGAATAATAACCCACAAAAACTACCTTTTCACCCCTAAATACTACATTCCGTCCCCACGCTTCATTACAACTGCTAACTGCGCATTTACCATTCCTCTTTTGTTCTAGTTTTTTTTTAGAATGAAATGACCGCATCGTTATTTAGTGTCCTTGGAAACAATAAGAAAAAGCCATTTCAAACACCCCATCCTCAAGATGTTAAAGACATAATCTTTGTTTTCACTTGTAGTTTTAATATATTGGAATTCGCCTGTTCTTGAATTTATGAAAATCTTCAAATTTAACGGCTTACATCAGTTATTAAAACTATTCCTTTAAACAAGAAATTCATAAGAAAAAGTTTGCATTTAAATTACAAAATAGCAGGTTTTTAGTTCTGTGACAAGTCTAAGACTTAAGCCGGCTAAAAATGTTAAATGTCAAGTCTTATATGAAATCTTCTTATCAATAAACATGATTTTTAATTCGTTGAAAAAAATTCAGTGCAATTTACAAGTAAGATTATAACTTAAACTGACAAATTCGCCTACTTTTTTACAGAAATAAATATATTTTTATTAAGAATTAGTTAGAATTATACTTATAAAAACCTTTACAAAGAAAGTTCTTGATGAAAGTTCTTAAATGAATTATTTTTTACCATCAGGGTGATGGAACCTGCATTTTACCTAAAATGTAGATTTTCATTGAAATAAAAAAATGTTAATGCAATCGAAATTTAAAACTTCGTAGTAAGCGCAGTAATTAAGCAGTAAAGCAGCAGCGTTGGTAGAAGGACAAAAACACGAATGTGCAAATTCTAGGAATTGGAGACAATTATCAGTTTCCAGAATTTGATCAGTCTTTTATTTCTATAAAAAATGAAGTTGAACGAGGTTCAATGCGATTTACAGTTCGAATAAAAATGTTTTATTTATTTTTTTCAATTTTTTTAAAAAGTTCTTTTAGTAGTTAATTTTAAAGTTATTTGGCATTGAAAACAATGTTAAAATAATCTGTCAACTGCAAATAAGTGAAACGGATTTTTTTCATGCATACCGCAAAAAATCTGTATTTTTCGAGTTTAATGTCCCTAGTAACTAATAAACATTTTTTTAAAAAAAATTCTTCGAAAAACATACTTTTAAGCAGATATTTGTGTGAAAAGTATGTTTAGATTAAGAATATACGTGTAGGATTTTGCTCGTGTCTTAAGAGGTTTTAGCACAAAAACTGTTTCTTAAAGCTTATTTTTGATGTAATTAAGTAAAAATTATGCTTTATGCTCAGTTACATTAAAATAACGACAACAAAACATTCACCAGTCTTTGAAAACAGCCCATAAAAACGACTGCATTCCCTACCTCGCCATTTGTAATCAGACAACCAATCAATCATGCTACGATGTTAAAAAAAAAGTGTTTGCCTTTTGTCAACGCTAGAACAATGAACTTCGTAGGATTGCAGCTGTCTCTAACATGAAAGGTATTTTTCTAACCTAAGCACACAATGAAATTAAACGTTTCTCCTGTGCGTCAGCTATTAAGTGCAAAAAGTCAGGAAACATTTTTAAGTTTCGAACATTTCAAAGTTGTTTTTGTTCGAGGAGGATTTGAAGGGGATATGTGTTTTAATTGTGTTTAGAAGAATGGGATAATTTTTTTAATTTTAAAAATGCCTGAATATTTTGAAGAGTTAAAATATAAAAGTGAGATTACAAGAACAAAATTGAGACATTAGCTTTAATGTAGCGTGTGTGACTTGTGTAAATAAATTTAAACACTCCGAAGTCATTGAATTTCCTTCTACTCCAGGACTTCTTTTCCAAATTGTAGCATTAACTTATAATTAATTGTATTGTAGTGATTCATTGTAATTAATTGCATTGTAGTGATTCATTGTAATTAATATTATTGTAGTTATGCATTGTAATTAATTGTAATGTCGTGATAGCAATATAAATATTTAAAAATTGCTTTACATACCACCAATCGAAGTCAATATGGCTGATGTAATTATACCAATTCCAATACTGAGTTATTGTCGGATATAATAATTAGACTACAAGAACCCCGATTCGGCTATGTATTAATTTAGTATTTTTCGATTATTAAATGATGTTGTAATGAATAGAATGTGTACTATCAACTTGCTAAGTTTATTTTTTAATCATTAAACTATCATACATAAATCCCTAAATAAAATAACAATAATGAATTCACAGGACTAACAGAGTATCTGCCCAAGAATAGGCTGCGTCACATAACTATGCTTCTAAATTACAAGGCCTTTATTAACTGCTTCAAAGCAGATATATCACGATTAAAAAATTTCGATGGAATTGTTTTTCCACTAATCTCTAACGATCAAATCGCCATTTAATAGAAAGAAAATATTTTTTGTAAGTATAATCAATTTTAAAGAAAAACGTAAAAAAGGGATATAAAACTTAGGAAAGAATAAAAAAAATCTAGACTGCTCGAATGTCTAGACTTTTGAACTTTTCACGGCTTGCACACCTATAATTTATCCCCACATAAAACTACAAATTCCTGTGGAAATAGCCAAAAAACCATTTAATTCAACTTCTTTTTTACGATAAGTCAAGTGTACCGGACATCTCAATTTGAACTCAACAATCAAATTCAATGTCTTTAAGTAATAGTATGTTCGGACATAATCAGTCTGAAAAACTTTTCAAGTCAATGGTTTATTTTTTTAAAAAAATCTTTGAAGGCCAGTCATGCTTCTGTGAATTTCACGGTGTCTGGGACTGGGGAAAAAATAAGTTCCATGGATGAAGACTTTATTTTTGAAACCATGTCATTTAGTGAAATAGGAGAGATAGAAAAAATGGCAAGTCCACTTTAAAGACATAAAAAATTTTTTAAACTGAATATATAAAAGAATAAATAATAGCATAGCACTTGAATTCCCTCTTTGAATATTCGTCGGTTATAGATTTACTTTATATAGTATTTAAAAGTTTACTTTTGTTAGTATAGGTATTTATTATTACTTAATATATTAATAAATAAACCATTCTTTACACATTAATATTTCATATTTTCTTAGTTCATTATAGAATTATATATCCCTAACAAAAAAAAACTTTTTAAAAGTAAACAAGTGTCAATCTCCTAAAAAAAACTCATGCATTTATTTTATAACAAAAAACAAGTCATTATGAAAGTTGTCGCTAAAAAAGCTGTGATACACAAGAATGTTAATCTCTTGTTAAAAATTTCTTGGACATTACAAATAAACTAATTTAAATTACGCTGACATAAAAAAAATGCGCTGTTTGAGGTTGTGTCCATGTTAATCACCCTCTATACCATCATATAAATGTATTGAGATTATAGATTTTTTAAGGTATTTTTAAGTACCATTCGTTATTTTGATTATTTATTAATTTAAATTCATTTGCGTGGTTGGATATTTTTGAGGGGATGTACACTCTTAAAACGAACGAGCGATTTTAACTCAGTCTGATTAATTTTCCCTCCTCCAGTCTGGAAAATGCACTTCTCCTTTTGGAGTGGATCCTTTGTGTGTTAAACCTCCGACAGGATCACTACAAACGAGTGATTTTAACTCAGTCTGAGTTAATATTCACTCCTTTCCAGTGTCGAAAGTGCACTTCTCCAACTGGAGTGGATTTCACTCTTTTGTTTTAAGAAGCCTCTAGTGCGACGATAATTCAAACTAACCTAACCAAATAAAAAGCTTTATGAACCCTTTTCCCATCGTTTTTATCCCATTTCACTACCAGGACCCATTTCATCTCGTCGCCCCTCATGTATCTCACCAAGCATATAATCCCAATCACTCTTCAAGAACATAACAACCTTCCAAGTAACACAGCCCGTCTCTCCACACCCCAACACACACTCTCTAAAAAGGGTACCAAAAAGTCACAAAATCCTCTACACACAAAGAACAACATTGTCCCTGTCACAACATCTGGGATAACCGTGAAAAAAAATCCGGAAAAAACAACAATAACATGAAAACAAAGGGATGAAAAACTGCGTAAAATAAGAGGCCCTGCCCCTGTATTTCCCTATCTCCTGTTAACACGCTTCTTAGCGATGCTTCGTAGCACCGCGCTGAAAGCTCTGGTGGTAACGCGCGCTTAGTTTATGTCAGAATTTGCTATGCTTTTGGGGGTGGGATTTTATGGCTGCTTTTGAAGAACTGTTATTTAGTTTTAATTTGTGTATTTACTTTTACTTTAACCTCTTTAGACCAGAGCAAAATCCTACACGCATATTCTTATAATGTAAACATACTTTTCATACAAATATATGCTAAAAAGTATGTTTTTCAAAAAAAATAAAAAAATTATATTGTTTAATAGTTGCTGGGAATACGCCTTAAACTCTAAAAATACACATATTTTGTGCTATAAATACAACAAAAAAAGGCCGCCTCACTTATTTGTAGCTAACAGATTATTTTAGCATTGTTTTTTCTTCAAAATGTCTTTAAAATAAACTGTTAAAGAGCTTTTTGAAAAGTTTGAAAAAAATTAAAAACAAATTAAGAACTCCAATATCGTATTGACCCTCTTTCGACTTCATTTTTTTTATAAAAATAAATGACTGTTACCTGTAATTAAAGACTGAAAACTGATATTTGGATCTTCTTCTCTCGAACCAGGTCAATTTCGTAACAAATTAATGTGTTATTGTTTGTGGGGAGGTTTGAAAAAATGTCCCCAAACGTGGACGCCATCAGGTCGCAAGAGGTTAATACAGTTTTATACGGTTTCTAAACATGTTTTGCCTTCGAAACAATTTTGGTTTCCAACACATTGTCCCAGGAAAGAGATTCCATCATTAGGAAACATTATTTTTGCAATAGAGTGGTCAATGAGTGGAATACTTTACCAGAATACGCTGTGTACTCCAAGAGAGTGGAAGATTTTACGAAGAATCTCGATAGCTATTGAAAATTGTTATTGAATTATATATATTTTGGAACAACCTTGCAGGGCCTCTGGCCTGTCGTTGGTCGACAATTTTTGTATTGGTATTTGAAATTATATAACAAACTATATATCAGCTGGGAAGTAGATTTAATTGAGTTATAAAAATGGAAATTGCAATTGGCTTGTTTCAGGTGGCTATTTGAATCTAGTTTTCATTCCAGTTTTCCTTAGATCGGTCAACCTTCTCTGAAGTCAACTAGTTAAAAAGTTGAGATCGTGCTGCCATCTCTTGGTGTTCTAGAGAAACGTGCAAACGCCTTAAGTATATTTAAGTATTTCACCCTTTTTCTCAATATGTAGAGCTGATGCCCCCCCCCCCCCCCTTCAACGATCCTCTAGCATCTCAACTGAAGGCCCAGTGGCTTAAAGGTAGTGTTTCGCATTGCCACGAGTCAGGTCCGGGGATCGAATCCCGGATTGGGCGAGGTTGACCCATCCTTTCATCCCTCAAGTGGGTCGATAAAATGGGGACCATTTTACCGGGACATATGCCTAGCACCTAGCTATATGAGTAATTTATTCATGTGACTCTGTAGTTCAAGAAAACATTAATCAGGTGCAAAACAAACGTTGTAATACCAATGTAAAAAAATAACCCCAAATGTGGTGAATTTTACAGATATCATTTACAGTGCATTTTGTACTGTAGTTTTAAGGGAATATCAATATCATTTTAAAGACAACTTTTCAGTCAAAATAACATGTGACAAACAACAAATCATTAACACATCACATCTCCCAAAAAGTGCCATGCTTTTCGATTCGCTTAACTGAATATAAATGCACATGTTCTTCTAAAATGGCAGAGGGGACAAAATAGCGTTTTGGAGGCACATTTCGTTAGTGGAACAGTTTGGGGGCCGCCGTTTCGCAGAATAGCTCGACGAGATGAGACAGTAAAAAAAATAAAACGTATAGAATGACAAACTTCGAATAATGGTGTTTTGAGTGGATTTGGATGCCTTCGAATTTAGCTTTAGGGGGAAGTCAAAGGTATAATGTGTCAAGTGTTTCCGTGGCTTAAAAATAAAGTGTTTGGGAAAATACTATTAAAACTAGGAGAAAAACCGTTTAAGTGTGTTATTTAATTTAAAATATACATTAACACTTAGTAACGAATAAACCAAAACTAGTGACATTGTACCTGTACACGCAATATTTGTTTTTTATATTTTCTATCACGTAATAAGTAGTCTTGCAAAATGCTAAACATTATGCAAAAATCTAGAGATATAAGTCGATAACTTCCTTTTTTTTAAACAAATCTTGAATCGATAATTTTATAGAATTTTTATAATGGAAAGCTATGTCAATTGTAAATCATTCAAAATTTATAAAGTCGATATTATTGTATAGCTATTTTTTTTATTCTTTCTATTTCTGAAAATAAACACTTACATTATGATGCCTTCCGATTTCTAGAATTCTCTAACTATGAACTACATTTATTTGAAACAGTACAGTCAGATACATTTTACAAACAAGATAAAATGCGTATTATATATTTACTACCAATTTATTTTTTCATTCACACAATAATTTAAAATTCAATTTTACTCATATCGAGTCAGCATGTTAGTTTTAAATAAATACAACGTTTGTGTTCATATCTGAGACCAAAAGTTATTGTACATAGTAAAGAACACACATCTTATGCAGCTAAAAAGCTCCATCTGCTGCAAATATGAAATAATTCTTTTTTAAAGCTGAATTTCTTAAACCGATCTGTTCTAATCACAGGAGAAAACAACTTGTATGAAGACAAAATAATTGAAATAACATGATATGAATTGTATCGATTATTATTGATTATCATTAGATATTAATTAATTGTCTTAAAGAAAATCTCAATTGGACAAAATAAACTTTTTACCTTTATCGTCTAAAAACGATCCAGTGCAGACAAGACAACAGAAAAATACTCATTTTACTATTTTTTTGTTTTGTGTTTTACATGTGAAAAATATGTATTACCAATGAATACGAAATTGTCATTTTTTGTTTACATTTACCAAGCTTAGTAACATATATACTCAAAATAAGACAAGGCTCAAAATCAGACAGGGTTTTAGAAATTATATGATATAGTGTGATGGAGAAACATTTCTTAAATTGAGAGTGTTACATGTAACAATGTAATTTCATAGTTCTTAAGATCTGTATAACTATGTGATTCAAATATCTTGTATTTCCACAAAATAATCTCCATTGATATATCCTCTCCAACCCTTCAAAAAACAAAAAGATCAGACAAAACAAAACAGTCAGATTAAACAGTTGACACCCTTTCGCCCTACACCAACACATGACGCAGAACACTCCTTTCCCCCTACTGACACTTTTACACGAACCTTCCCTTTTATAATTCGGGAATAAACTCTTCCCCATAGCTGGAGCTAAAGAAAGGCACCCATGGATCAAAGCCAGCCAGGTATTGTGCGGCGATCGGAAACTTTTATGGCTCAATGTGTCAATTCTTGCTCTGGGCCATGTTTCTCCGAAGGGTTTGATGTATGTCACGTGTCAAGTGACACCCAAAATAAAGGGTTGCGTCAAGGAAGTTTTAGAGAATTCCGTGGTTCAATCGGTTACAGAAGATGAATGTATCTAGTACTTCTTTGGGGTATTTTTAGCCTGTGCTGTAGACCAGAAATAGGAGCAAGAGAAATTATAACTTGCTATTTTTGACTTATACTTAGTATTTATCATTATATTTTATGGTCGTATTATCCGAGTGCGGAAGCTTTACTATAAATAAAAATGCATTTGGGCCTTTAACCTTTTATGCATTTAATTAAGAACAAGAGATGTTATAACTTGCTATTTTTGACGTATACTTAGTATTAGGTACTTATAAGTACCGCCAGTAAATAAAGGGTTAATGTTAAATCATTAGGCATAATCGTTCAAATATTGATAAACTCAAGTATGATTATTTGACAGTTGATAATTTAGTTTTGGATAAATCTCCTCCGGCCGCCGTTTTTGGTTTCTGATTTTCTGATCATTCCGTGTCAGAATTCATTTCCTGAACCAATATACTGCTAGTAATTTTGAACCACTTTCTCCTAATAATGTTGACACCTGAGCTCATCATCTCAAAAGATTATTTTTGACATTTAAATAAGATTCTTTACTTCTATGTTTGTATAGACTTCTTCAATTTTAGTTGCTATTTTTGTTCGAAAGATAATCAGAGATATTATTCTTCCTTTTCAATTTATAATTCTTATTTGAGATATACTTTATAGAGAGAGTGATATAAAATTCCATGGGTCTATTTTATTTCTGCATAGTTCTGCTCCAAAAACTAAACAATTTCTCTCTCGATTCGTATTCCCTCCTGGCCATACATACGCAGGTGTTCGAAGGTAATTTAATTTCTTGACGAAAATCTCCAACGACAACCAATCTAAAATTACCAGCATTTCTTGTCCTGTTACGAAATTCCTTCTTTTGAATGCAAATCCGGAGTGAAAGCTAAGCTTAAGGTAATTTTGATCTTTTTTTCCTCTTTGAAACTAAAGGATAACCGATTTATTTACTTTCTTTCAGTGGAAACCGCTGGAAGTTTTTGACTGAGCATGAAGCGCCATCTAGAGGGGAAGAATTTAACAAATAGATGTGTTCAGAAAAAGAATGAATTGAAGATTGAATTTATTGAAGATTAGATTATTTGAAGAAGAATTTAGATTAAATTTGTCCTTTTTCTTTGGTTCTGAAGCTGCCAAACAGTTTCTCATATGCATAATTTCCTGGAAGCTTACAGCATGACATATTTTTGACATAAAGTGCAATTTACTAAAAATTTAAAATCGATAATTGTTAAACATTAGATGTATGTTTGGCATGTTTATACATAAGGAAAACAAACTAACGATTATACATAAAGAAAACTAACGATTATACAAAAAAAATCTATCTAATCAGATACTAAAATCATATGTTGCAGTTTGAAGTCTTTAAGTATTAAAAGTAAAATTTATTAAATTTTAAGTCCGTAATTTGTTAGATATTAAATGTGGAATTTATTGTATTGTAATTTTATCTAGTTGTTGTTGCTAATTGTTAAATATTTATTAATTATGTTGTGAAGATTATGCTGAATGTTAAATTCATGAAACGATTTATTAATAACTCATTTAAAGAAAAGCATACGTTTCACACCAGTTGCATACATAACTATTATTTACCAATTTTAACACAACAAAAATATAAACGATTTTTAAAAAGTTGCATAATGTATTTCACTCAAAATCATGCTTTATTATACCATCAGTCAGAAATTTTTCAAATATTCAATTAATGCATTTAAAAACAAGACACGAAAAAAAAATATTTTTAAAAAATCTGCATATCAGACAGTTTGTTTTCATTCCTACTTAATGCCCATCATCGATACACGGATATATTCGGTTCCCCGAATATATTCGTCTCTTTTCATTTGAAACAACCATCAACTAAATCCACTCCATTATGGCGGTAAATTCCGAATTTAACGTGAAAAAACGAATTCAAACAAAGATTAATGTTTTATTTTACAACGAGAAAGATTCTATCAAAACTGATTAAAAAAAGTATAAGCTTATATCAATGCGAACATTTCTTCCACATGCACTCGTCAGAAATTGTTCTTTATTCGCTGTTGTTGCCATTTTTTTAATGCAAAATAAAATCGCAAACGATGAAAATGTTCTTTACTCGCTGTTGTTGTCATTTTCTTTTAACGTAAAATAACATTGCGGAAGATGAAAATGTTCTGCCATAATGTGTTTTATACGAAAATGGAATTTTATTTTTTCGGTTTTCGAGGGAAATTTCTAAATAAACCATCGTATTTGATGGGATTTGGAGCTCTGATAAACGAAATTAAGTGCCCATGGATGAAAGAAAAGATGAGAGTTCTGTGCTTTAACGTAATTTTGGTTGGAAAATTATAGTTGTACGTTATACTTTTATTTATTTTACATGGAATTTAGTAATAACTTTTCTATGACAACCAATTTTATTAACGAAGAAAAGTTATTCTTTGTAGTTTTTATGTGAAAACATAACTTTTTCTTCAATTTTTGTGACCATAACTATGTGATGTTTATTTATTTTGATTAATTACTTTTCTATAAAAAATATTGGTTTAAAAAAGTTAGATATGACATTTTACTTCTTTGGGCAGTTTTTACTGATGCAATTTCACACGCATATTTTGGGGGGTTCCCTTAGTACTGTTTCGGAGAAATCTTTTTTTTTTTTACTTTTGTGTCCATTCTAAATGGAAAAATAAACAGTATTTTTAAGTTCAATTAAAATTTTTCTCACTTACAATCTGATCACTAATTTTTTTTTATAAACTGAAAAAGAAGCTGGTCATGTAACCATTAGATATATAGAAGCATAGATATGTATTTGCTTAGTTCAAAATGTGCTGCTGCAGATTTCAAAAGACTAATTTATAATGTGTCCAAAAGAGTATTTTCTACTTGTCATTACTGTCCCCAAATTTATTTTTATAGAGAAAAAGTATGAAAACAGAGTAAGTAGGGTGTAGTGTAACACCATCACTCTACATTCAATAACTCCTCCATATATTAATGCATTCAAAGGTAATTATACTTTATTATGATGTCTGACAGTCATCAGGAAATCTTGTACTGAATTCGAAGTCCGTAACTCTTTTAGTTTGATCTGTTTAGTAGTTTCAGAGACAAACAAACAGAAAGTCTAACAGACGAACCAATGTTCAAAAACGTCGGCCAATAATGTCCTGGCTGATTCGTATGATTTTCTGGATGGGAAAATTTGAGGGCACGCATTTCTTATGTTTATGTCGCATGTAAAAGAACACTTGAATACCCCTTTTGGCTTGGATTCTCAAGGAAAAATTTAATTTTGGCTTACTTTTACATACTAAAATAGCTCATATTCATAGTAATCTGAGCGTCGAAAAATGGTAATGAACGTTGCCTAGATGGGGCCCCAAAAAATGGTTCTCAGTTCTGGGGACAATGCCGAGTCTGCAAAGGATAAGTCGTAATAATACCACCAATTAAAATAAAAGAATCGGCACCCTCCGAAACATGTACGAAACCCAAATATCTCCACTTCAGATTTGTAACCCCATCGCAATACTGTATTGTTACCTTTTATATCGTATTAGGTAATTAAAACTAAAACTCCTGTGTAAAGTTCATATCCGATTGCTACGCATTGTTCTGAACACTTTACCTTGTCTTTTTGTTTCAGAAATTTGTTTCAAATATAACTTTTATGTTTCACCAAATACAGAATGGTGCATCCTCTGTCAATTTTATCTAAGGCAAAAATAATTTTTTACATTTCTTACACAATGCTTCAAATTTATGATAGATGAAATATTTATTTTTCATCTTTTTTTTTATTGCAAAAGTAATTTTTTTTGAACAAATACTTTGAAAGTTTACGTCCAAAACAGATTAACCTACATAAAATCCATTTAACAATAGAAATACAGATACAACAACCAAAGAGATTTCTACTTCATCTGTTTCAGATCTTTTTTTCCGGACTGTCATTTGTGGATAAAAATCACTATTGCGTTACTTTTTCTCTTTGAAAAAGACACAATTAATGGAAAACATCATAAACCTCTTTTATCTTATAAAAAAAAAACCTCTCAAGTCGGCGACATAAAGGGACAAAAAAAATTCAAATCCAATAAAAAACTTCCGAGGAATTACCAGAAGAATCTAAGTGCTCGGATTCGCGAAAGCACACAAATATCAACAACATGGACACGAACCCTTGTTGTGCTAAAATCCACGGTCTAAAAACCTTTAAAGGACACACAAAAAAGAAAAGAAAAAACATTCGAAACCCAAGGAAAAAAACTACAAAACTACCGAAAAAATACTCCTACTTCTTCCGATAAAAGTTTTCCGCCGCAACGTTGCCATTCGGGCGCAAGTAATTTATCGATTTCATAATTTCTCCCTGAAGATGGGGGAGCCATTTATATTTCTTTTCAATTTTCTTCCACGGATTCCCCCCACCCCCCTCCTCACCCCTTCATTGTGAATGTAAGAAGAGAGATGCAATTCAAGTTACAGTCCAAGAACACTTAACTCTGAAACACGAGTGTAAAGTTTTATGCTCTACAGAATTTCTAGCTCAAATTTTGTGTTACTTCAGTTTAGGGTTAGAATTTTCATATTTGATTAGAAGTTCATATCGTTTAGGTAAAATCTTTAAAAAAAATGTCTTGGTCAATATCCTAATAACGAATTTGTAGTTAAAAATATCATCGATTTCTCGACCTTGTTCGAGTCATAATCATTCAATTCTTCTAGCACGACTGTCAATGTGATAACTGATAAGCGATCGGTCGTAAGTCTGTTGGTGAAGTTTAGTCCTTCAATATATTGGTGTCGAATCGTAATTCAGTTGCAATGCATGCATCTCATGTGCTTGATCAGAATATAATTTATATTATTAAAGAAAAAGAGTAAAAGGAAAACAATATCAAGAGTACAAAAGAAAATAACTCAAACCTTACTTTAATCAACGTATGGTATGAAATAAATTCATTCGCAGAGTCATCAGAGTTTCTACAAAAAAAAAAAAAAAAAAACTGGGAGTGTGTCGACGATTGGCTGTCTTCGTGGAGTTAATCATTCTCTCAGCCAATCATGAAATCGCAATCCACGGACAGTTGTCTCCTTGGATCACGGACAGTTGTTAGCTTTTACGACTAACGAATGAAAAGACCAGGCTCACATTTCTGCATTTTTACAACGACTGGCTGTTTTGTTGGAGTTAATCACCCTCTCAGCCATCATGAAGTTTCGAACCACGTCACTTGTACAGCTTCTGCGTAATAACGAATGAAAAATGCCCGACTCATATTTCTACATTTTCACGAAAACTGGCTGTTTTGTTGGAGTTAATCGCCCTCGCAGCCATCATGAAGTTTCGAACCACGGACACTTGTCCAGCTTTTGTGGAATAACGAAGGAAAAGACCAGACTCATATTTCTTCGGCGTCCCCAAATGTAAGTGGCTTGGATGCATGGGTAGTGATTGTGCAGTGGGGAGGCCTCCGTCTCATCAAACATTTACCAGGATTTTAGCGGTCAACTTTTTTTCCGGGCTCGGCTGCTTACATCAAAGTCAGACGGGGACCCCCTATCTCTTACTTGGGGACCGAGAAGAAATAGAAGCACACGAATTTTTAGGACAAGGTAATGTACATTTGAGTGAAGCAAAAAAAGGAAAAGTTTGTGTATACATATTGAAAAAATAATAATATTTGTATTTATATTGTGCATTTTTAACATTGGTATAACATTGTATACTTATTGATCTGCATATTTATATTGTTATAACATTATATAGACATTGAGATACGTATTTATATTGTTATTACATTGTATACATATTGAGATACATATTCATATTATTATAACATTGTATACATATTGATATACATATTTATATTGTTATAACATTGTATACATATTGAGATACACATTTATATTGTTATAACTTTGTATACATATTGATATACATATTTGTATTATTATAACACAGTATACATATTGTGATACATATTTATATTGTTATAACATTGTATACATATTGAGATACATATTTATATTGTTATAACATTGGTAAACATATTGAAAAACTAATGATAACATTGTGTGTCGTCAAAATTGCAATGTAGAGGCTTTTAAAATTTGTTCTACAACATGAGTCACTGGACATTTTTGAGAAAAACATCTTCAGAAGATCACGCAAGAGTTTTATTTTTTTGTATACACACTCTTAAAACGAACGAGCGATTTTAACTCAGTCTGAGTTAATTTTCACTCCTCCAGTCTAGAAAAGGCACTTCTCCTACTGGAGTGGATCCTCTGTGTGTTTAAACCTCCGACAGGATCACTTCAAACGAGTGATTTTAATTCAGTCTGAGTTAATATTCACTCCTTTTCAGCGTCAAAAATGCACTTATCCTACTGGACTGTATTTCACTCTTTTGTTTTAAGAGTGCATGTAAAAAAATCAACATAATATGAGAATATTAAGATTCGTATATATAATTTTTGGTTTTCATTATATAATTTTGTTGATTTAAAATGCTAGCGTCTTTAAATTGATAATTCCTTAGAAAAGATTCACGATTGTGTCAAAAAAAATAGTTATTGATTAAAAATTAATAAATAATGGCTAATAACACTTAGCATTAGTTCAAACCGCTAACGAAGGTCTATACACAATTGATCACAATTGATTGTACATAAGTATAATTTTCCTTTCTATTGGCAAACAACAGAAATAATTCGTCGTTTGGAAGAGTTGGAGACAGAACATTATGTTAACACAACCCATTAATGCCTAGTATCCCTTTTTAGGGACACTTTTAAATATTGCTCGCAGTTTTTTATTAATCAACTTTTTAATCAACTCAATAAAATAATACAAAAAAAAATTAATTATAACTAATATTAATGTTTTTTGTGTTATACTTATTATTTTTAATTATTTTATTAATTTATAGTTTAGAGATACACTGTTAAAAATTTTGTGCTCGCTTTCACCAAAATAATGGTTCCTATTAGCTGCAACGGCTATGTGGTGAAATGTTTCACCATATTTCCGGTATTCAGTCGAACCATTTTTCAAGTTTTGTAAACAGAAACCTGAACCCAATACCGAAAATATAGTGAAACACTTCACCACACTGCCGTTGCAGCTAATAAGAACCATTATTATGGTGAAAGCAAGCACAAAATTCTTAACAGTGTACTACTCATTGTGGCACCAAGAATAAGTCTTTTAATCAGGACCACACAATCCTTAATACATAATCTGATGTATTTACTCTTGCTTATAGTAATTTTAAAGGCTGACTGTTGATCAATCTTTGGTCCTTATCGAGGAATTGTCCAATGATGATGATGAATTCAAAGAGGCTGATATTTACATTTGTCCACCTTTTCAAAAAAATGATGTCGCAGACGAAGAAAGCGGATGATAATGACCAAAGGAATTTCTCGTTCCACCGTTTCCAAATGATGTTCGTATTCCTTCCCCGTTTACTACCCTAGACTACTGTTCCTTCCTTACGACTCCAAGAAACGTCTGAAAAGCCAAAGATGAAGAAAAAGATTACCGACTACCACCGCCATATCTACTCCACACATAAACATTTTATAGGTCATTTCATCTAAGTAGTACAGATCCCCCTTTAACTTTCTAGGGATGCCACCCATATTAGAGAATTTTGGGGAGAGTAAATTAGGGGATTCTAGTATAAAACTACATTAATGTTGGGGGCTTGGGTGCTCAGTCGGTTAGGTTTTTGTCTAGCATGTGGAAGGTCCCAGGTTCGGGTCTGGGCATCGCCAAAAAATCTGCCGACCTATAAACGGCCTGTGCAGCCAAAAATGTCCGACGAATAATACCCCGTGTGGAGGAAGTGAACGTTAAATATCCTTCAAAGTCCTAACGCTGCGTACGATGTCACCCTTAACGGTTGCGTTGGGTGCCTACTCAGGTGTCGGCTCGTCACCTGACGGTGATTCTAAAATATGACTCCCATCGCCAATAGCCCAAGTGTAGCTCTAGTGCAATAATATTCAAACTAAAACTAAATCCTTCATTAATGTTAGTCAATGCCCATTACCTGTGTGTACCTAGGCAATTTGATGTAACCAATTTTAATTAAAGACACTTCATTTCAAGATTTTTTTTTTAAATTTTATAATAACTTATAGTTAATTGGTGGAAGACATGAATAAGTTATAATAACTATACAGACGTAGAAAAAAGATTCTTTTATCGACGTATTAAAAAAAAAGGTACGTTGCAACCGAGAGGCCGTTATCACTACAAAAATGTTGCATTATCTGCTAGTACACAGTAATTTCTAATTGATATCAATGTATTTTTTTTGTTTATTTTACTACTATTATGCAAAATTAATTTTCAAAATTGTAATAATTAAGACCTTGAATGTGTGTGTGTTGATTAGACTAATTTACTTTGAACTAAGGTCTTTAATTTTGCCGCACACAGCAATTTCTCGTTTCACCCCTTTCCAAATCAGATTCCAATCCGCTTCCTAAGGGGACTCATCCCTTCCTACAAATCGGAGAAACCCCTCTATTCCAGAAGATGAAAAAAGATGCCGACCACACCACCTACCATACATATCCACATAAACATTTTATAGCACACTTCTTCTAAGTAGTATAAGGCTTCTCCCCCCTCTAACTTTCAAGGGATGTCCCCTACAGAGTGTGGGGGTGCATTGTGATATAGGGATTGGGTGCTGCAGAATCAATTGCAGAGGCAATTTGGGAGATAGGGCGGGAGGGGAAGATGGCTGTGCTAGATCCTGGCCCGTGTTGTGGTCGGGTGTGTGATTGGTCATGGAGGTTATGTAGGATAGAGATGATTGGCGAGGAGAAAAATTGAAGCTGTTATAAAGTAGCCAATGAATATTTAATTAAACACCATTTAAAATTTTAAAAAGGCAGTTAAAAGTAGAATAATTTTGCGCAGTTGTAGGCTGTAGTGAATGATGTTCATTGATTCAAAGTTTTCATAATTTAAAATATTCTGTCACACATGTAACCTCAAATAATATCTTCACTAGATGACGCTGATTTGATACTACACTGGTGGACAATTGCTAAGGACTAGACGGTTTTTTCAATCTAACTTTGTACAAAAGCTTCCCAAATCAACAAATTTAATACCGTAAGATTCCCAATACGTAAGGACATGAGTAATAAAAGCAATACTTACTAAAAGAAAAATAAAAAAAATCAGAGACATAAAAAGAAGTTTTATTGCAAGAGAAACGGAATTCCATTCCATGCACTTCCGAGGTGGAGATGAATTTTGGATTTTCAATTACGACAATTTTACGAGTGTGCCATGAATATCGGTAATCCGTCTTTTTTAGGCCGCAGCTCTGTCGTAGTTTTAATATTTTACTGGATTATCGATATTCATGGCACACTCATGAAATTATGTAAGTGGAAAGTCCAAAATTCATCTCCACTACAGAGATGCATGGAATGGAATTCCATTTCTCTTTCAATAAAGCTTCTTTTTATCCCTCTGATTTCTCTTTTAGCAAGTGTTGCTTACATTACTCATGTCCTTACGTATTGGGGATCTTACGGTATTAAATGTGTTGATTTGGAAGGCTTTTGTACAAAGTTATATTGAAAAAAAAACCGTCTTGTCCTTAGCAATTGTCCACCAGTGTATTTATCTATATTATAACAAATATTGTAGTATTTAAGTAAAAGCAACTTGGTCTTCACCTTGAGATACCTTCTGGTTTATACGGTTTAAACCCTTTCACATCCAATGATTCCATTTGGAATCATCAGCTGGCGATTCTTTCTCACTAAGTTGAGATCGCACTTATTTTTCGTTAGATGGAAGATTCATGTCTTTTGAAAAATTAAATGATGTTTGTTTTAACAAAATAAAAATTATAAAAATATACAACCAAAAAAATTTTATGAGATAAATTGTCCCTTGCATTCTTAGATGCTTAAAAATTTCTTTCAACTTTTTAAAAGAAATTAAGTTTTTAAATATTATTATGGTGGAAACGAATTGTTGTAATATCTTCAGCAACATTACCAAGTGTATGGTATGGTAGGTACATATATATTCCAGCTTGTGTGCTTGTTCAGAGAACCGCTTATAAGCTTTCGTCAAATGGGACAGACACAGAAAGAGATTTTACAAGCACAAGAGACACACAAAGAAAGGACACCACAAACGCATAGACGAATAACAACACTTATTGACGGTCACAAACATCCATGCCTGAGCGGGATTCGAACCCGACCCCAGCAGCCCCAAAGGCTGGCGTCCTAACGATTGCGCCACCGGGGCGGCTACTAAGTGTTTTGCCTGGGTTCATCAATAAGGCAATCACTGCTTCACTTGGTATATCGTTGTTGCCCTGGCGGAACTTGCATCGTATTTATCCTTCATGGTCATTGGTACTTTTGGGTCTGTAGCCCGTGTGGCTTGTCTGATAAGTCCGAACCGATGGCTATGTGTGACTGTGATACAAGAGGGCAATCAACGTTATCTGGCCGTTTTATTATGGTGTACGAAATTGATATTTTTGATGGATATTGTGTGGGCTGTTTTCGTAGATATAAAATAGGGCAGTTTAAAATTATAGCGGTCGTATTCACCAAGTTTGAGTCCCGAAACATGAATACCGCGAATCAGAAAGGGTATGTCAAACGATATTGCAAAACCGCACTCCTAAGCGTGGGATTCCCCAATTACTCATCATCATCACTTATGACTTTCTTGGTGGGGGATCTCATCACTTAAGTTTCTACTCCTGTAAGCCAAGCCCCCCAAATTTCGTAATAAATTTGTTAAAAGGAGATTGGTTACTTTTTGATTACCAACTTCAAATAGTTGATTTTGAGGGTTCGAATGCCATACCTGCCGGCACTAGTTGCAATTTGATTATTTCTATAGTCGCTCTATTTACTATGCGAGCCTCGAAAAGACTTTCTGCCCCCATCCCTTCGCTTGATTTTCTAGGAAATAGAGGAAGCATTGCTTTTCTGAATCTAACGCGTTTGAGGATCTGTAATGAGGTTATCAATCCGAACAGTTCAAACTAGGGTTACTGGAATATCTGCGTATGAGGGTTGCGACATGATGCTCTCACCTGATTGGCTGGAGCATAGCCATGCTCCAGAGATACGGCGCTGTTATTTTTCCCCGTAGACATTACACGGTGACTCAGTGTTCTCGAATAAATCGCATCTAAACGATATAATCAAAGGAACGTAACCACTATTTGTTATTGATTTTGTTTTTAATGATCTATATTCTTCAATATTTATTCTTTTTTGGATTAAAATTATTAACGGTAAAGCTGTAATCCATGTTTTAATACCGGCGTGTTACATTGCTATGGAATAAAAAAGCTGTTTAAACTCGGAAAAAGGTATAAAGCTTTACTTTTTAATCTTTGTATTGTAAATTAAACATCATGTGGACTATTACATTTCTTAAAATAGTATTTTTTATCATTATACTACCAGAAAATGCCATTTTTAATGTCGAAGCTAACAGACGGCATTTGGCATGCGTTGGCGGAACAATAGTTGGCGGGGTAACGTAAACAAACCGCAAATCAAAGTCATTGCTTACTTGAAAGTTGAAAAAATTCTTATTTCTTCCAAACTAAGCAACAACATAATGTTTATATGTGTAAAACTGGAAAAATAACTAGTTTTGTTTTATTGGCGAGTTTGGCTGAGCAATAACGATTTTAGCATGGCTCACCTGCTAAGCTCCTTGTCGTTACCCTGAACAGCACACAGTGTATTGAAGGTACCCTAGTTCAAACCGAAGTTGAGGGGGGGGGGGGGGCGACGCTCAAGCCGTTTCCAAGAAAACCACATGAGTGGATGGGGGAGGAAAATGCTTAAGAGGCTCGCTTTCTAGATAGACCTACTATAGTCACTGTTACTGTTCTCATACTTGCTCTAGATTCATGCTCCTATCCTGAAAACTTATATAGAATGTGATGCATTTTCAAGCAATTATTTATAAGTGATTCCTACGTTTCAACATAATGTACCATCTGTTCATCCTCCAAGTTTGCAAAATCATATTTTGGCTTTATTATTTAATAATTCAATAAAAAATATATATGGTAAAAGTTTTTCTAAATTGAATTCCAGTTTGAGTCAATCCCCAAACGTTAACGAGCCTAAAATTCAAATTTTTAGTTTCACAAGAAAATGCAAAAGCCTACTAATGTACTTTCCTTTTGCAAACGACAAAAACTCTTCGGCAAACTTTGGTAAAATTGAATAAATTATCCATATTGCTCTTGAAATAAAACTTTCCTGTAACAAAATCTTTTATTTTTATCATCCTGATCCAAAAGTCCAAACTCTCTATTATACCATTTCCCTTTATTACAAATAAATAAATAAAGCCGAGATATTTTTTTTATGTCTAGTACGTGACAAAAAAAAACTCGATTCCAACGCCATCTGTTAAAAGCCGAAGTCCCTAACTGGGTCGTCTGTATGCATAGCGTGTTGCTTCGGTTGAGGCATAAATTCCAAAATTCGAAGTCCCCGGCTTACTGGATAGCTCCAGATGGAACGACAAATCTGTCCCAACAGCCTTTTTGGATGGTTATTCCTGCGAATTTTGTAAAAAATTCGGGATACTTTTCGGGACGCACCTTATTCGAATTGGTTTTCGAAACTCTGGAGGTTCCGGATAATAATTTAGAACCCTTTAACTGCCCGAGAAGAATTCCAAATGCTGGAAATTGTTAGATTTCAATCATAAAAATAGAAACTTTTGCTTTAGGAAGTAGTTTATTATGGATATCTTGAGTAAAATGGAATCCTTTTTTAAATAATATCTTTGGCAGGTGCATTTTCAATCCCTTGGTAACTTCCTATCCTATGCATCATGTTATAATATCTTTAACGACAGAGGAGAAATCTTTCAACTGTAAACTCCTTACAAAATTCAAAGTGTACTTATCTTTTTTTCATTTGAAATACATAGAATAGTGGGCAATCATAAAATACCAGCAAGTCTTAAGTCCTATGCAAACTGTATTATAGCCGAACATCAATTATCTTAAGTAATTGGGACCTAACCAGATTCGTATAATCATATACTCCGATAATTGGAGTGAATTGGAAAAATGGTATATTTTAACTCATTTCTTATTAAATGTACTGTTGGGCTGGGAATTCATATATGGTTCTAGTTTCAGCCGTCATCAACCAAAAAGCAAAGTATAAGGTATCTTTTGGAAGTTTGGGTAATAGTTTTTTGTAATATTTTTATTCAACTTATGTCGGTTTCTTTTAGTAGCCATAATGAATGACAGATATTAAGAGTTTATTGCGTTTTATATTCAACCGATAATATTCATTATATAGATATGCATATAAAATAAAGTAGTTACGATTAGTAAAAAAGTTTATATGCGACAAGTAAACTTAAATGGGGCATCTGACCACATCATGGACTGCCTGGGACTTTCCAGACTCGATATTGACAGAAATCCAGTCATAGTTCTGGACTTTAAAGCGGGACTAACATCATAGACCTGGTTTAGCTCTGCTAAACCCAAGAGATAAGCAGCAACAACAAACTTTTATACCCGTCCATATACATAATTTAAATTTTCACTTACACTAAACTTAAAATTTTAGCGATATTAAGGGGACCGGGGGGAGGCAAAAAATGTCAAAAATATCGATTTTGGTATTTTAATACAAATTTATAGCTTGAACTTTTATCTTTAAGAACATATCTTACTTTTAACGATCCGAAAAAAATTCGAAATACAGTTGGAGTTTTCGTAAACACCGAAATCCGAAAATCGTCCGTTTTTCACGAAAGGGACTGCCGACGCATATATACTAGTACTTTATTTTCTTTTGAGCGAGCCTCACTATTTACGTCGAGCCAAATTGGCTCGACGTAAATTAACTAAGTTAAAAAAGCAAGTGGAAAATCAGAAGGGAAAGCCAGAAGGCGTGTCATATGGTGCTGGACTTCTTCCGTAATGTTAGTGTAAATAGTTTTCTTGTATATATAGTTATTATTTTCTTTACTTGCCTTTTTCTCCATAAGTGTTTTTAGTGGTTTGTCGTACATTCGAATTGTTCCTTGCTATTCACAAATTTGTGTATTGCTTTGAAATTGTGGAAAATTTTTATTGATAATCTTTCAAACATAATTGTACATGGATTTTGAAATCTGATAAAAAATTTTAAATATTTTACTCAGTTTTACTTTTATCATATCACGAAAAAATCAAAAATTTCCAAGTAACATGAATTTTTAATTTTAATTAATTAACCAATAGGGCAATTAAAAAATCCATGCACAGTTTTGTTAACATATATTTAAATATCTTATATAAAAAATTAGACATTTTAGAAAAAAAGTGAATCCCAAGGTGCATTTTAAAAAAAAGTTTAAAAATTTTTTTTAAAAATTATTTAAAAAAACTATTGCATAATTTTCTTTTATTATTTTGTATTTTCATTAAATTTTATTTCCCTGAGCTATTAAAAAAAATTTCATCCATTTCGGTCGGTAACTTTAAAAAAATTAATTTGCCTCCCCGGTCCCCTTAAGCACTTATTTCTTTGTTAATTAATCAAATGAACTATCCTCAATCAGTTATATCTTTCCACGTTAATAAAACAAGGTTTCACTTATAAAAGAGGCCCCAAAACGAATAACGGATTGTTGATGGAAGCACTTTACTTGTCACTGTTGTCAAACATGGATCCCATACACTCCGTGCCAACCTACGTTGAGTAAATAGAATTATGCTATGGAGAAGATCCTTCCGCGCATGTAAAGAGCTCCACAAATTATTTGTGAATCCATCCAGAAAATATGTTTAAAACATTAATTTCATTTAAGGTCTAACAGATTTGAATATTATTTGAGAAAATTTGGCAATTTTATCAGATTGAAAAGTGTGTTTTGGTTAAATTGTATTAAGATCATTTTGTATGAAAATGTTACCTTACAAGAGTTTCCAACTAACGGACCAATCACGCTTTTCCCCCTGCCTTTTTACTATTTGTTTTTACCCAAGTTAGGTTGGCACGGAGTGTAGGTAATAAGGCCCATCTTTTACATTGCAATACTCCTCCTCTAAACCAGAACATCTTAGATACAGTCCTCAACCTTAATTAAAAATCTACTCTCACACCAAACTCAATTTTTATCTGTCTTAAACACACCCTAACAATTTAATGAACTTAACTATCAAGTCTTACCTTCGTTAATAATGTAAGCAGTATCAGATTAATCGGGGCTCGGGACATTAAAGGAACCCAAGGACTTAACCCATGGCGCAGGTACAATTAGAAAACCCATTACCTGTTAGATACAAGTAATTAGATGAAGTTGGGAGGTAAGTTACCCCTCTTGTAATTGGGTTAGTGTCGCAGACTTGCCCTAATAAATGAAACTAACTACTGGAACTTGGTAGAGTTCTGAAGGAATTGATGGAGGATTAGTATATATTAGTGTTGATGGAGGTGAAAAATTTTAGCAATGGAATTTTTTATAATGATTTCTATTTGGCATGGATTTGGATGAGAAAAATGAATCTGCATAGGTATCTGAAACTAATGGCTCTGTATAAAAGGAACTTCCTATAAATCATGAGCAAGGTGTCCTGAAATAAGTCTTCCGAACGAGCCATTTGCCCTAAATTTTCGTTAAGGTATTAAAATATGTATTTAAATAGAATCAGCAATATTTATTTTATTTTATGTCATTAAATTTTTGTAACTTCATGCATTGAACCCATGACGCAGGTACAATCAGAAAACCCATTACCTGTTAGATACAAGTAATTAGATGAAGTTGGGAGGTAAGTTACCCCTCTTGTAATTGGGTTAGTGTCGCAGACTTGCCCTAATAAATGAAACTAACTACTAGAACTTGGTAGGGTTCTGAAGGAATTTATTGAGTATTAGTATTAGTGTGTTGATGGAGGTGGAGAGTTGTAGCAATAGATTTTTCGTAATGGTTTTTATTTGCGTGGATTTGGATGAGAAAAATTAGTTTGCTTAGGTCACCGGAAAGTTTTTTTTAAAGGGAACTACTTTTTTTAAGCCCCAGTGGCTCAATCGTTAGGATTCTAGTCTTTGGAGCTGCTGGGGTCGGGTTCGAATCCCGGTCAGGCATGGATGTTTGTGACTGTCAATAAATGTTGTTATTTGTCTATGTGTTATTCATTTCCTTGTGACTGTAAAAATTCTTTCTGTGCCTGTCCCACTTGACGAACACTTATAAGCGGTTCTCTGAACAAGCACACAAGCTGGAATATATATGTACCATACCATACCATACTTTGTTTAAATCATCCACAAGGTGTCCGAAACAAACAAATAAGAATCTCAATAACATAGTTTGGTTAGCACATGGTAGCATGGTTTGTTTTTACCTATTTAAAAAAACACATATGAAAGAAGTTATCAAAAATTCTATGTAAATGCAAAACTAACAACGGAAAAGCTAATAATCCACACAATTAATGTCGGGATGTGTATCTTCTTCTGAACTACATAACGTGAAGACTTAAAAGAGGTTTTAGAACACCCAAAATAAAATCTCATGTAATTTGGTTAGGGTCGCAGACTTGACGACTGTAGTCCTAATTAATGAAACCAACTACTATAATTTGATAAAGGTCTTTGAAGGAAATTGAAGAGGAATTAGTTTTGGAGTGTTGATGGAGGTAAGTAGTTCTAGCAATAGATTTTTTTTGTAATGGTTTCTATTTGCATGGATTTAGATGAGAAAAATGAGTTTGAAAAAGTCACCGGAACTAATGGCTCTTTCTAAAAGAAACTTTCGATAAATCATGTTTCAATGTATCCTGGGAAAGTAGGGAAGGGGGTAGGTACTTATAATATTCCGACTTGTGTGCTCAATGTGTCCTGAAACAAGACTATCTAAAGAGCTATTTGCCTAGAATTTTTATTTATGCATTAAAATAAAAACCGTTGATTCACAAAGTTTCATTATAATGCCTAAAATATGAACTTCAACTTATGAACTGTCTTTAACAAAGTGTCTAACAAGGCATTTATTCAACTAATTTGAGAATTGACCTATCGCGTCGTTTACAAAATCATAATAATGCTGTAATTTAAACGCTTTAATTTGCACAAAAAATATAAATTATTCAAAAGACTTCCAATATGGTCGACGTGTTTTTTTTTTCTTTTTTTTTGGTTAAAAACGAGTAGCAACGCTACACGGGATTGTAGAGGATCTTGTGTTAGGCATAGTGGCACTTTCTTAAGCATATTCCACTTGATGCAAAAAAGTTTATTATGTAAATTTTTGCTAAAGCCATTTTCGCTTTAGTACAGAAAAGAGGCGTAAAGTAAGGATTTTAGTTGTAGGATTTTTTTTAAACTAAACTTTTCAAAACCTATGCTGTATATTGAAACTAAAACGTTAAATGCACATTTTGATACCAAAGTTGACGTTCTAAGCTTTAACTCGCAATTTCTAATTTAAAAATTCCAATATAGCCAGCCGTCTTCTTTTTCATTGTTGCAGAAAAAACTCAACGGAATTTAACGGAATTTTTATATTGAGTATTTTAAACCCATCCTTGGTCTCTGTTAGTTATTTTAATGTCGGAGTTCGCCCTTTTTTGGTTGAATTTAACTTAACTACATACATTTTTATAACACTGTGACTTTGTATTAGCTAGATATTCAGATAAGAATTACAAATAAACGCTTTCTGAAGTACAAGACTAGATTTCAAAGCAGAATAATGGAAATCTTTAAAAAAATATGGCAGTCCAATAATACCAGTTTAAAACCATGACACTTTTAAAATAACCATATTTGGCAACGACAGCATTGGCGCATCGCAAATGAATCTACAGAAAAATCCAAAATAAAAATATCCATTATCAGAACTTTTAACGTAATAAAAACTCCAATACTTTTCTGCGACAGAAAAAAACATTGTTTTTCCTATACATTTCTTTATATAAAAAACTTGATTACTTTAGATAGATAAAAGCTTCTTTAGAATCAGATACGTCAGAGCACTTATCTCTTTTTCGGAACAAAGTTAACTATAACACCCTCCAAAAAAAGTTTAAACATAACAAAAGGAAAAGAGTCTAACATATCACATAATTCTGTTTAGGCTCCCAGAAATGTAGAGGAAAACAAACAAAAAATGAGTTTGCCAGTTGAATTCAAAGTTTTGGCTGTCCTTTTTCAATCGAATTTGACAATTCTGTGGTTGGAAATAGACGTTTAGATGTTGATGTGTTTGTCAAATAACTGTTACTCGTTGCTCTTGTTCTTGGTTTCGTTTGATTTAAATTTAGATAAATTAATTCATTATGTGTTTAGTAGTTCGTAATTTTTTACAAATCCCATTTTACAAAAAAAAAGTGATTTACTATTTGGACTTTAGGAATAAAATAAATTTTTAAACGTTTAAGAGAGGCAAGATTTTAAAACAAGTACGCGTTCGCTGTTTTTTTTTAAATACTTTTATTAAATAGTCTCAAATTACTTAATTCCAAAACATTAGCTTAAACAAATCTTCATTAAACGTTATTAATAATATTATACTAGATATTTAAAATGAATATCCAAATATGTCTGGAAATTGTGAATGAAATGTTACATGCATACAAAGTAAAAATAGTGTAAAATTCAATACGTTTGAGAATAGTTAAGAATATCTGTATATACAGGGTGGTTATAAAATAACGCTCGCTATTCGGAGTGATTTGTAGCTTGAATGAATAACCAAAATGCTTCAAAAACTGAGATACTTACTAATCAAGAAGGGGGGAAAAGAATGGAATCAGAAAAAGATAGAATCCTTAAAAATAATCATAAAAAAAGAATAACCATAAAAAACAAACTCGTCTCTTGACCAGGGTTCTAATACGAGGCGTCGTCAATTATGGCCAATTACGGCCAACACAGCTAATTACACCTCGTAATTTAGAACCCTGGTCAAGTGACGAGTTTGTTTTTTTATGATTCCATTATTTTTTCCCTCTTCTTGATTAGTAAGTGTTTCAATGTTTGTTGCATATGGATTATTCATTCAAGCTACAGACCACTCCGAATAGCGAGCGTTATTTTACAACCACCCTGTATATTGCAGCAATAGTTGTTGTATTACAAGATAGTTTACTCTAGCACTGGCATATCGTTTAGGGGTTTCTTAAAAAAGAATAAGAACGAATGATCACGAGTCTCCTAATCAAAGTAGGGACTCTGTTAAGCCAAGGGGGAGGCCACATTTCTGCTGCAAATAAAGAAAAAACGTTTACTTTTTTATATGATAATTGTGACTGATGCTGACTTACAGGGCTCTATAATTTCGCTTTTTGAAAATAACTCGGATAATATTCTTAATTTTCTGCAACAAATTTGCAACAAAATATTTGAACCCAATTTCAAAATGTGGGATTATAGAGCCCAGTAAGTCAGCTACATTCATCAGATGAAAGAAAAAAAACGTTTGAAAAAATATTTAATACAGACGGATAAATGGTGCGCTTAGAAAGTAATTTTCCCCACTAGGTTAACACTGAGGCACTTCGGTTGGGCTCATTCGCCTGAAAATGGGCAAATTTGTATGGTTGTTTTTATTGCATGAATATTAATTTAAATGTATTTGAATTGAAATATTAAAAATTCAGAATTTGGTTTAGTTTTGAAAGCATGACCTTAAGAACATTAAGAAATGAAAAGAATTCATTATGAATAAGTATTTATTAATTTTACAATTTCAAAATTTAAAATGATTGTAAGAACGACTGATGCACATGGAAAAAGACTTGTCTTAAGCTTAAAGGGCTTCGATACCCCTTATAAATTGCAAATAACAGGTAAGAAAGAATGCGCACGTATACTGCCGTCTCGTGTTTAAGAATCTTATCCCCTTCGCATGTTTATCTCGTGGGCTGTCTGAGTGCTTTCTCGATATTGACTGGAAATCGGAAGAAGATAAGTTTCCTTAGATTTCAGAAATGCCATCCGACTTGTCGGGTCGGGTTAGTGTTACAGGAACCCTTTTACTCGTATTGGAAGGAGATGCCATTGTTGGAGCAGGTTGAAGAATTTTTTGGTGCAAGTGGCTTTTGCTGAAAAATGTTTTGTAAAAGTGGCATAAACCTAAAGAGGAAATTCGACTACTTTATGCTTAACTTGATAAGTGTTAGTCAAGTAAACTGTGAGAAAACATCGTGTATTATAGGAAAAACTGCATAAGCAAGCCTTTTTTAAAAACACGTATTATAAAATAATATTAACTATAAAATAGAACAACTTTAAGGGGAAATATCATACGCTTATTTAATAATAAGTTGGTAGCGCCCGCGATAAGTTAAAAAAAAATAGTATCACCATCTATTAACAATTAAACATTGAGAAACATAATAAATAAACACTTAGTTGAATATTTGCTCTTCGATTGTTTCATTTTATTGTTACATAATTTCTTGCCAAGTAAAAATATTGAATAGTTGATATAGAAAATCAATATTACTCAGGTCTAAGGACTTCATAAATTTAGCAGAAGGTCTGTTGGACTTTAATGGTAAAAATTTTTGTAGCTATAAGTGGATTATTTACTTACAGTAATTGGTCATTCAAGGTTAGTACAAAATAATATACACACCTTGCAGTCTTACATTTTTCAATTTAAAAAAAAATGCGAAATTCTACAACAATTGATGGCTTGTAACACGTGCTACTAAAAGATATCATTTCATACCCAACTTACTTCCGAAAATTTCAATTACTTTGCAATCACGCTATGTCCCCCAAAATCCTACGCTCTAATTACGAGCACAAAAGCAGACCTGACTTGCCGGATTTCATCTGAAACAAAACTTTACAGCGACAAAGACGAATCACTGCAGCATTCTCTGACATCGCGTCAATCATGTATCCATTTCAAACCATACAAATCCTTATTAAAATTTCCTCAGTGGATGTTAAGTAAAGATCAAGTTGGTCTTTTCCACTTGCTGTCTTTGAAATAAGTGAGGATGTCTAATGTCTATATACAGACCGTCATTTATTTTTGATGTGCTAAAGAATTGCCTCTCTCGAAATTACATTCTATTACAGCAGGTGTTTTTTTTTAATTAATAACCTTTTTCAATAAAAATATATAGGGGAGAGTGTTGTACCTTGGGACGCTTGTACCTTGGGACGCTGACAATTTCTAAGAATCTATTGGCAATATTCATACATTGTTTATTTCTAATAGTAGCCTTAACCAACAGACATCATCAAAATAAAATTTAACACTAGCATAATTGAATTTTTGAATTGGTGACAAAAAATGATATTTCATTACCCCAAAATAAATATTTTTCTCATTCTAATATAATTTTTAACCTTTGTACTTTTACAAAAAGTCAACTGCATTTTATTTTCTTCATAAAAGAGAAGATTTTAAAATATTTTGGATATGTGAAAATAATGATAATGCTTTTAGATTGGCCACTATCTTGCTTTTATTTAAACCATGTAGTGTGTTGTACCTTGGGACAGTAAAGCATATTGTATCATCATATAATGTTAAATAATTAGGACTTGCAATTTTGCTGTATAATTTAAATTATTCTTGAATTATGAAGTTTTATTTGTGTATTTCCTTGAAAAAACAATAAAGTTTGTTTCCAGACGCAAATTAGTTCAAGTGTATGACTATTGACTTAATTATAAAGTATGTCCCAAGGTACAACATCATATTGTACCTTGGGACAGTTTATTCTCTTTACTTTAAATGAGTGGCAATTTTTTTAATTTCAAGCTGTCAGAATTTAAAAAAAATATATTATAGAGGAATATATTGGTGTGTCGAAATGCTGCTTTTAAATTTTTATTTTGACTACAATTGTCGAAGAAAAAAAATTAAAATGTAAAAATTGTCCCAAGGTACAACACTCTCCCCTAACATCGAAAGTTATACGAATTAATGTATTTATAAATCATTATTACTTAACACATAATATTGGCATCAGAAGCACACATTAAAAGAAAACATAAGCATTTTTCTTCTTCTTCGCTGACACTACAGCCTGTTACAGGCCAAGGAAATCTCTCCAAGCCTCCTATATCTGACTCTGTCCCCCACAAGGGCCCTCCATCGGTTAAACAGTTTTACGTGATTTTTATTGCTGATTTTGATTGAATTTTTATGTCTGATGCTTTTTTTTTAAACTTGTAACGCAAAAATTAGTGCGATAATAAAATTTTAAGAACTTATTTAATTCAGCCATGTTGGGAAAGTTTAAAGGGTGTCATTATATGTGAATAGAAGTTCAACAAAACCTTAAAATTTTCTAAAGTGTCATAACCGTTTTGAAAAAAATCCGAATAAATTTCAATTCAGATAAAACTAGGGTGTGTAACATTACCCAATTTTCAATTTCAACTCAATAAAAAAACTCAATACTTCCTATAAAGTAGTTTCAATAAAGTACAATCCTAAAAAATTCAGTGGCAGCTACCATATACTACCACGCAATTTTCTCCAAAAAATATTATAGAGAGGTTTGACTTGTACTGAGAACTCGTGTACCAAATTTGAAGCTATTTTAGTTTGAACTGTAAAGGGGTTTCAGTCAGACAAATGGACCAATGTTCACAAATACCACTTTTTTGAAACAAGTATCATCAAAAACGATGAGATAACACAAATTAGCCTCTTTGGATTCTCAACCCCATCGCATTACTTTCATTACCTCAGGTTTCATATTAAGAAATTAAAAGCAATAAAATAACCAATTATGTTATTGCAACAGAACCACATCCAACCAGCTCTCCCAAAACAACCCTTGCACTCCCATTCAAACCAACCTCTTGCTTTTTCCAACTCCAACCATCCCCACATCAACTCCGGGGCCCTTTTCAGAAGGTTCAAGAGCTCATTTGACGAAAGCAGAACTACCTCCAGGGGCTTAAATATCGTCTGCCCGCACCCACCCCTGGAACCGGAAGCTGGTTTCTAATTGAGCTGTCACTCAGGCTCGCCCCAGAATGCTTGTCTAGCAGAGGGCGGGTTCCCTCTTATGAGTCAGCAAAGAAGTAGGAATCGGGGCCTTTTGTTCGAGGACTGGCCCTTTGTGGGAGTAGGGACCAAAGGAATATTCTGGCTGGAGATTGAGAATTATCACCAAAGTAAATGGTGGACATTTAGTTGAGTCGCACTACCTTTTCAAAGCTAACTTTGATTCACGAATTTTTTTATAAGAACTTTTCATTATGCACGCTATGCACATGCGACAGTTATTACGACGCTCATCCAATAGCCCTCGTGTAGCTTTAGTGCGACGATATTTAAACTAACCGAACCTAACCAAAGTAAATGGGAGACATATAGTTGAATGTCACCACCATATTGAAATGAGGTAACTTTTGTCAAGTTTTTCTTTATGCAAACTCTTCATAATGCACTCTTATTTGATTTCTTGATGGCCTTTTTGAGCCCTCTGTGGGGTACAGACATCTAAATACTTAAACCTACTGACTTAGGTTTTCGAGCAACAAATAAATATTTTTAAACTTTTTTTTTTTTTTTGATTTTCCTAAAAAGGTGGGTTCCCTCTTATGAGTCAGCAAAGAAGTAGGAATCGGGGCCTTTTGTTCGAGGACTGGCCTTTTGTGGGAGTAGGGACCAAAGGAATATGCTGGGTGGAGATTGAGAATTATCACCAATGTAGGGCATTTAGTTGAGCTGCACTACCTTGCAAAACTAATTTAGGACTAAGAATTTCTTAATAAGAACTTTCATTATGCATTCTATGCACAAGCGACAGTTTACTGCGATTCGACAATACGACGCTCATTGCCAATAGCCCTCGTGTAGCTTTAGTGCGACGATAATTTAAACTAACCTAACCAAACCAAAGTAAATGGTAGATATTTAGTTAAATTGCACCGCCATTGAAATGAGGTAGCTTTTGTCAAGATTTTCTTTGTGCAAACTTTTCATCATGAACTCTTGTTTAATTTTTTTAACGGCTTTTTTTAACCTTCTGCTGGGTACAGGCCTGTAAACATTTAAACCTACTTTCAAGGTTTTAATGCAACAAATGAATATTTTAAAACTCCATTTTTTAAAATTTTACTTAAAAGGCGGGTTCCCTCTGAGTCAGCAAAGAAGTAGGAATCGGGGCCTTTTGTTTGAGGACTGGCCCTTTGTGGGAGTAGGGACCAAAGAAATATGCTGGGTATAGATTGAGAATTATCACCAATGGAGGACATTTATTGAGCTGCACTACCTTTTTCAAAACTAACTTTGGTCCAATGCACTGTAATTTTCTAACTTTTTTATTATACTACCTTTAAAGTGATCTAACTCTTTGTCCAAGCTTTTCCTTGTATACAAACTTTTCATTATGTACACTTATTTACTACCTTTATTATTGTACTACATTCGAAATGAGGTAATTTTGGTAAAAGGTCTTTTAATACAAACATACTCTTCCTTATACACTCTCATTTAATTTTTGAAGGCTTTTTTTAAACTCTCTGGGGTATGCAGACCTTTAAACCCGTCATTGGCTTTTTCAGGTTTTTCTGCAACAAACAAATATTTTAAAACTTGATTTTTTTCAAAAAAATTAACTAAGAAGGCTGGTTCCCGCTTATGAGTCAGCAAAGAAGTAGGAATCAGGGCCTTTGTTCAACGGCTAGCTCTTTGTGGGAGTAGGGACCAAAGGAATATACTGGTTAAAGACTGAGAATTATCATACCAATGTAGGGCATTTAGTTGAGTTGCACTTATATTGCATATTTCTATTGTTGCCAAGTTATATTGTTGAAATACTATACTGTTGTTTGGAAAGTTATATTAGTGTTTGGAAAGCTATATTGTTGCTCACAAGTTATTTATATTGTTATCTACCTTTAAAACCTTAGTCACGCAATATGAATATAAACTTGGAAAAATAAGCTTTCCTTCATACACTCATAATATAAGAATATGGAAACTTAAAGATATACATACTGATTTTTCTTATACTTTATGATTTTCCTTTTTTATAAATGAAGGTTACATGCACTTTCAATATATATTCTCTTATTTTATCAATTTGGCCACACAAAAGTAATTGAAATATATCTTCATGATATAAATACAGTAAAACCTCTAAGAGCGACCATCCTTCTGTTCCCTAATAAATCGGTCGTAAATGGAGGTTGGTCGCTTCTAGAGTACAAATATCAATTAGCTAATAAGGTGAAATATTATTTTACAACGTATTTTTAACCATTAAAAAATTACAAAAAATCAATTTATCATAAGATTTCTTTATTATTTCGCAAATACATGCACACCAAAATATACTAACTTTTGAACAAACTGTAGTAAATATGTAAAAAAAACTACACTAACTTTGTGGGGGAAAAAAGCTAGTGTGTACTAATTAAACCTTTTTTTAAGTAAGAAGATTTTTGACTTTTTCATTTTCTTTTTAAATTTTTTAATTTATAAATTATTTATAAAAAAATTGACATATGTTGGAAAAAGATGAATTTTCATGAACTGCGATTAGAAACCAGTGGTTTAGGGAATGAGATTTGGTCTCTCCCAGAGTGGCTTTTAACATTGAACACATAGGGAGAAAAATTGGTGCCTGGAAAAATTGGTCGTAAGTCGAGGTGGTCGTTTAATGGAGGTGGTCAGTCATAGAGGTTTCACTGTATATTTGAATATATATTGCGCTAAACACACGGAGCAATATTGCTGTTTCGAAACACAAAGACGCCATCTATGCTTCATGAAAAGTCTTATACGCATATCCAAACGGTATTCACATCCCGAGCACCATCATAAAATTCAATCTCACTCGAATCCGAATAATACCATCCAGTCACCACATAAGAACCCCCCAATCCCTATTGTCCAGTACACTCCACCCCCCATGCACAGTCACTGCTCATTACCCCACACACCACCGACCTAAAACTCATGCAAAATACCTCCCACAAAAAAAAAAGATCCCTCTAAAAACCCATCCAATTATCCACACCAGTAGCGGCTTCCAAAATCCGCAAAAGACCAGCTCTCTCTTAAACCCCACTAATAATGAGGGGGGTTGTAAGCCCCGGGGCCCGCCCTTTAGGATAAAATTGAAACGTCAGGTGCAATACAGCCCTGTGGTAATTTAGCGGGGCGTTAGACGTTAGAGGGGTGCCTTAAGCCCCGGTGGTCTTTATGTACCGCCCTGACCAAACGACAAGGGATGTCTTTGGGTGGATTCTTTCTCCAGCCCCTGATCGTGCCTTTTGAAAGTCTTGGGTGAGAATTGTGAGTGAGGATGGATTTAAGGAACAGTTGGACTGATTTGTTGTTCTTTTGAGGCGTTTGTGGCACACTAGCCTTATTTACCTCACTGAATAAAAAAAAACTACAATTTACTGTTATAGTGTGATAGTACGATTATAACAACCAAAGTTGAATTTTTTAGTGTCAAAAGTAAACTTATGACGATAACTTCTTAGATACAACATACACGTAAACAACATCAGGACAATATGGACTATGATAAAATAAACATGTATATGGAAAATTTTACAAGGTAAAGATTGGTTGATTTTTTGTGCTGCGAATTCATCACTTTGTGCTTTGAATTTATGTATGATATAAAGTTTATTGTGTGGTACCGGTGAATACGTTTGCTTCACTGGAAATGATTGTATGCACCCATCATCACTGTTTAATCACTGTTGAAGTATGTTGACCATGTGCCTCTGTAAATTAAAAAAAAAACATTATTTTTCTTTAAAATTTAAAAGCATACTTTACAACTCTGCAATGCAGAAAAATAATTACAAAATGTCCTGTAATTTTTCAGATTCTTTTTCAGCGTCGTATAAAGATTGTGTTTGACTCTGTTTTATGTGTAAGTTAATTAAAACTCACCTTAAAATACTAATGGTTATAGAAGGCTACATATTGTATGTTAGATGTCCAAAGTTACTATTATTGTCAATTGTAGGTAACAAGTGTCGATCCTGTCATCTGCTGACGGTTAAAAATTATAAGTCCTAACGCTACGTACGATGTCGCCCTTAACTGTTTCGTTGGATACCTATTCAGGTGTCGGCTCGTCACTTGACTGTGGTTCCAAAATACGACGCCTGTTGCCAATAGCCCTCGTGCAGCTCTAGGGAGATTATCGTTTTCAAAACCTAACCTTACCTAAACAAATTCATCTCCAAAGAACAGTACCAAATACCAACCCGCAACTTCCTCAACATCCCTAGTAGTGGCGAGATCGTTTGATCCTCTGTGGTAAATGGCTTCGTTCCACACTGACGTGCGAGATTCCTCTTCCGTGGACGTCCTTTGTTAGCGTTCGAGCAAATGGCACAAGTTTAGTTGCACTTCTCAATGGGCCGGGAGTTAAGGCGCTCGCCAATTGATTGCCACGAGATTGAATGGTCTTTTCTGGGATGTCCATGGACAAAGTGTGGTGTGGGGTTTGGCTGTTTTAGTATGTCTGTGGGATGTGTTCGGGGACTTGGTTGTATAAAAGAGTGGGTTTCGTTTTGAGGTTGGTTATAAGAATGGCCATCAATAAATGCTTTTTGTTAGATACCACTTTTTAACTCACTTAATATTTTTTTTTAAATTTATTTAGATAAAAAAAGTGCAATTACGTAGGTTTGTTAGTGACCTATGTACATTTTAAGAACCAATGCACCTACTAAAAATTAAAAAAACAACTAACGTTTGATAAAAAAAAATAATAATTGATTATAAAAATTGCAAAAAAACAATGATTGCAAAAACGATTATAAAAAGTACAAAAACTAATAATTGATTATAAAAAGGGCCAAAACGCAGTAATTGATTATAAACATGACTTTTATGTGAATTATGTACAAAGTTCTTCGTTGAAAGGACAGTATAAATGCTGAAAGCAAACCTTCATGGTGCTTCTTTATAGCTGAGAATAAATATATAGTGAAGTGAAATCTGTACATCGTTCTTCGTTGGAAGGAGAGTGTCGATGCAGAAAGCAAACCTTCAGGGTACTTTTCTACGGTTGATAATAACGTGAAATCTGTACATCGTTCTTCGTTGCAAGGAGAGTGTCAATGCAGACAGCAAACCTTCAGGGTGCTTTTCTATGAATGATAATATGTAATGTGAAATCTGTACATCGTTCTTCGTTGCAAGGAGAGTGTCGATGCAGAAAGCAAACCTTCAGGGTACTTTTCTACGGTTGATAATAACGTGAAATCTGTACATCGTTCTTCGTTGCAAGGAGAGTGTCAATGCAGACAGCAAACCTTCAGGGTGCTTTTCTATGAATGATAATAATGTGAAATCTGTACATCGTTCTTCGTTGCAAGGAGCGTGTCGATGCAGAAAGCAAACCTTCAGGGTACTTTTCTACGGTTGATAATAACGTGAAATCTGTACATCGTTCTTCGTTGCAAGGAGAGTGTCGATGCAGAAAGCAAACCTTCAGGGTACTTTTCTACGGTTGATAATAACGTGAAATCTGTACATCGTTCTTCGTTGCAAGGAGAGTGTCAATGCAGACAGCAAACCTTCAGGGTGCTTTTCTATGAATGATAATAATGTGAAATCTGTACATCGTTCTTCGTTGCAAGGAGAGTGTCGATGCAGAAAGCAAACCTTCAGGGTACTTTTCTACGGTTGATAATAACGTGAAATCTGTACATCGTTCTTCGTTGCAAGGAGAGTGTCGATGCAGAAAGCAAACCTTCAGGGTACTTTTCTACGGTTGATAATAACGTGAAATCTGTACATCGTTCTTCGTTGCAAGGAGAGTGTCAATGCAGACAGCAAACCTTCAGGGTGCTTTTCTATGAATGATAATAATGTGAAATCTGTACATCGTTCTTCGTTGCAAGGAGAGTGTCGATGCAGAAAGCAAACCTTCAGGGTACTTTTCTACGGTCGATAATAATGTGAAATCTGTACATCGTTCTTCGTTGCAAGGAGAGTGTCGATGCAGAAAGCAAACCGTCAGGGTGCTTTTCCTAAACTTATCCGTAATTCAAAATAAATAATAGTTATTTAGTTCTTTAATAGTTTTATAATTTTATTTACTAGGATCAATTTTAGAAGAAAAATGTTACAAGAGTAACAATACTACTGTATTTCCATGATAAAATATAAGCAAAACGCCAATCATTAAATTTTGGTACTATTGCTTTTATTGGGTTTACAAATTTGAATTTTTTAGTCCTTATGAAGCTTTTTTGACGCTTCAAAAAATTGCGTAGGTATTAAAAAATAATACAGAATATAAAAATATACGTATTGATGATGGTATATATATAAATGTTTTTTTAACACAAACATCAATCTTTCAATCTACCATATAGGATCCCAAACAGGAATTCGTTTTATAGTTTGGTAAATGCATTTTTACAAGAAAATTATGCAAAAACAGTAGTTTGTAAAAAGAATTACGATAAAGTATGTAAAAGCACATAAACTGAAAGCCGTTTCAAACTATGAAAATTTAGGTAACAAATCAAATTCATTAGTGTTTATAATTTGTAACGTTTAATAATTTAAGGAGTCGGAGTATCAATACTCACTCTACAGAAGTATAATAACTTAATTTGCATTTATAAATATATTCTTTTTTTTATTCGATTACAGCAATTGAATTCTAAATAATATAAAATTACATATTATGTCAGAATAAAGAAAAAAATATACCAACCGTTAAACCGTAATTACCCAAATTCCATATTATCAAGAATCATGCCAGTCTTACTTCGTACTGTAGATAGGGTGACTCAAGCATAAATCATTTGACAATTTCGTAATGTGTGCGAGGGCCCACTAAATTAAATAAGCCCATCTTTCCTAGATAGAACAGCCACCACTATTCATTCCATAACCACGCAGCCGTTGCCATTCTGCTGTGATAAATTTCGCGACCAGAATATTGATAGTCCTTCAGATTAAAACAGTGCTTTCTGTGTTGAGTAATGTGCTCTTTATAAGGCATATTAGTTTTAGATTTATGTTATGCAAAAAATAAGTTGTTTTAAAGCGAGAGTTTTAAAACATTGTTTTACGAAATATGAGGCACATTTTTGAGTTTTTCTCTCAAATAGACTAAAAAAGCCCATCCTTAAGTACAACTCATGGTGTTTAGTAAGTAAACAACCAAACTAATTAATAACTATGTTGTTGCAAACTCTACACTACTTTAATTCGTACTTTGAGGGTAACATTATTGATACTTTGTTGGACAAAATTTTTTAAAAGTTGTTTAGCATCAGGTATATTTATAATTTTGCTGAAAACTTTTTCTTATCAAACGAGGTGGCTTTTTGTAGGTCAAGACTTTGCAGACTCAGCATTTTCCTCAGAATTGAGAACCATTGCTATTTTTTGTGGAAACATCTGGTCAGCTCTCGTAACCAATTTTGACATTCAAATTACAATTCACCTGAGCTCTCTGTGGATGTTAAAGTATGCCAAGATTTGATTTTTCCAAGAGAACTCCAAGCTCCAAAAAGGAACTTAAGGGATCTTTTACATGCCACATAATTAAATGACATGCGTGCCCACGATTTTTCCATCCAGAAAATCTGACGACTCAGCAGCAAATCGAACCCTCAACCTTTTCTTGTTGCTAAAAGACCTGTTTTAATTACAAATAAAAGTATTAAAATATTGAAGCATCCAATTAAAATAATTTAAAGTTAAAATATGTCTTTTAAGTAAAAAGGGAAAGTCTAACACTATTTAAAACAACAGTACTATTTTTTTTTAATGTAATGATTACATTGTTACTTGATCTTTTCAAATAACCATTTGTGATGAATAAGCTGTTACTTTTATTCACACTCTATCTTAGATATTAAGAATAGAGATGTGAGGTGACAAGAAAAGTTTTTTATCAGATCTAAGAGAGACTATTGAAGAATTTTATGCTAAGTTTAGATCAAGGTTACACCCAAAATATCATAGAATATTTAAATTGACGAATCTCGATTTTTGCTAAATTATACACCACGTAACATTTCGCACTTTTGAAAAGATTAGTTACTATCAATTGGTTAGGTAATTGAGATGGTTTATATTAAAAGGAAATTTTATCTTTTCAAATATATTCACTTTTTGATACATTAGTTATAATTAGATATTTATTAATTAAAACTCTTAAACACTTAGTGAAATCCACTCCTATAGGAGAAGTGCACTTTCGACATTGGAAAGGAGTGAAAATGAACTCAGACTGAGTTAAAAACGCTCGTTAGTTTTAAGAGTGTAGATTCCAAATTTCATGTAGTCATACACAGAGGCTTGGTACGCAGCTCCAAACATCTGTGTATGATAAAATGTTAAGATTTGTCTACTTAAATGCATGTAGTGTCAATTTAAGGGACATGTTTCAGATCTTGAGTGGCAACATAAATGTTAAATCGAAATCCTTTATTGTCATGTTGAAACAGTTAACTAATCTTAACAACAAAAGAAAAAATGCGGGAATGAACGATTGGAGAAATAAATTATCTAAAACAGCCTATAATTGAACAAAAAATTTCATATCTTAATTATAAACCTTAATTATATTGCCTGTAGATTTGAACACTCTAAACAATAATTAAAATTGTTAACAAAATCCGATGATAAATATTTAATGGTTTTATCATGTGTTTTTACAAAATATAATTATGGTGATTACGAAATGGATTTTAATAAACGTTTACATCTAGCAATTTCTTAATTTAATCAAAATTAAGTTACTTACTGCAATAAGATAAAACAAAATATAAAAAGTTAATGTTTTTACGAAACGCCATATGTTGTGGTAGAAATGGAAGAAGATTCTTCGGAGCAAAGCAATTACAAACAAACGAGAAAATGGAAGTGAAGTGAAAAAATACGGCCAAACGATATTTGCGCGCTCATGTATAAGAATGCTAGAAGAAAGTTTGATGTTCCATGAAAAAAAGATTAGTTTTTTTTTATATCGTCTGCTGCAGTATTTAAATACGACGAATGGTCGAAATTCAATTTAGGTTCTCCTGATGGCAACAAGAAATTTTTTGAGCTCATTACAGTCTCGAAGAAGAAAAGAAAGTGAAAATAGAATAAATTCTGGAAACATTTAAGAGGAGAACAAATTAGTTTTGTTTCTTTTTCCTTTGGAATTTTATTGTTTTTATTTAAATATTCTCGTTAAATGCGCTTTTTCACCTCTCGAAGTAGATAGAATTTCCGGCTCTAGACCAAATTGAAAAGTTTTTTTTTGTTCCAAAAAATAAATTCCAATAGATGAAATTCGTGACTTATTATGGAAATGTATTTTAGCTTCTCTGGGATATCGCATTAATCAAGTCACTTACAGTCAAGTAATTTAGCGAAAGAATAAGAAAAAAGAATATTTTTCTCCTATTCTGTGTAAAAAAATTATGAAAGCTCTTTAGGTAACGGTGCTTTTTTACCCTTATGTTTTAAATTAACTTTTGGCTTAAAAGGAAGCCCTAAGTAATTACTATTAGAATGCATTGTTTATGGTTTTAATTACTTAATACCTTACATACCTCTTTTATTGCCAAAACTGTTGAGACAAGTATTTCTCTTTTTAAAGAGTTTGTACAAATTGTCTTAAAAATAATATTTTTGAAGTACTGCATTTTTTAAACCAGTAAATTTAATGCTTAAAGTTAAACTTGTTAAACCTCTTTTGTTAAAGTTTTCGTGGTACGGGATCTTTTTTTCCGTTTAAGATATTAAAGCAAAGTAAAACAAAGATTATAAGTTTTAGAAGATACATTTTAATATTTCTATGCAATTTTTAGAAGTCATAAAATTATTTCTGTTAACGTTAAAAATAAAAACTAAGTACTCATTTGTAGTTATATACATTAGATTTTTTTTCCATTTGTAGAAAGTACATATCAGCAAATGAAATTTAAATTGATTTAAAAAAAAAAACAAGACAAAAGCATAAAATCCATACGGAATACGGATGATGTCCAGGGTTTTCAATGGACGACATTAATGAATCTACCTAAGTTATTTGATGCTACAATAACAATATACACTGCGATCCAAAAGTTTAGACAATGACGTTTTTAGCTGTAAAATTTAGAATTGGGAGAGTAGAATTTCAAAACATCCCTATATATATTAAGGAAGTATTTTGAAATGCTATAATTGAAATATAATAGCTTGATTTGCTATAACAATTTTTTTTTTTCATGAAATAAAATTTTGTATGGTCCCAAAAGTTTAGACACTAATGCGAGATTATGCTAATTTTAAGTACATAATGACCTAATTTTGCATTTTTATGGATGAATCATAAATTTTTTATATGAAAAATTAAAGAAATACGATATCCGGTGAACTAAACAAATTTAATAACGATATTAGTACAATTTTTCACCAAAAAGACAATATAGTCACTTTAAATCTTTATTCAAATCATATTTACTTCAAATTTACAATTTAACATATCTGAATATGAACCGTATGAATACCAGCCCATCACCTTAAAGATTTGCCACGAATTCGTAGACTTATAGACGTTCATTGATCGATTTTCTTGATGAAAAGTGCGGTATTTCCCATATAAAATCACAAAATAGCAACAGATTATTCTTTTTTGTACTTTAGTACAATGCAGAGATAGTCACCTCTTCAAAAACACAAAAAAAATTCGGTTATTCCAAAGTAAATTCACTCTACACCATTACAAACTAGATGCTAGAGTTTTATAGGGGAAAAACCGGTGTTTTCAAAAGCATATTTTTCAATATTCGGTTAAACCGAACGTGTTTAAACAGCAGTAAAGAGACCGGTTAAATTGCAACCGGTTCAAAGAAACCGGTTTTTCTCAAGAAACTTCAAATTTTAGTATGAAGAAGGAACTTTCGTAATTGTGTGGAGTGAACTTGCGTTAAAATTTCCTACTTTTTTTGTCGTTTTTGAAGAGGTGACTATCTCTGCATTGTACTAAAGTGCAAAATAGAATGATATGTCGCTATTTTGTGATTTTATATGGGAAAGATTGCACTTTTCATCAAGAAAATTAGTCAATGCATGTCCCTAAATCCACGAATTCGTAGCAAAACTTTAAGGTGATGGACTGGTATTCATTCGGTTCGTATTTAGATAGGTTAAATTGCAAATTTGAAGCAAATGGGATTTGAATAAAGATTTAATACGGCTTAATTGTCTGTTGGGGTGTAAAATTGAACCAATATCGTTATAAAATCTGTTTAGTTCACCGGATATCGTTTTTTTTTTAATTTATCACATAAAAATTATGTAATTCAACAATAAAAATGCGAAATTTGGCAATTTTGTACTTTAAATTAGCATAATCTCGTATTTGTGTCTAAACTTTTGGGACCATGCAAAATTTTATTTTATGAAACTAAAAATTGTTATAGCAAATCAAGCAATTATGTTTCAATTATAGCATTTCAAAATACGTATTTAATTATATATATTTAATATATATAGGGATGTTTTGATATTCTAATTTCACAAATCTAAATTTTACAGCTAAAAAACGTCATTGTCTAAACTTTTGGATCGCAGTGTATGATGTGTTAAAGCTCCTAATGGAGGCTAGAAATAGGCAGCCGGAAACGATTACACTACTACACTAACAATATATGCAAATTAAGTACTACATAATTGTCTTACTATCACTGCTTATTCCAAAGCAAATATCTCTAAAAGTGGGGGCTATTTGAGTAATTAATTGTGAAAATTACAGGAACAAATATTTTTTGTTGATTTGGACTGACAATACTGCCGTGGGCAGGTAAACTGCAGTAACTTCCATTGGGAAAGTAAACTGCAGTAACTTCCATTGGGAAGGTAAACTGCAGTAACTTCCATTGGGCTGGTAAAATGCAGTAACTTGGGCCATTGTTGCAAACACTCAATTGTTCTAAACTTTACGAAAACATGCTGCGAAAAAAAGTATTTCAGAGCAACAATGGTACAACTCATTGTTGCAATTACTACAGTTTACCTGCCCACGGCAGAATACATGTATATCTGAAGTGTGACATTTTGCAAATTACCCGGCTGCCTATTTCTACCCTTGATTAGGAGCTTTAGCACTTCATATATTGTTATTGTAGCATCAAATATAGATATTTTCAATATGTATATTTATACAAAAATATAAACTTAAATTTAATGGATATTTACTTCTAAATTTAATTTATATTTACTTCTAAAAGTTATAAAACTGCAAACAAATTACTGATAGTAGTTATTGAGATTTTTTAGACCGAAATCTTTAACTAATACTTACCTCTTTCCAAATTCCCATTTCGGCTATTTCTAACATCAAACTGCAAGCAAAAAACTTTCCCAAAAGATTATTTTATCAAAAATAAAGTATATGATTGATGGGGAACCTCCGCCTATGACTTTATCATAGAATAAAAGGGGATGGGAGCTAAAAGAGACTTATATAATTATGATTATCCCTAAAAATAAATCCCAGTTTCTAGAGGAATCGAGGGGGTCTGAAATACGCTCTTTTTGAACAACAACTGTTCACCGTTTTAATTTAATATATATTTTTATAAAGGTAGGGTAGGGTATGGTATGGCACATATACATTCCAGCTGGTGGGCTTGTTCAGAGAACCGCTTATAAGCTTTCGCCAAGTGGGACAGACACAGAAAGAATTTTTGAAGTCACAAAGAAATGAATAACACATAGACAAATATCAACATTATCGGGATTCAAACCCAACCCCAGCAGCTCCAAAGGCTGAGTCCTAACGATTGCGGCACCTGGGCGGTATTTTCATAAAGGGTTAGCTCAGTGGCTGTAAGGTACAGAATTATATGTCTGCCTTATAAGCCCAAGATTCCCGGTTCGATCCCAGGCTCAGTCGGCAGATTTTCAGGATGGGAAAAGGATCGGCATGCATGTGATATGATTTTGTTGCATGTAAAAGATCTCTTGAGGACCATTTGGCTTGGATTCTCTAGTTAAAATTAAAAATCTTGACAGACTTTAGCATCCACAGAGCTCATATTTATGGCAATCTAAGTGGGTAGAGAGAGCCGCCTAGTGCCACAAAAAAATTACTATCAGTTCTTGGGATATGTCCAGTCTGCAAAAAGCTTAATTCGCCAAAAAGAAGTCCCGTTTGAAAATGTTTATATATATAGTAACAAGTCGCCGCCCCGGTGGCTCAATCGTTACGATGCTGGCCTTTGGAGCTGCTGGGGTCGGGTTCGAATCCCGGTCAGGCATGGATGTTTGTGCCCGTCAATAAATGTTGTTATTTGTCTATGTGTTTGTGTCGTCCTTCTTTGTGTGTCTCTTGTGACTGTCTTTCTGGCGAGCTGGGTAATGGGCTATAAAGCCTACACTCTCCCTTCTAAAGGGCGCAATCACTGTCATTTGTCATTTGTCATAGTAACAAGTCCTGGCTGTCTGATTCACGTATCAATGCCCAGCTAAAACTATAACAGATACACACTTTGGTTGGTTGGTTGGTAGACATACATGTTTAGGCCTTTATGCTTCGTCAGAGACCCGCTTATAAACCTTTGTCAAGTAAGACAGGCATAACACACATACGCGATAGATGCTGCCATCTATCGTGCGCCACATCCACAATTTAGACATGAACCTACACAATTTGGTAATTTGTTGTTTTCTTAGAAGCTTCCAGGGTTGCCTGTTTGAATTTCACAAATCAACCACTTTGCTTGTCCACAGCGACGTGAATTTTAACCCCTTCCTCATCCAATTCTAAAATAGTACCAAGTAACATAAGATCAAATGGTGGCCTAAACTGAGGCATATCTTGTTACCTTATCGAACATAGAACAACCGTTCGATGTTTTTGGGAAAGTAGCAAATGTACTCATCCACCAGCCAACATAATGCTTGCTTGTGTGTGTTTAGGGATCTCCTAATTAAGTAGCAACCAACGAAAACCACAAATAAGTTATTTTCTTTCATTTTCCCACATGGGGATATCTTGTGGGATAAAGAAAGACGAAAAAGACGCGTTGAAATAAATGATAAATGGCCACAACAGTGTGTTGGGTAACTATTATTGATGGATTTGAGGGTCTTAAAGAAATGATTCTTCCTCCTTTATTTCTTAAAAAAGAACTGTTAACTGCCTGCGAGAGTCGTAGAGTTAAAGAAGAAGATGGAGGTGCTTGGCGAGAAACAAAGTGAAAGTCGCCAAGTAACCCTAGTATGCCCAAACAAACCACTTATTCACTATTAGCTCAATGAAAACGTATCATTTTTAAGAAAGCTGTAATTAAAAATCAAAAAATGGCTATTTGCAAAGTTAAAGTCCAGAGCACGAAATCTGAATTTGCAGCCTAAAGGTTAGTAATTTAATTTCCTTTACAAGCAATAAAAATACAGTGTAATAATAGTTTTTACTAAATGTCAAGAATCACCAAGTATATGTAGTAAAGCCCATGTAAACTCCATCTTAAAATCGCGCCAAATACTTCGCCAATAGCGTTTGTTTGGGCTTACTACCAAGCGATGAATGGCTTCACTTGGCGAACCAGTTTTCGTATTGGTTTTTGTCCGGTAACATTTCAAACTTCTTTTTAACTCTATGGTGGAATTACTCTTTTAAGGATTTTCCTGGTTGAGATTTTGAAACTAGAATGGGGATAGAAAATCCTCATATACGGAGGGATATAGTTGGAAAAGGTGTGATTTTCATTTTTTGCGGATGTTAAATTTTAATTTGCATTAATATAAAAGTTTTGGAAACATAAATAATACAAGCGCAATCAATTGCAGGAGTTGAATAGGTAATAATTGATAACGGTGGCAGTTTTAATGTTCCAGAGTAAACTTTTGAAGAATGGATAAAAATCTATGTAGTTCCGAAGCACATAAATTATCTTGAATTATAGCAATTTTGGAGAAAACTCTAGATTACAAATGTTTTGATATTGAAATGAGGGAATCAATTTACTTTATATGTCAACGACTTATGTATCTAAATGTATAACGTTGAGTTTTTACCGTGTAAATTAATAGTGATCCATATGGATAAAATGTATGAAGAATATTTGATTAATGTTTGTGTATTTTTCCTCAATAGAAACGGTTAATGTTAGTACAATCTAGTTCGATAAATAAGTAATGATACTTAAATCCATGAGCATTAAGTTCACTTGAAGTGATTACAGAATTTTTAGACAGATATAAGTGACAACAATTTGGGTTGGATTTGGTAACGACAACAGAAAGGTAATCGGGAGGAACAGTTTTCTTTTATTGCACATAGTTATTACTATTATTATACGAATTGTATCGTTTTGGTTAAATAAACAAAACATAATCTTACCAGGCATTACTCATAATCTTACACGTTATAAGTCATACTATGGTATGTACATATATATTGCAGCTTGTGTGCTTGTTCATAGAACCACTTATAAGCTTTCGTCAAATGGGGCGGACAGAAAGAATTTTTACAGTCACAAAGAAAGGAACAACACCATTTATTGACGGTCACAAACATCCATGTCTGACCGGGATTCGAACCCGACCCCAACAGCTCCAAAGGCTAGCATAAGTCATAATATTATACAAAATACAACTCATAATATTATACAAAATACAGCTCATAATATCACTAGTTAAAGATCATAATCTTACTAGTTGCAGATCATAATCTTACTAGTTGCAGATCATAATCTTACAAGTTAAATATTTTGTGGAAGTTTAAATCTTTTCGATCTCACCGTCAAAATCAACATTTTAATTACCGTAAGTTCAAATATTACTCCACTATTATTATTTAAGTTGTACAAATATTCAAATAAATGAATTTTTTCTCAATCAACTATAAAATAAAAATCTTACCAAATCCTTAAACTAACACAAAACCTTTCACAAAACAAAACTGCTTATAAAAACAAACTACTCGAAGACTTACATTAATTAATTACCTTAAACAAACTGGCATAAAAATTGCACAAATGAAGTAACCCGAATGATTAATAGTTCTCGGAATCGTTTAACATCTAACGATTACCTTTATCCTAAATGAAGTATTTATACGACGAGCCTTTGTTAATTTTGGGGGTAAGAGATCGATTGAAGTACTTGGAAATAAATTGTTCTCTTTTTATTATTATTTTAACGCTCCAGGCTGAATCGAAAATTCTCTCGTAAAAGTTTTGTTTTCTTGCCCTGGAAGTTTCGTCTCTGTTTATTTAGAAAGTTAAGAAGTTAAATTTTTTCAGATGTTATTTCTTTTAAATAAATAGTCTGGGTTTAGTGAAACAAGAGTTGAAATATTTTTTTGGTATTTAATTATCGAAATATAGTTATTCAAAATTAAACTTATTTATTCGCTTTAGTGAATTTAACAAACAAAAATTAGGTGCTGGGGAGCCCAGTCGGTTAAGCACTCGCTTAGCATGCGGAAGGTCCCAGGTTCAGGTCCGGGCATCGCCAAAATAGCTGCTGACCTATAAACGGCCCGTGCACCCAAAAATGTCCGACGAATAATACGTAAGGGAGTGCACGTTAAATATCCTTCAAAGTCATAACGCTGCGTACGATGTCGCCCTTGACGGTTGCGTTGGGTGCCTATTCAGGTGTTGGCTCGTCACCTGACTGTGGTTCTAAAATACGACACCCGTCGCCAATAACCCTCGTGTAGCTCTAGTGCGACGATAATTCAGACAAAATCAAAATCAAATAAACAAAATTTTGAATACCACTGAGGAGTATATTAGAAATTCCCAAAGTGTGGCACAGCAACTAATTGCATTATTAAGGGCCAAAGAGACCGATAGACCACAGGTTTCTAAACCAAAGTGCCTCTGTGTCAATACAATTGAAAGAAATATTTTCTAAGCCATATTTCTGCGGCCGCATTAATTATATTTACACACGTTTTTTTATATGATAAATGTAATTGACTTACAGATCTCTATAATACCACAATTAAAAATTTGGAGGGACTCAAGGACTCATATAAAGCAAACAACAGTGAAATTATAATTTTTATTAGAATTAATTTCATGAAAACAAAATTTGAACCTGGCATTTTATAAAACAAAAAAAAAATAGTTAGAATAGTATTCTTTGTTTGCACTTATTGCTAGAAGCGTAAATATTAGTTTAAATATTAAAATAATTATTAAATGTTTTAGCTTATTTATTAATATTGCGATCCGTATAACTATAGTTATTGTTACATAAGTTACATATTGTTACATAAGTAAGACCTCAATGAAAAAACAGGTGTCCACATAAGGATGGTTATCATTATGGTATGATAGTTAATTTATTATTTTAAATAATAGAATTTTTCCTATTATTTATTACTTTTTACGAAAAAAATAACCATGTGTTAGGTTAAGTATTATAAAGGTACGAAAAGGTCTAAAAAAGTTTGTCATAGTATTTTTTTTATTTTATATTCAATATCAAAATTTTCCCTTGACTCTGTCCCAATCTATACAAAACAGGACCCTATAGAATATTTAACCATAAAAACACATCTTACGCTCTGTCACATTCTAGTAACTTCTATACACAAAAACATTCCCTTCCCCCCTAAACTTCATTTCACATACATTTCTCTAAAACCACCCCCGGAATAAAACGTGACGTAATTCAATAACTGGAACACCATCGTCCAATGAGATAACCCCAAACGACACGATAAAAATGGAACAAAGGATGATCAGTTGGCGGGAAAACCGATCTTTTGTTTGATGAAGAACTCATTGCGGTTGACACGGAGAGCTTGATCGATACAGTGGTGGAAATTGATTTATGAACTAACATTCTTTTCACCAGATATCGCTTTGTATTAAGTGCTAACAATTCAAATTGTGTGTGTTGGATATTCAGAGCACAATAAAGGAATTTCACACATATTCTTTTTCAAAAAATGATATTAAATAAAAGTATATCTAATTTTAGTTTTTAAGCATGTCAAATGATGGAAATTGATTTATGAACTCAAATTTATTTTGAACCCAGGTACCAAATATTTTAATTAGTTCTTCATTTGAACTTCAGGGGAGCTTACTATCAGTGTTTATAAATATGATTAAGGCCAAATTTGTTGAAATTAATCTGTTTTATTCCCATTTTACTTAATAGGAAAGCTTGCGGGACTGCCTGAAACCAAAAAGGTAAAAAATGACCCTTATATAAAATTGTAACAAATCTGTAAGAGAAATTAGCATATTAATTAAAAGATCCATAAATATAATTCATAAATATTTGAAGAATCATTCTGACTTCGGCAAAAACCATCATTAAAAAAGGTGTAACCCTCGTGGGACGAGGGACAAAAGCAGGATTATTGGACTGGTATCCCAAAAAGTTACCATTTGTGTCAGCATTTGTGCATTACAGGGCAAATTTGTTATGAAAAAGTACTTCCTGTAACTCCCAGAAGAGTAGGACAAATATTGATATCGTCGTCGAACCTGAAATGTTCCAAAATGAAGGCTGGTCCAAAGCTTACTCTTCACCATAAGAACATGCTATTAAAATATAGTCGTAACTGCATGAAAATGGATTGGGTGGGGGTGGAGGGAGAGAAATGGGAAAAAGGTGACATTTGCTGATGAAAAAAAGTTCGATTTGGATGGACGTGATGGTTTAAAATGTTTTTGAAAGGATCTTCGGAAATAACCAAGATCTGTCTTCAGCAGAAATGTTAGTGGTGGAAGTTTGATGGTTTGGGCCCCGATATCTTATGATTGAAGAAACAGGGTTATGTTTCTGAATTGCTGACAAACATCACTTTATTGCAGATTAGTTCTAGAAAATTCTTTAATTCCTTTTTGCGTTGCAAAACTATGCTTTTGATTAGATTTTTATGCATGATAATGCAAGTATCCACATTTCAAACGAAATTAAAGACTGTTTAATGAACTAAGTGTTGTTCATTTAGATCATCCTGCCAATAGCCATGACTTAAACCCCAAGAATAATGTTTGAGATCAATTGGTTTGAATAATTTACTCAAATGGAGTATGGTTTTAATGAAGTGTGCATCAGTTATGGAATAGAAGGACTTAATCATTAAAAACTGCAAATTGCTTGACCAAAACTTGACCCAAAGTTTTGTGTTGTCTATGAAAAACAGAATCAAGGAAGTATTAGCGACAAAAAATAGTTTTAGCAATTATTAATTGAGATTGAATGCAAAAGTTCATAAATCAATTTCCCTATGCTAAAACTAAAATGTCAACAAAATAAATAGTTTACGAATTTATATAAAATTTTATTTACGTGTATTGTTTATAATGCAAAATCTGAATAGTACATAAAATTTAAATCGATAAAAATGCATTTAATAAAGAAATACTGTTAAAAAACTGTCAGTTCATAAATCAATTTCCACCACTGTATTATTGTACCGACTATGGACGGCACCGTTGACGTTGGATTTTTGAGTAGCAGTTTATGTTGCTGCTATTTTAGAAAAGAAATGTAGGGGCTGGGGAGAACAGTCGGTTAAGCATTCGCTTAGCATGCGGAAGGTCCCAGGTTCGGGTCCGGGCATTGCTAAAATAGCTGCCGTCCTATAAACGGCCCGTGCAGCCAAAAATGTCCGACGAATAATACGCCGTGTAAGGGAGTGCACGTTAAATATCCTTCAAAGTCCTAACGCTGCGTACGATGTCGCCCTTAACGGTTGAGTTGGGTGCCTATTCAGGTGTTGGCTCGTCACCTGGCTGTGGTTCTAAAATACGACGCCCGTCGCCAATAGCCCTCGTGTAGCTCTAGGGCGACGATAGTTCAAACCTAACCTAACCGAAGAAAAGCAATCTTCTTTCAGCAGGCCCTGATCTCCCATTAGGTAGTTAGGTAGGTTTGAATTATAGTCGCACTAGAGCTGCAGAGGGCTTTTGGCGACGGGCGTCGTATTTCAGAACCACGGTCGAGTGACGAGCTGACACATGAATAGGCACCCAACGCAACCGTTAAGGGCGACATCGTAGACAGCGTTAGGATTTGAAGGATATTTAATGCGCGGGCAGTTTATAGGTCGGTCGTTATGTTGTCGATGACCATACCCGAACCTGGGACCTTTCGCATGCTAGGCGAGTGCTTGACCGACTCATTAGGCCTGTAAGGCTCGAGATTATGGCCCTGAAATCTTAAGGGACACAAGTATTAGTTGTCTTCATTTACAATTTTGTTGCTTTCGAAAATTTCAGCCAATTTTTGGCTGTGCATTATCCGTAAAGCCAGGAAACTAAATTTAAAATGAGTTAATTTAATGATTGTTTTCAATTTTTTAAGCTGTAGCGCTTGATTTTGATTCAGACATTGAGCATTATACGAACAATCATACACGAAAGTCTCCACTTCTTTCAAAGTTACCCTGGCCTACAAAATTTTATGACCAACAATTTTCCTAAGTACTATTTTTCTTTCAAATGAATATAGCCGGTTTATATGAGATTTAGTTAGAGTCCAGATGTTGATTAATTGAATGAAAGAGCGTCCCGTTGCTATCTATAGCTAGCCCCTTAGTAGACCTTTAACACATTCACAAAGTCCTGTAGATCCCTGGAGGGTCCATTTGGCTTGGGTTCTCTCGCCAAAATTAAATCTCGACATACTTTAACATCCACAGGGAGCTCATATTCATTGTAATCTGCGCGTCAAAATTGGTAGTGAGAGTCGCCTAGATGGTGCCACAAAAAGTGGCTCTCAGTTCTGGGGAATATGTCAAGTCTGCAAAGGCTTGACTGCCAATGCTGCAGCCCCATTGGAGGAAAAAAAGTCCTCCTAATATTGCAACCACGGCCAAGGGACGAGGCTGAAAATTAGACTATGCCCCCTAAGCAACATTTAGCAACAAAGTACATGTAAGTGGACGTAGAATATTATACCACTATGCATCAAGCATCACAAGCTTCATTTACAGAAATTACTTTTTGAAAAAAAATTCTGAATTGATTAAGAGTTTTGAAGTTTTAAAAATCCATCCCTACCATCTGGTCTTCATCTTTAAACAGTGTTTTAGCCACTCAAAAAAGAAGTAATAAAAACTTTTATTTTCGTATTTTTACATAAATCTTTTACAAAGATTTACAGAAACTACGCTGAATCAAAATTTTTAATTTGAATTAAAATGAAAATTAGACTTTACCATTTGTAAGGTGTTACGGCATACAACTAATAACAAATACTATCTAACCTTTTTTTTACAAATCAAAGTATTTAAAACATACTTTCAAAATAAAACCTCTACTAACTTCGGCCATAAACACCGAAACCTCTAAACATCAGACAAACCCTGAAGAATTAAAATATTGGTAACTGAATCTTTCGCACATCACTGATCATACAAAACTTTAGCGAAAACACTTAAAACTTCCTCCCATATCATCTTCCGAGATATCCCCTAACTCCTCTTGACACTCCACCGATAAACAAAACACGAATCAAACATCCTTCAGCAAGCCCCTGCCAAAATATTTTCGCACCCTCCCACCCTCCTAAACCCAATTAGGAATTACACTAATTAAGGGGGATATCGCCCTAGTCTAAATTGGGGGAGGAAAATTATATTGGAGTAGTAGTTACTCTTTGATCCTGTTTAATTTGAATATCGATCAAATTTTCAATCAAAGTACCGAAATATGTTGTTCTTTAAGAGATATAGATATTTTGGTTTTGAAGCCTTAATTTTTAAACGTATTGCTCCATTATTCGATTAAATTCCCAAAAAGAGTTTCTAAAAGTTAACCCAGCCATGTCAACTTCATTGTTTATCTACTGAGAATTAACGGATGGTTGGTTGCATATTACATTATTATTTTTTTATACTATGCATCCTTTTAAAATTATTTTAAACAATAATAATGGCATAATATATATGGGAATGAAAAACCATTTTCAATTGAAAAATAGCCCCAATAAAATAGTTTGTTCAAATATGTTTCTCTACTCATCAGGATCTTTAAAAAAATCATGTTTTATAAAGACAAACTTTTTTGAAGATGTTTGTGTAGTAGTGTAAAAAGTATTTTTTTCTATTATTTGCAGCAGGGTTAAATTGTTTTTGAACTTGATATAAGAAAATAGAATGTATAAGGATGACTAGGCATAAATTAATTGTTTTGTAAAAAACATTTTTAATTCTTAAAAGTTAGTGACCATTATTTACCCAGGAAAAAAGAGTGACCCATAATTCCCTCATGTGACCCTATTTATTTTATTATCTTTCCAATTTATTTAAGCTATATCTATTACAATTTTCTAAGGATAAAAAACATGTTTTTCATTACATATCTTAGTTATACAACCAAAATTTTTTAACTTATTGTTATATCCTTCAATTAAAATCCCTGTGACAAAAAATAAGTAACTTAAGATTAAATAAGTCATGGCGATTCCATTGTTTAAGTAACTCAGTATTAACGGACGGTAGGTTGCATTTTAAATCTGTATTTTTTATGATATGCTTATTTACTTTATTACATTTGCAATTTAATTTAAATATATCTCTTACAATTTTCTAAGGTTAAAAAATATGCTTTTCATTTAGAGATCTAGATATTTTTGTTATAAAGCATTAATTTCTTAAACTGATTGCTATATTTTTTAATTAAATTCTCACCAAAAAAAGGAAGTCTTGTAATTTAAACCTGTACCTAGCTTTATTGCTTACCAAATTCAGTATTGAAGGACTGTTGATTGCATTTTATATTATCATTTTTATGATGTACACATTTACTTTATTATATTTTCTACTTGTTTTAATATATTTCTAGTGCGACGTTAATTTAACCAAACCAATCTAGTTTCTAAACTGCAACATAATCTTTGTAAGCGAAACATATCAAAATAAGTAAAGAAACTATAAAAAAATATCGTCATATATTTCTAAATGAAATAACACGCTTTTGTTTCAGACAAAATATGATAAAACACGTAAGACGGAACAGAATGTTCTTTTTCTTGCATCGAATCTCGCCGAAAAGAACAACCAACGGCTGAAAACTGGGCAAGGAATAATTAAGATTGATATATTTAGGAAAACTTAACCATATCTATGAATATCTCTGGAAAAGTTTTCGAAGTGTTGTTATTGTTGATCGGGAAAAGAAAGCAAAGTTATTTAATTCGACAAAATAGTTTAAGTTACTTGCATAATTCGTGATTTCTTATTAATAAATTATTTTTAACAAGGATTGTTGATTGAAATTACAAAATTTAAACATGTTTGGTAAAATAAAATGACTATAATTTGTTAGTATTATTATAACAAAATTATCATTTCACGTTTTTATTACAAACCCCCAAATGTTGGCTTTTTGCAATCAGACTATCAAAGTAACAAAGAATGTTTTACATATTTTGATTGGTTAGTTGGTAGGCATATATCTTCAGGCTTGTGGGCTTGATTAGAAACCTGCTTATAAACCTTCTTCAAGTAAGACAGACACAACACACACACAAACTTGACAGATGCTGCCATCTATCGCGTGCCACCTCCACAATTTAGACATGTACCCGAAGGGGAGGGAAATAGTCTCCAGGAACCTGTATTCGAGGGAAACTGCTCAATTACCGCCTACAGGACTTTCTTATCCAACATATTTAACTAGCACGAACTCCGCATGTACTCGAGACAAACACAAACATCTATACCTTACGGGATTTGACCCCTGACCCAGAAGCTCCAAAGGCTAGCTTCCTAACCATTGCGCTGCAGGGTCGGCTTACATATTTTATATTAACCTTTTTTTTTTTTAACTTAGGATAGTTTTTTTGTCATTATACAATGAAAAAAATTTATACACATTCAAAAAAATAATATATCATATTTAAATTATGGCAGAATTTATTTACATTCATTCTTTGTATATTTCAACATGATAAAATCCACAGTATTTTGAATTCGTTAGACATCTAGACAGTACGGTCCAAAAGAGGAGAGTAAAAGACTCCTAAAATATTATCTAAAACATGAATCAGTAAATATTTAAAAAAAAAGGAGAATTTCTTTCAAATTTCATGTTAGATTCTTGTAGTAGAGATGCTAGCGGATTGTTTAAAGAAAAGAAAAACATCAGTTCTACATATTGAGAAAAAGGGTCAAATACTTAAATATACCCACTTGCACGTTTTCTAGAACACTAAGAGATGGCAACACGATCTTAAATTTCTTAACTAGTTGACTTCAGAGAAGGTTGACCGTTCGAAGCAAAACATAAATGAAAGTTAGGAGTTAATAGTCACCTGAAAAACAAGCCAATTGCAATTTTAATTTTTATAACTCAATAGAATCTACTTCCCAGCGGATATGTAGTTTGTAATAAAATTACAAATACAAATACTAAAAATTGTCGACCACCAACAGGCCAGAGGCCCAGCAATGTTGGTCCAAAATATATCTAATTCCTTACCAGTTTCCAATGGCTATCGAGATTCTTCTTAAAATCTTCCACTCTCTTCGAATACACAACTTATTCTGGTAAAGCATTCCACTCATTGGCGACTCTATTGTAAAAATAATGTTTTTTTTACCTCCCTTCTAAAGCATGATTAATTCATTTTCTGATCATGCCATCTGATCCGTCTATTTAAGGTAAAACCTAACCCCTCCATGTCTCCCTGTTTCATGAACTTGAATAACTGAAGTAAATCACCCCTTGTTCTCCTATTTCCCAGGGAATACATGTTTAAAGATCTTAATCTATTACCATAATCGATACACTATAAACCCTTAATTATTTTTGTACGTCAAAGTAATTAATTTTTATGCTAAATATTAAGATGCGATCATTATAAAGTAAAGCCTAAAGCTTATACTTAGTGATCCCAGATAATAAATGCATAAACGTATTTATTGAATGCCCCTTTAACCAAGTAATGTAGACCAAGCTACTATGCGCCATAGATGACATTGAATGACGAGTGTAAGATTGTAACATTCTATGAATTTAGTAATTAAGTGAATTTGATGTTGCGTTATTTAATTTAGTTTGGTTGGTGTAACGTTTAGTGGATATATTTAATTATTTGAAGTATTTGAGGGACACGTTAGGACTTTGCTTTAAAATGTAATTATTTCGTTGGAAATTAGCATTTGGATGTATTCATATATGATGGACAGCCATGCAGTTATTCGATATTACTACTGGATGTCTATCAATCGGAATGAAATGTTGTAAGATAATGAAATTTCATAAACTTTTGAACGGAAGTTTTGGCTGTGTCTCATTTAAATTCACGCTGTATGAATAGAATTGCATTTAATCTACCAAAAGATTGAAATGGTGTTATTTAGATACTTACTTATTGTAAAGGCTATACTAACAGGTAACTACAATTCAAATGCTCAAAAAGAACAACTCAAAATACTTTTCTACCATTTCTATAATTCTGCGTATCTTTTACGTATAAGATTATAAGTAGCACTTGTGAATTGTGTACAATAGTTACTTAGTTGCAGTGTATGTTTTGGAACTAAACTAATGAAGTTTTCTTTGGTATAATTTACCCATATTTTGCCAAATTTGTAGTTATTTGTAGCACAAATCCAATTTTTGTATTTTACAATATTATTTTTTTTAGTTTTAGGTGTAAAAGAGTATTTCAAACTACATATTGCCTCATAATGTAAGATTGCAGTGTAATGCAATAGTGTTATTGGGATATACGTTCCTACCATGATATCTCTATTTTCAGCGGTTATCAACTATATCCAGTACTAATGATGAAGAAGGCGGCCCGCTGGCGCAATGGTTAGAGTGACTCTTGGAGCTGCTGGGCTTGGGTTCGAATCCCGGTAAAGGCATGGATGTTTGTGCTTGTCAATAAATTTTGTTATTTATCTATATGTTTGTGTCGTCCTTCTTTGTGTGTCTCTTGTGACTGTCTCTTCTGGCGAGCTGGGTAATGGGTATAAAGCTTATACTCTCCCTTCTAGAGGGCGCAATCACTGTCATTTGTCATTGTCAACGATGAAGAATATAATAGAAAATTTTAAATTTCCTAGTGCTCATTAGTTTTTTTCTCTTGGAATTTTACCTCGTTATTTAAATGAACCTTTTATTATAGTTAAAATTTTCTCCTAAAATGTATGTATTTTCCCTTAACAGTTAAATTTTTTTTATTATTAAAAGTCTTTTTTATAGACAAAAATGACAAATGACAGTGATTGCGCCCTCTAGAAGTGAAGAGTGTAGGCTTTTTAGCCCATTACTCAGCTCACCAGAAGAGACAGTCACAAGAGACACACAAAGAAGGAAGACACAAACACATAGACAAATAACAACATTTATTGACAAACACAAACATCCATGCCTTTACGGGGTTCGAACCCGAACCCAGCAGCTCCAAGAGCCACTCTAACCATTGCGCCGACGGGCCAGCTTTGAAGACAAAATTGATCACTTTTCACGTCTTGACTGAAAAGAAAGTAAGAGGCGAACCTTCAGATTAAAGGTTAGGGAGCTAGCCTTTGGAGCTTCTTGGTTCGGGTTTGAATCCCGGTATAGCATGGATTTTTGTGTTTGTCCCGAGTATATGAGGAGTACGTGCTCACTAAATCTGTTGGGTCCAAAAGCCCTTTGGACGGTCATTGCGCAGTTTTCCACGGGTACAGGTCCCTGGAGACCATTTCCCTCCCCTTCTTATCCCCCCCCCTTAACCTGTGGAGGTGGCGTGCGATAGATGACAGCATATGTCACGCGTGTGTGTGTGTCTTACTTGACGAAGGTTTATAAGCGGGTCTCTGACCAAGCACACAAGCCTGAAAATATATGTCTACCAACCAACAAAGTAAGATCTCAATTGATGAATCAATTTAGAGGGCGGGGCTTCCCTTATTTCATACCACCAATCACCGAAATCACCAATGAAATCCAGGAATGAAATCAGAAATGATTGACGTCACGTTAAACAAACTGATAGCAAAGGAGTCCCAAACACCCACAAACTTCTCTCATTAAATCTTTTTATGGTAAACCCAAAGTACATTACATAAATAAACCGCATTCCATTTTGTTGAAAACAATGATAAACACACACAATTACACTTCTCACAAGTATATAAATAATGCCACCAAGTAAACCAAATCATCGTTAGTAAAAACAAATCGTGAAATCGGTCCGATAGGGGACGCTTGCATAGCCCCTTTCTCATTTTACTTCGTAACATCAAATTTGATTAAATTACTCCGCGTAGTTCCTATTTTTACTGTCAAGACAATAAAATTGGATTATGTTCTTTTTGCAATGGCTAAAAACAATAGTGGTTTGACGAAATTGTAACCAACGATCTATAATATACTGGATGGACTGCTCAATATCAAGAAAACGTGCCTATTCCAGATACATGAAGGCAAAATTTTTGCTCCATCTTTAACTTTGATCTGGTTTTTGGCCCTTTTTAACTATTCTCATCAACGGTTACTGATAACTTAATCTATCATTTAGCGATAAAGTTCCAAACGTGATGCTAAATGACTTACTTTTTTCGACTGCGCATGCGCTCCGTCATTTTGTTGGAGACAAAATTTTACAATCCGTTAGCACTAAGGGTTGTCCATCCAGTATAAATTACAGTCGTTGATTTTAACTACCATTTTATCAACGTTTTGAAAGTAATTCAAATTGAAGAATAAATTTAAATAATTTGTGACTGCAATTATATTTAACAACGCATTTCAAGTAAAAATATAACCTAACTAAAAAAAATCCTTTTTTTTTTTCAGACATGCTCTGGTGAGACTTATTGAAATGAACCAGATGAACCATAAAATTGAACTTGTGTAAAGGTAAATAAAAGTGGCGATTATTCAAACAAAGTCATCGTTAATTTTTAAACAATTGTAGTTAAGAATTACCTTAAACAAGAAGTTCTTAAAGAACTAAAATAGCCTACTTTCCTGTTACTTAAATACTTACTAAAATTCTTATCTTGAAAAAACGAAGTTCGTAACAGTAAGTGACATCAACAACCGTTTTTCCACCTTAAATTCTAAAATAAATTTCACTAAACACAGCATCTAACTAAACACAGCTTTATTTGCAGTTATAAATAAATATTAAATTTTTCGTAGAACAAAAACCAAAAAACTACTCTTCAATAAACATTTACTTGCTAAATTCGGCTAGTTTCATTTATTTTATTTCGAAAATTAAATAATTATTACTTAAATCGTTTGCAAAAATTTATATTTCAAAGAATAAATATATAATATTCCTCGCTTTTAAATAGAATGAAAACAATTTATATCAACATACAAAGATCTCGTAGAGAAATATATATTTGACGTCATCTTAAATTGTTTGATGTCTCAAAAATAAATTTATTTTAATTTATTGTCTAAAAGAATTAAAGTTTCTCAAGCAATTGTTGCTATGGCAATGGTGAATTAATTCTTATAAAAATGGCTTCCTATGCTTTTTAAATGAGCATTAAATTTTGAAGTTTTTTAAATAATTGAAGTACTTCGAATTCGAATTTTTTTCTGAAATTTTCAATGTATTCTAATTTCGATGCGCTGAATTTTTTGACGTATCTCACTTGTCCGTAGCATTTGTAGTTAAATTCAGCGATCTAAATGACTCGAAATTGAATTTCAATGCTAATTCAATGGGAAATTTGTCATCAAATAGTAGATTTATGTCCGTCCTATCGCACAGACAGACGGACAAAAAGTATGAAAGTTGGGTGTCTGAGGTTATACCTTTCTAATAAAAAAAGAATTTTTAAGATCGGATAGATAGAACTGATTTTGGAAGGGGGGTACGGACAGACGGACAGGCAGACAGACAGACAGACAGACGGACGGACGGACATCGACCGCATGTCAATACCTACTTTTTCATTTTTTTTTAATTCTTCGATTTAAAAAAAAAGAAAAGTAGGCTAAAAATTGAAGATAAGGTATTATCTTTAGAATTTAGATTGTTTACATTTGATAATAAAATTATCTTTGGACCTGTTGATGCTTATAACTATTTAAAGCAGCCTTTTACACTTTTACAGTATTTTTTGTGTTTACTTGTCTGACAGACTTTACTTGTCTTAACTTTCTTTTCCTTCTCTACAAATGTTCGCATTATAGAACAAAACCGTAAATTTGTGCTATGGTTGTATTAGTGTAAAACAATCTATTCCAAAATGAAAACGTTATAAACACCTATCTGTTACGCTGTCATATTCTGTACTGAATTATTTAATTTAATTTAAAAGTGTCTATTTCCTACTATCAAACTATTTTTCCACAAAATCAGCGAAAAATTAGTTACATTTTTATCAAATCAAGCACAATCACATGGCAACAATGTTGAAAAAAATGGCAGTGCTTAGATTTCGCCTTCGTTATTTATTGGACTACATCCGACGACGTTTTATCGTAAGTTTTCAACGTAAATAATTTAACGAGGTCGCATCGCATAAAAAAAATGCTGCTCCATTAATATATATTTGGATTCACGATATTTGCTCATAAAGAATGTCTTGTTTGTTGTCTGATACACTTATTTGAGATTTTTGCTTTTAAAGTATGACTTAGCCTTAAAGTCATTGTCCATTATCTAGATATTTACGAAAAATGTAAAAACATTAATGCGTTGAAGTGTTACTTCTAGAAGAAAAGTAACTTCTTATAAATGTATAGTTTTTAATTAATTACTTTCGTGAATGGTAACAAAGTTATTTATAAAGTTATTTTATGGTAGAATATATACATATATAATAAATAAATATATTTAAATAATTTATTTTATATTTATATATAAATATTATGAATTCCTTTTACCTACGATTGGTTGCTTACTGACTAATTGTAGTAACTACGGGACAGCGTTGGAAGAGGTACCGGACATGTATGCTATGCAATGCCAAAAATTTTCCTCAAAATTTATGATGTAAAACTGGTAGTCAAGTGTTTAGTTTAAAACTGTGAAACATTTTGTAATATTATAAGTTAAAAAAAACTTTATGGGTCTTCAAGGCATTTAAGACTATTCGCCTATATTATTGACAAAACTTTCAAGGAATAAAAACAGTGTTTTTCAGCGAATAATCAGTGGTGAATGATGGAGACATGACGCAGTGCAAAAATTCAAGAAGTAAATTCAAAATCATGATATAAAAGCTATGCATTTTCGACACAAATAGTATTAAATTTCAAAAAAATACCTTTACAATATGTTTTAAGCATATTACAATCTCCAACAGAAATTCATAAAAATACAAACTTTTTAAGAGATTAACTCCATCTGCACTAAATCAATTTCACAATATCCCTCCTATTTCGAACCAAAAGTAGAACGAAAAACTCCCAAAATCGCAGACGACATTACTAACCTAAAGAACCCCCCAGCATTATGGCCTCGGTACGACATCATAAATAAAAACCCAGAATATAATCCCCGACAGTCTAAGATCTGATCAAACAGAAGCTCGACAAAAAAAGATCTAATCGACGATTTGTATGTTATTTTGGGAAATAAGATGTGCATTTTTAATGTTATTTATCGAGGGGGAGTATTTGAACAATCGTAAGTGGTATCTTAACTTAAAATTTACTGAATAAATTTAAATGGTATTTACTCAAAACCAAAACTAATCAATTTATAAAAAATAATATTTGATTTACCTCACGTTGATCAATGTTTTAATCTTTATACAAGGATTTCAATATGGTATTTATTCTTTTAACATCTAACAATTAGCAGCAATAATCTGTTTTTAATAGTTTAGAATCTTAATAGACTTTGCACTTTCTAATTCTAACAACGTTAACCCTTTCAGTCCCAATGACAATTTGGCATCATCATTTTAGAATTATTTTCTGATCGTCTGCAGCCATTAATGATATCAAAAAGCACATCATTCGATTCTTCAAACTTTTTTCTATTAGAAAATATTTTTTTATTTATCCCTATAGATGTCATCTATATAATTTTTTTCTAATTATGATCAGGAACATGATGATGCCACATAGCATCACTGGGACTGAAAGGGTTGCACGTTGTTAGAATTAGTTCTTGCTCAAATTCATTTGCCAAATGATCAAGAAACAATGTACGTGATTAAATAATGTGGTTTTCGGTACCGAAGTATATGGATTTGTATCTCGCTTCTGTGATGGTTATAACCTTACGAAATGTTTTTTAATATTCGAATACGGCCTATAAGCCTTCGTATAACAAAAATAATTTAGCTGAAATAGGCAAGATTTTAGATGTTGCACATAATAGTTTTTTAGTCACTCCTTTAGCGACGGATGCGACTATATGACGACAGATCTCTAAGTTAAAATGCCTCTGTATTAGTCCAATATGAACAAAATAATTTTATATGATACATTTCTCCGGCTGTATTGAATACTTTTACAAAATGGCTTTTTATGCGATAAATTTAGCTGATTTATATGTCTCTTTAACTCCACTTATAAAAATTGGTTCGAAAATTTTGTAGTAAAATAAAAAAAAAATACATTCAAATTCCAATTCCAAAAAGTAGGATTGTAGAGTCTTGCAAGTCAGCTACATTTAACATATAATAAAACATTTTGTTAAAATATTAACCATCTAATGCATACTCTTGCCATATGGTAAAAAATAACATAATCCACTTCATTCTATTAAAAGTAGAGCTCCCTCTCGACAAATCTGTGTTTTTTCTTCAATTAAATTCCATTTATAAGTTTCAGTTACTAATAGCCCTCATAGATGACAGTATTAAAAGTGTATTCAAAAAATTAAAGTGTGAAGTTATTAACTGTTGTGAAATCACGTCTTTGGCAGAATACAAAGTATAATAATATTAGTACACACACACTAAATACAAATAAATTGTTTTGAAAAAATAATTATAGTTCAAGAGGGTTAATTTAAAATATATTTAATAGTTTTCTAATAATTCTTATCAAATTGTAATTTTGTAATTGGTTTTTGAAATATGGCAAAAAATTTAAAAATTGAATTAATTTGCATTCCGATGCAGTTAATATTTTTTCAGTTTTTTCTCATAATATATGATTAAAGATTCAAATATATTTTTTCGGGATGAAAAAAAAACATTCTTTACGGGGTTAAATGCAATCGGAGAAAAGAATTAGATTTCTTTTTCATTGGATTGAAAAGGGACACTTTGGTTTGGAAATTAGCGGTCATTCAGTCTCATTCGCCCTTAATGGGTCCCATACCTCAAAATCGCGAAAAAATCCAATTAATTTTTCAAAATAATGTTTGGATATTTCTTAACATTTAAGAAGAAACCGCTTTGAAAAATACGTGTTAGTTTTTGAGTAATGAATTTTTTTAAATAAGACACAATCCACTAAATGTACGACTAAATGTAATCTTTAAACGCTCATACCTCTGTTCACGTTTTTTTTAATTTTAAGGTTACTAAAAATGCTAAGGCTTTTTTAATATTATAAGTACATTAATAAATTTTCTATCATAGAAAAATGAATATATTTTTTAAACAGAAGTATGCATTTTGATTTTTGATATCTGTCACACAATTTTTTTAAACATTCTTTAGGTTTCCTTTTTTCCTGCATTTTCTTGGAAAAATCGCTACAAATATTTCTTTAAAAAAAGTTGTTCATTTCAATCAAAATATAAATGCATACTTTGGTTTGAATTATCTTCCAAATGTTGTATAAAAATTTGTGTCTTAAAATATTGAAAAATAAAAAAGGAGTAGGGATTTGAAAATTGTTGAATATTTAACAAAACTCAACATACTTCTATCAAATTTTGATAGCTTAATTGTGCTTTTAATATATGTCTAACAAGTGAAAAAAAATTTGGAATGTGTAAGTACAAAAATAAAAAAAAAATGTCTGAGGTATCGGACCTCCTTAAGAGCAATTGTTCTTTTTTCAATCCAAAGAACAAGTAAATTACCACAAATCCATATATCCTTAACAACCCTATCTCTAACAAAAAAACACAGACGGAAGTAATATACCAGACACCCATTTTTAGCTACAATAAAATAAAATTTACGATAAAAACGCCTTCGTTTATACTGTTTACTTTTTACCAGGATAGAAATTTCAGGAATCCGAAGGCTATACCGTTCATAACGTTTTCGTATCTTAACGTCACTGTAGACTGCTATCGCTGGTGGAAGTTTTGATCCAAAATGTAATCTCCTTCGGATTTTATGAAACAGTAGATTCAATAAAAAGTGTCTATTTCGGTCGTTTTGATTTTCGGAAGGGGATTTTAGATATTTTTCGGTTATTGTTTGATTTCTATTTGTTTTTTAGGAAGTATGGAATGGGAAGTACGTGACAATTTCCAAAAGAGTGTGGCTATTGCACAAAAAAAGTGAAATTATTATTTGCGGAGACGGTTGTCTGTTGTTTATTTTGTTGCTTAACTTTATTCAATTTAAAAAATATATTAAAGTCTAACTATCGTTAATGCTATGAGGCGTTCGACACATTTGGGGTTTACACTCTGAAAAAAAACTAGTGGAAAAGCCTCTTGGGAACACATGTATTGTGTAAAAAAGACATCCTTACAATATTGTGTTTGCGTTGATCAGACATACGAACACAAATTTGTGTTTTTACTACTCAACTGATATGCTAATGTTTTCACTTTGCTTGGTTTACTTTTTAACGTCAAATGACACAGAAAACAACTTAGTTAAAGTACAAAACATATACAAAAAATTTGTAATATATACTCTGATGGAGCAATGGTAGAATTCGCCATATATTCCAGCTTGTGTGTTTGTTCAGAGGACCGCTTATAAGCTTTCGTCAAGTGGGACCGACCCAGAAGGAATTTTTACAGTCATTAAGAAAAGAATAACACATAGACAAATAACAACATTTATTGACGGTCACAAACATCCATGCCTGACCGGGATTCGAACCCGACCCCAGCAGCTCCAAAGGCCAGCATCCTAACGATTGAGCCACCGGAGCAGCGGAGCAATGGTGTAAGATCAAATGCATTTAATATCATTCCGATCCGTGGTTCTCATGTTACAGCCACTTTAAATAAGAACTTTTAATCACCCATTGCTTATCACAAATATCCTTAAAACTAAATACCTTTTATCATAAACAAAAACTAAGGTTATTCTAGCAAGATAACACTTTTTTTACTTCGCTCTATTTGACTTTTTATCATCACCCAAAAAAAATACTCAAATAAAGATAAAAACTTTTCCTCGCTAAAGACTAAATTTACCTGATAGATGCATCAGAGAACTTAACCCCACACCCCCTTCCTATTCCCCTGTCATTTAGAATCACTTAGTGCATCTAATTCTGTAATCTAACCTACCCCCCTACCCCCCCTTTCTTATTAGAACGCTAACGATACAACCCTTTGCCCTTCCTTATTGCATCATTACACAATGTTGGGGAGGGCTGGGGGCACAAATATTGTCTTGCAAGTACTAGGTTGATAATTTTGGCGGTATATCCATGTTTTGGCATAGTGAAAAAGTGCATGATCTAGTGTGGATATTTGTCAGAAACATCCTAAGATAACATATTTTTTCCCCAACGGGCTGCTTCTTTGGCGGATAAAGCATTTTGAAGACTACATTCCTTGCCAACCTAAATTGGGTAAATAGAAATATGCTATGGAGAAAGTCCTTCAGCGGATGTAAAGAGTTCCATAAAATATTTGTGAATACGTACAGAAAACATGTTTAAAACATTAACTTTGTTTAAGGTCTAGCAGATTTGAGTATTATCTGAGAAAATTTGGCAATTTTATCAGAATGAAAAGTGTATTTTTGTTAAATTGTATTCAGATCATTTTGCATGTAAATATTACCTTGCAAGAGTTTCCAACTAACGGACCAACCGCTCTTTTCCCCCTGCTTTTTTTCTCTTTGTTTTTACCCAAGTTAGGTTGGCACGGAGTGTAGACATATTTCCCAGAACAGGGAGCCATTTTTGGGGCAACATCTAATCGGCTCTCGGTACCAATATTGACGCTTAGTACAAGAAATCTGCGCCCACTGTGGATGTTAAACAACACCGAAATTCAAATTTGCTGAGAGAACCTAGAGATGGGCATTTAAGAATTCTTTTACATGTTAAATAATTACATATGACATGTGTGCCGACATTTTGCCCATCCAGACAATCTACCGACTTAACCGGGGCTCGAGCCCACGATCTTAGAATTATGGTTAGGTTAGGTTAGGTTTGAATTATCGTCGCACTAGAGCTACACGAGGGCTATTGGCGACGGGCGTCGTATTTTAGAACCACAGTCAGGTGACGAGCCTACACCTGAATAGGCACCCAACGCAACCGTTAAGGGCGACATCGTACGCAGCGTTAGGACTTTGAAGGATATTTAACGTGCACTCCCTTACACGGGGTATTATTCGTCGGACATTTTTGGCTGCACGGACCGTTCTTAGAATTATGAGGCAGACACGTAAAACCCCTCACACCTACTGAGTCAACCCCTAAGTCAACATAAATGTAGTTAAAAACAGAATTCTATGTTTATCAAGGAACATTTATTTTTTTCAGAAAAAGATCACTATCTTTTATTAAAATATCGTACATTAGACGAATTCTACTAAGGTTATACACATAGATTCACTATTTTTTAATGTTTCGACAGTGGTAGAATGTGATGTTTGTTATTTCTTTTGAACACGAGTCATATAAAAAAAAATTTTGTGCATATACTTGCTATATTGCTCTTCCTTTGAAGGTATGAGAAAAAAAGAAAATGAGGCATTTATAACCTTATGTCATTGTGTACAGGGTGGTTATAAAATAACGCCCGAAATGCAAAAAACTTTGAGACACTTACTAATCAAGAAGGGGGGGGGGATGGAATCAATCATAAAAAACAAACTTGTCTCTTGACCAGGGTTCTAAATTACGAGGCGTAATTGGATATGTTGGCCGTAATTAGCCATAATTGGCTACGCCTCTCGTAATTAGAACCTTGTTCAAGAGACGAGTCTCTGTTTTATGATTCCATTCTCTTTGGTAAAAAAGAAACTCGTCTCTTGACCAGGGTTCTAAATTACGAGGCGTAATTAGTTGTGTTGACCGTAATTGGTAATTGGCCATAATCGACGACGCCTCGTAATTTAGATTCTGGTCAAGAGACGAGTTTGTTTTTTATGATTATTCTTTTTTATGATTATTTTTTAGAATTTTGTCTTTTTTATGATTCCATTCTTTTCCCCCCTTCTTGATTAGTAAGTGTCTCAATTTTTGATGCATTCGGATCATTCATTCAAGCTACAGACCACTCCGAATAGCGAGCGTTATTTTATAACCACCCTGTATTTGGTGGTAGTTGTGTATTAGAGTAGAAGAGAGATTCAGAGCTGTCCCACAATTAGCTGGAACTGACAGCCTACCTAAATGAGAGCATCTATACGATAAATAGGCTTAAATTAGTTTTATTTTGGTGCAAAGCAGCTAGAACACATAAAAAGAAATAGAGTGAGAGCCCAGGGCCCCCAGACCTAAGTCATTTTGGCAAGGATGAAATGTACGTGATTAGGTTTGGTTTTCATTTACCTTTAGTGTATGCATACCCGTTAGAGTGGACCGACGGCCAATTTAGAGGTATCGGGTACAAAAAGTAGGTAAAATATAAGTTAACCTAAGTCATTTTGGAAAGGCTGATTTTTACATATGTTTTAGAAAATAATGTTAAAAGTGCATAATAAATTTCCCAGACACTTTCCGTGGGCCGATATTTCTCCCAGACGCTTTAAACGTCTTCATCAAGCTCAGACTTTGGCAATCACATCTAGCGGCGTGAGATGGCGCTACAACCATTCTCGGACATCAAGGAAGGGAAGTTAAGCAAAAAAGAACTATGTGTCTATTGGAGATATGGTTGGTTGGTTGACTTATATTCCGGTTTGTGTGCTTGATCATTGGAGATAAGTCAATCAACCAACCATATCTCCAATAGACACATAGTTCTTTTTTGCTTAACTTCCCTTCCTTGATGTCCGGGAATGGTTGTAGCGCCATCTCACGCCGCTAGATGTGATTGCCAAAGTCTGAGCTTGATGAAGACGTTTAAAGCGTCTGGGAGAAATATCGGCCCACGGAAAGTGTCTGGGAAATTTATTATGCACTTTTAACATTATTTTCTAAAACATATGTAAAAATCAGCCTTTCCAAAATGACTTAGGTTAACTTATATTTTACCTACTTTTTGTACCCGATACCTCTAAATTGGCCGTCGGTCCACTCTAACGGGTATGCATACACTAAAGGTAAATGAAAACCAAACCTAATCACGTACATTTCATCCTTGCCAAAATGACTTAGGTCTGGGGGCCCTGGGCTCTCGGTCTAAAAGAGGTGATGGACTAATGCTATTTGAAATAAGATGTTACACCTGGTCATTTTCACAAAAAGTGTGTGTGTGTGGGGGGGGGTACGTCTATCTACAATTCGAGTTTAGTTTAGTTCAGTTTGGATCATCGTGTCGCACTAGAGCTACACGCGGGCTATTGGCGGTGGGCGTCGTAATTTAGAAACACAGTCAGTTGGCGAGCCGACATCTGACTAGGCACTCAACGCAACCGTTAATGGTGACATCGTACGCAGCCACACTTCCAGCAATGTGCAATTTCCTTGGCGACGTTTCAACACCATTTGGCAACCTTCTGACAGTGTTATTCTTAAATGCAGGGTTAATGAGCTAGCTAATGCGGGGTGATCCCCCCTTTTCCCCAAAAAACAAAAAAAGGCCATCTACAGCCTACATCACTGATGATCCACCTCTCTGTGTAGATTACCTCAGGGAGAGGTTAGAAGGAAGTGTAGATGGGTGTAGGCGAAACTCTGAAACTGATAACACTTGTTACGTGGATGTGATGGTTAAAAATCTCCCTACCTGGAATTGAGAGAACAGGAAAAAGCTTTCATTTCAGGGGTGCCGTTTGGAGAGGTGTTTCGCTGAATTGGCGAATGCTTATAATAATGGTGTATTAAATTGAATTATTGGTTAGTAAAAGTCTTTTATGAAATATAAATCAATTGTTCATGTCATGCATTCGTTGTTTTAATTTTGTTCTTTAATAGAATTAGGAGAGAATTTAAGACGGAAAGTTTAGGATTTGTGTACACTCTCATAAATAAAACTTTCATTTTTGACGATTCGTGAATCCTCAAGCCACATTTCGTTAATTTTGAGGATTGTTTCGTCAAACTATCACGTGACTTTTGAGTAAACGCGAATCCTCACTTTTACGATCGTGATTTGACGATTCTGTATCTTGATTTTGAGGAAACTGAATCTCATTGTTGTACTCAGATGCTCAAAAATGACGAAATATTTCTAGATTAGACGGCATTCAAATCCTCATAGAAATGACGATTCAAATTTCCTCACTTTGAGGAAATGAAAACTCGGAGCATTTGCCAGTAACGGAATCGTCAAAATTAAGGAAAATTTCGTCGTTTTTGAGCATTCATTTTTTATAGTGTACGAAAAGGAGGGTTTTTTCTGTACCTGAATTGCACTCATTTTCCTAATTAGTAAATAACTAAACCAAATACTAAAAGTTTAAAATCCCAAGCTAACAAAAATGAATCTTAATAATTTACAATACTGAAATATTAGTTTAAAGAACGAAATACTTATGTAATGGGTATGTTTTTTGTCGTGAGTGGAAACAATTAAAGCGGCATTGTTTTCATTTTTGGTTATTCTGGGATTGAATTTATTTTGAACAATACAATTTTTCTTACCTTACTAAGGCATATGTTGGTGTAAACTTTTCTTTCAGTATAACTAAAGCTTTTCTTTGTGTTCGTGAATCATGCTAAAATTGCTATCCGACAATTTGGTAACTTCTTCGCATGAGATAAAGTATCGTCTAAACCAAAGTTTTTCAACAACAGTGACGTTTTGTAATGTTTTGCATGCTTGGAAAATTTAATCAAATTAAAACCGATAAAATTTAATAGCAGAAATAAAAACAAGTTGTGCATAAAGAATTTAAAATGAATCAGCAGACAAAAAAAAGTAATTTTGAGAGTGAATTCGAAAAAACCAATGAAATCAAACAGAAGCAATGAAAACTGGATAGTAACATCATCTGAACCAGCCTCATTATTGGTAAGTAAAAGTCTTATTATGGTTGGTTGGTTGGTTGGTTGACATATATTTTCAGGCTTGTGTGCTTGGTCGCAAGAACCCGCTTATAAACCATCGTCAAAGTCTTATTATGAAATATAATTTAAGTGGTTATACATTCTTCAGTTCAATTTTGTTATTTAATAGTAATCTTAAAGAATTTAAGACTGAAGTTTTAAAATTTGTGTATGAAAAGGGGTAGGCGTTCTGTGTCTGAATTTCTCTCATTTTCATAATTAGTGTAAATTAAATCACAAATACATAACATTTCAAACTCCAACAAAAACGAAAATCAATATTAATCTAGTACCTTGGCAACAATCGTAGTTTAAAGAATGATAGACTTAAACAATGCACTTATCTATGAAATGTGATACGACACGATTGCACTACTTCGACCGAACTGTGTAATTTAATCTTTTATCGGTAATTTAGAAGCTATAGATGAAAAACATATCTCCCTCATAACTGCTTTTGCACAGTTTAAAGGCGTTTCCTTGGACTCAGTATACTTCTCTAATCATGTCGAAACTATGCAAATCAAGGTGCTTTACAGTGGAATGGAAGATTGTGAATTTCAGTCACATTGAGTCCGAAAAGGGATTGTTTGTTCTGAATGGACACTTTTTTAAAACGGAGACTAAAGGATGTAGAAAGTGGTGGTCTACTTACCTTACCCAATCCATTTATGAGGGGCGCAATTATCAGGAAAATAAGATATTTTTTGTGCTGCGTGATAATACAGGAGGTTCAAGTGAGTTAAAATGCGAAGTGTTTCTTTTGTCCACTAATGGTGAAATTAAAATTCCTTTTAATCAATTTGGTGAAAACGGTATATTGGACTATAGTATAAAAAAGGTTGAGTTATTTGGAAATCCAACTCTTCTTTCTCAAGACACTTTGACTGTTCGTTTTAAGTTTTCTGGGAGAGAAATAATTCATGACGAACTATGTATGTTTCAAACTGTTTTGCACCGTGCTGATTTCTTGTGGCAAGCCAAAGAATATAAATTTACTGACTACTATTCAAAACGAGACCTTCACGAACAGGACTCACTGCAAGTGATAATGTCCATTGTCAACGATCACAAGCATGGCATTCACGAGGTAAGTATTGAGACGCAGCCTAACAAGCAAGGTTTTCCCATGATAGTGATCGCCAAGCTGTCAATCAAAGATGACCGTGGAAAATGTATTTGTAGAAAAAAAATTCATTATTGTTCAACTGAAGAATGGGACTTTGAAATATATGAAAAATCAGACACAATGATCAATCTTCAGTTTGAAGTGAAGTCTTTAGTGGCGTTTAGTATGGAATGTCCAACTTCATCCACCAAAGACCCTCCTCCGGACTCGGGTTTGACCACTGCTGAGGCTAATTTGCAGCAATTTAGAGAGAAGTTGAACAGCGACGCGACCCTCAGGGCAGAGGGAAAATCGTTCCCTGTCCACCAAAACGTTCTTTCCGCCAGATCGCCGGTCTTTCGTAAAATGTTCGAACCTTATCACCCGAGCCTCGACATACCTGACGTCGATAGTAAGACCCTGGAACTGTTGCTGGTCTACCTGTACGGCGACACACTCGAAGACGTACAGTGGGAACAAGCCATGGCTCTGTACCGTGCAGCGAACAGTTACGCCGTCCCCTCCTTGAAAAGTAGATGTGCCGACATCTTGAAGGAAGGTCTGTCCGTCAAGAACGCGTGCGATCTGCTAGTGCTGGCTGACCAACATTCGGAAAAAGACTTGATGAGATGCGCAGTGGATTTCATCCGCGACCACAAGGAAGTTGTCTCTTCCGAGGAGTGGAGCAAAGTAGAAGGCAGAAACCTTCAACTTGCGGCGAAAATTACTCGAGAGTTGTGCCTGACCAAAAATTGAAAGTAAAGTTATACTAGACAGTTCATTGGGCGAAAGAAATGAGATGTGAAAGAAATGTGACATGCTTAAAAGGAGAAGTAAGATGCTTAAAACACTTTGCTAATTGTGTGTGTAAAAATATTCCGTATGTTTAATTATAAATTTTTTTAGAAAACTGGCTAGTAAGAACAGAGCAATTACTTGTCTTTTTGAATCAATTTGAAAATGATTACTCTTTCTTAATATCTCATACCTATTATATCACATGATTATAAATAATACATAAAAAACTTTATTATCTATTTATAAAAACGTATTTCTAAACACTTATCAATCTAAGTTTATACCAAGAACTTTAATTTTTGGGTAGATTCATGTAAATGTTACTCATTAGTATGTTTAAGACTTGTCAATTTAAGTTTTCAGTTGTGTTTAGTTACAACTATTTTAGTATTCTGTAATCAATATTATTTTTAATTAACTAATTTAATGTTTTCGGTAAAATTATAGAAAACCTGATAGCAATTAGACTTTAGAACTGTTTTATTTGGAATTTAATGCTAAGTGCAAAGATTACTTACTGGGCTTTACATCTTTTGAAATATTCTGTCATTGCCAAATTATCATAACATTTCAAAATTTTGAGATCCAACTTTATATGTATGTGATAGTGTGCATTTCAATTTTCATCCCAAAACTCAGAATAGAGATGGGTCAAAAATTCGAAACGCTGCACAGTTTTATTTCCAATGCTTATAGCTTCCATGCAAAATTTTACATTTTGTTTTATATTGATGAAATTCCTGTCATGTCATGTTTTTTTCTAAACTTTTTTATTATGAATGAAAAATTAAAATTATGAATGAAATTTCATTGTAACAATATTTATTTGTAATCAGAAAACTAATGACTTTAAATTCAATGGTATATAAGTAATTACTACTATTGTGTTCTCAATGCTAACAAATAAATGTTTAATTATAAAAACTGATTTTTTTAATTAATATAACAATTATTTAAGTCTATTTTTTTATTTTATTATATTTTCAAATAAACTTAACCTCTAAATCCCAAAATTCAAAATAAATTTATTTTATTTATTGATTTTACTAACAACAAAAAATAATAAACAAATTTAAATATCAAATGAATTTTTGTCCATGTCAGTGTTTAAAATATAAACAGAAATAATCAGTCATGGGGAAAAAATTTAAGACATTCATAAATATTAAGAGAAAATGGTTCGAGCTGACAGTTGTACAAAAAAACTTGTATTGTTTACTGATATAGGGAGAGTGTTGTACCTTGGGACGCTGACAATTTCTTAGAATCTATTGGCAATATACATTGTTTATTTCTAATAGGTAGCCTTAACCAACAGACATCATCAAAATAAAATTTAACACTTGCATCATTGAATTGATGAATTGGTGACAAAAAATAATATTTCATTACCCCAAAGTATATATTTTACTCATTCTAATATAATTTTTTACCTTTGTACTTTTACAAAAAGTCAACTGCATTTTATTTTCTTCATAAAAGAGAAGATTTTAAAATATTTTGGTTATGAGAAAATAATGATAATGCATTTAGATTGGCCACTATCTTGCTTTTATTTAAACCATGTAGTGTGTTGTACCTTGGGACAGTAAAGCATATTGTATCATCATATAATGTTAAATAATTTGGACTTGCAATTTTGCTGTATAATTTAAATTATTCTTGAATTATGAAGTTTTATTTGTGTATTTCCTTGAAAAAACAATGAAGTTTGTTTCCTGACGCAAATTAGTTCAAGTGTATGACTATTGACTGAATTATAAAGTATGTCCCAAGGTACAACATCATATTGTACCTTGGGACAGTTTATCCTCTCTACTTTAAATGAGTGGCAATTTTTTAATTTCAAGCTGCCAGAATTTAAAAAAATTATATTATAGAGGAATATATTGGTGTGTTGAAATGCTGCTTTTAAATTTTTATTTTGACTACAGTTATCGAAGAAAAAAATTAAAATGTAAAAATTGTCCCAAGGTACAACACTCTCTCTACGTATTAAAAGCAATTAAAAAAACTATAACTAGTTTATTATTGGTAAGTTTATAAGTGGGCATTGAAATGGGAACACTTTATTGTCTACGCAAAGAAAACTTAGGCTTGGTGAGTAAACTTTATACTTTGGCGATATTTTTTTCAGGCTTGGTGATAATAAACACTGCAATCGGTAACCCTGTAAATGGATGTGTTTTCAGGGAACCATGTAAGGTAACGTACTTGCGGACTTAGTAAAGAGGAAGAAATAGGAATCAAAAACCCATTTTAGGTTTTCTGGCGTCAGAGGTGGTTTATAGGGCTCTAAAGAGTTTGCCAAGACGTAAGAAACATTAGTTCAGTTTATCAAATGGTCTCTCCCTTTCTTTTTTTCAGAATTGTTGGTTGCGCTTCAGAAAAATAGTTTACGGTACTAACGCATGCAGGTATAAGTATACAAAAGTTGTCTTGGTTTCCTTCCTATAATTCACGTAAGTGCATAAATACAACACTTTTATAAACAGCAATAAAACTAAATTTCGGCTAAAACTTTCGATGCAATTGTGTCAAACATGCGTAACAAAATGACAAACGAGGTAAAGAGAATGTTTGTTTAGATGCAACTTTAAATTGCGGACGACTTATTAATGGTCGAAACTCGTTCCAAAATCACCACTTGGGAATCTTTTTTGAAGAATGGGAATAGTTTCGCATAAAAGAAAGTTTTTTGATGATGTTTCTTGGTTTGCGAAATGGCCCAGGAGGTATTCGGTACGCAAGGTGATCATTCATTTTGTTATAGATCGTTTGTTTGGCTGTGTTAAAGCTCCTTCTGGTAGGAGGCTATAACAGCCAGAAACGTGCAAACATTTTCGGATGCCCATCACGAAGAGTGTTTTGGGTTGTTTTATTCTTAAAGGGAGGACTAGAAGAGGTAATCGAGTCACAAACTCGAAATATATAGCTCTATGTTAATCGAATGTAAAAAAAACTACACTCCTTGCCAACCTAAGTTGGGTAAATAGAAATTGCTATGGAGAAGATCCTTCAGAGTTCCATAAATTATTTGTGAATCCATCTAGAAAGCATGTTTAAAACATTAATTTCGTTTATGGTCTAACAAATTTGAATATTATTTGAAAAAATTTAGACTTTTTACGGGGGGGGGGCGGTGAGGGACTGGATCATACCCACTAGGCCACCCAGGCCCCTACTATCTAATTACATTTCAACCATTATCCTGTCATTCCCAAAAGAACCAGCACGCAGCATACAGGGTGGTTATAAAATAACGCTCCCTATTCGGAGTGGTCTGAAGCTTGAATGAATAATCCAAATGCATCAAAAATTGAGAAACTTGCTATTCAAGAAGGGGGGCAAAGAATGGAATCATAAAAAAGACAGAATCCTAAAGAATAATCATAAAAAAACAAACTCGTCTTTTGACCAGAATCTAAATTACTAGGCGTCGTCAATTATGGCCAATTACTGCCAACACAGCTAATTACGCCTCGTAATTTAGAACCCTGGTCAAGAGACGAATTTCTTTATTACGAAAAAGAATGGAATTATAACACAGAAACTCGTCTCTTGACCAAGGTTATAATTACGATGAGTAGCCAATTATGGCTAATAACGGCCAACACATCCAATTACTCCTCGCAATTTAGAACCCTGGTCAAACGACGAGTTTGTTTTTTATGATTCCATTCTTTTCCCCCCTTCTTGATTTGCAAGTGTCTCAAAGTTTTTTGCTTTTGGATTATTCATTCAAGCTACAGACCACTCCGAATAGGGAGCGTTATTTTATAACCACCCTGTACTTTTGAACAAAAAATTGGCCTAGTGGGTTTGACCCCAGCCATTACGCTAACAGTCTGCGCGAACCAGCTCGCAACATACGTGAGCTGACCCGGCGGCGCAATGGTTAAGGTGATAGGCTTAGGGGCTTCTGGGTCCAGGCTCGAATCCCGTTAAGGCAAGGATGTTTGTGTTTGTCGAGTATATGTGGAGTATGTGCCCGTTAAATCTGTTGGGTCTGAAAGTCCTGTGGGTGGGGTCATTGCGCAGTTTCCCACACGTACAGGTCCCTGGAGTCTATTTCCCTCCCCTTCAGGGACATGTCTAGAATTGTGGAGGTGGCGCGCGATAGATGCCAGCATCTGTCACGTATGTGTGTGTTGTGTCTGTCTTACTTGACGAAGATTTATAAGCGGGTCTCTGACCAAGCACACAAGCCTGAAAATATATGAAGAGTACACGGGAAGAACCGATTGATTTCGAACAAGGCTTTCCTTAATAGCCTCTTTGGGGATGATAGCGAGTAATCGCCTAAACTGGTGTACAGAAGCCAGTTACTCACTTTGTTTTTCTTTCGCGGCATCCCTAATTCACGCCAGAGTGGAGTGGAACGAGTCACACGTTTGTACCGCAAATGAAGAACCACAAGAGAAACCGGTTTCTGGTCGCCAATGTCCGCCAAGCAGAGACAATTACGGAAAGACTCTAAAGAAATCAATCGTTTCTTCTCGTGTACTCTTCATACGTCTACCAACCAACATACTTGCACAATAAATTCCGTACACAACTGGATTAGCCACCCCCTTAGAAAACCGGGCGTCCATCTTCAAATTCCCCTTTCCCATTCCTTGATGACTTTGTTGCATTACACAAGACCCCTCCTCTCCCCCGTGGATGGGTTCTCCTCCCTTCTTGTTGGTCCATAAACTGAGGCATGTAAGAAGCAATCTGCTCTTAAGGAAGACTAGTTGTTTACTTTTTATGAAGGAATCCGTAGGTTGTGTTTTATTTTTTGGTGACAATATACGTTTAGTGGTTTCAGAAGGTAAATGTTTTGATGTCATAGTTAACCCCCTGGCTGATAAGTAAAGTGGCTAAAGTTTTCTATCCAAGAATTAAAAAAAATGATGAAAAGATAATGGTATTACTAATTAGTAAATTTGCTGTGTTACTATGATGATAAACTAGGTTGTTACTATGATTACTATGGTTGCAAAAAATAAAATATTCACTTCTTATGCATCGGTTCGATGATATTGTAATGACATAATTACTAGAAATAGATAAGAATTCTATACTCGTAAGTGTACCAAGTAAATACCATTGGATACTCGTAAGATGCCAAAAATAAAATATTCAATGCTTATGCATCTGATCGATGATGTCCTGATGACAATACTAGCAATAGACTAGAATTCGATACTCGTAACCAACTCGTAACCATACTCGTGTACCAAGTAAATACCATTGGAGACTCGTAAGATGCCAAAAATAAAATATTCAATGCTTATGCATCTGATCGATGATGTCCTGATGACAATACTAGCAATAGACTAGAATTCGATGCTCGTAACCAACTCGTAACCATACTCGTGTACCAAGTAAATACCATTGGAGACTCGTAAGATGCCAAAAATAAAATATTCAATGCTTATGCATCTGATCGATGATGTCCTGATGACAATACTAGCAATAGACTAGAATTCGATACTCGTAACCAACTCGTAACCATACTCGTGTACCAAGTAAATACCATTGGAGACTCGTAAGATGCCAAAAATAAAATATTCAATGCTTATGCATCTGTTCGATGATATCCTGATGACTAGAATACTAGTAATAGACTAGAATTCAATACTCGTAAGTATACCAAGTAACCATTGGATGCTCGTAAGATGCCAATAATAAAATATTCAATGCTTATGCATCTGTTCGATGACATCGTAATGACTACTGCTGTGGGCGGGTGAACTTCAGTATCGCAACAATGAGTTGTACCATTTTTGATCTGAAATAAAAAAAAATCCTGTATGTTTTCCTAATTGTTAGACAAATTGAGTGCTTGCAACAATGGTCCAAGTCATTATGGAAGTTACTGCAGTTTACCTGCCCAACGGCAGACTAGATAACTAGAAATAGCTTAGAATTCAATACTCGTAAGTGTACCAAGTAAATACCATTAGATACTCGTAAGATGCCAAAAATAAAATATTCAATGCTTATGCATCTGTTCGATGATGTCCTGTTGACAACATTTCTAGAAATAGCTTAGAATTCGACACTCGTAAGTGTACCAAGTAAATACCATTGGGTACTCGCATAAGTTGCCAAAAACAAAATATTCAATGCTTATGCATCTGTTCGATGATATCGTAATGACTAGATTACTAGAAATATCTTAGAATTCGATACTCGTAAGTGTGCCAAGTTAATGCCATTGGATGCTCGTAAGTTGCTAAAAATAAAATATTCACTGCTTATGCATATGTTCGATGATATCGTAATGACAACATTTCTAGAAATAGCTTAGAATTCGACACTCGTAAGTGTACCAAGTAAATACCATTGGATACTCGTAAGTGTACCAAGTAAATGCCCTTTGATACTCGTAAGATTCCAAAAATAAAATATTCAATCCTCATGCATCTGTTCGATGATGTCCTGATGACAATACTACCAATAGACTAGAATTCGATACTCGTAAGTGTACCAAGTATCAACTAGTAAAGATCAGCACATGACTCTCTTTTCCTTCCTATCCGTGCCATAAACCCGAAAAACGACCGACCGTTACTGTCGAAAGGAAGGGAAGGCCCCATATACATGAACCCTAATGTCCTAATGTAATTACAAAGGGCAAAAGGGAAGGGGGAACTTTGTACACCTGACGCAAATGCTCGCTGATGTCCCTAATGGAAAGTTTCCGTCTGAACGGGTGCCCCACTCTCTAAAGCACACGTTGCTGAATGGGGGATCTGGACTGTCTTCCTGGAGGGTTTTACGACGAACTAGCTACAGGAGACGTGACGGAAATTCTGTATGTAATATGCTATGAAGCTGTGTTTTTTCGGTACATTCTTGTGTTTTCTTGGAATCGATGGGACATTTGAGAAGTAAAATACGGTTTCTTTGATGGTTCCATGCTATATATCCAATGTTCAATGGCAATTACAGAGTACGGAATGTAGATGCTTAGTGTAAGGTTCTGAGTAGAATATTTAATTTATTATTTTTTTTCTTTGCTTGGGACTTGTAAAATAAAATACAATTTCAGGAGTAAAGTTAATTACAGAGCTTTGATATGTTCTGAAGCTATGTTTCTTCATGATTCTTGGTTGTTCGAATGTTTTCGTTAAAAGAAACTTATTGTATTGCGATGACATGGAAGAAATAAAATAGGTTTTGTTTTGCTGTTATACCAAGCTAAGGTAAACAACCAATTTCCGTAAAGCCTTTCACTAAATTGGAACTATTGCAATGACATTAAATAAAAGAAATATGTTTTCAGATTTTGTACATACATCAGACCAAAACGTTTTGTGCAATTGGAAATAGAAAAACAATTCTCAGAACGCTAATGGAATCGGATATCTTTTTATGTCAACATATATGACTTTCAATATCTCCTTGGATCAAATACATACATCAATATGTTATTGCTTCTTTGTCTTCTAGTTGCATCGCCTACGCAATATCTATTACGATAGTTTTTATTCGTTTTCATATAAAAAAATAAACCTGAACTTCGACGAGACGCTACCGATAAATGCAAAGAAATTGATTATGGAAATAGAAGAAACTGTAAGATCAAAGATAGATAAATTGTTATATTTCTTTGCAGTAATGAAGGCTTCTTTACTACTGGCCTTGCGTTTACGAGTTACATTGAATTTATCAAGCAAATGTTTTGATGTCCTTTCTAACGGAAAATTCTACTTGAAATATAAGCAATAATAAACTGTACCTTTTAATTAGTCCAAATGACGACAGCGTACGGTGTTTAAAATTACGAGGCGTAAAGGGCTGCGTTAAAACTTCCCTCTGAAACTAGAAATCGAGAGACGGATCCGTTTTATGCAAACCAACCCTAAACTATAACGATGGCTACGTTTAATGAGCAGGAGGGATAGTCATTCTTATACACCCCTTCCTTTTTCCATTCTTAAAATTCTTCTCTGTATTCGTTTGAGGAAAATTTTTCGATTGCTTGAAAAATTGTGCTTGACACACCATACCTATCACTCTTAAAACGAACGAGCGATTTTAACCCAGTCTTAGTTAATTTTCATTTCTACAGTCTAGAAAATGCACTTCTCCTGGAGGAGAGGATCCTTTGTGTGTGTGTTAAACCTCCGACAGGATCACTCCAAACGAGTGATTTTAACTCAGTCTGAGTTAATATTCACTCCTTTCCAGTGACGAAAATGCACCTCTTCCACTGGAGTGGATTTCACTCTTTTGTTTTAAGAGTGTAGCCTTCTGGGATTTAAAACCGTATAATCCCGCCACTGGATTGTCAGGTTTCTCAGGAACCTCCAATAACTTTTAGGAATCCATAATTTTATAATTGGTTGGTTGTGACAGACATATATTTTCAGGCTTGTGTGCTTGGTCAGAAACCCGCTTATGAACCTTCGTCAAGCAAAACAGACACAACACACACAGACGTGACAGATTCTGCCATCTATCGCGCACCACCTCCACAATTTAGACATGTCCCTGAAGGGGAGGGAAATAGTCTCCAGGGACATGTACCTGTGGGAAACTGCGCAATGACCACCTACAGGACTTTCGGACCCAACAGGTTTAACGAGAACGTACTCCGCATATACTCGATAAACACAAACATCGACGCCTTATCGGGATTCGAACCCGGACCCAGATGCTCCAAAGGCTAGCTCCCTAACCGTTGCGCCACCGGGTCGGTTTTTAGAATTTATAAATTTAATTTTTTCAGAAATTTAAAAATTTTAAGTATAGAGAAGTCATTGATAATCATCTCCTACTAAAATAAAATGCAAAACAATTTAAAGAAATGAATTTTTCATTTTAAATTTTGATCTCATACAGTGAAAAATAAGATTACATTACACACAAGTTGCGTACCTCTTTAGGGGCTAGACTGTTGGTGCAGATGTGACATATTCTTTTTAAGCATCAGTTATTTCTTTCTGGATTGCAATAATTATGGCACACTCCTCTCCGGTGAAAGCTAAATTTAAGTTGTACGTCTTCACAGCTTGAACTGAGTTAATTAATAGTTAAGTATAAAGCTTTCTATTTACCCAACTTAGGTTGGCAAGGAGTGTAGGCCTATCCCTTAAATTTGGCTACTTTCAAGTTTTGTATTTTTATCGCCAAGCATCTCCATTTTATCGCCAATTTTGCAGCCATTGTCAGCTCCAGCGCCTTTGTGAGAACGATGCCACTCGAACAGTATCAAAGTCGGAATCTTTTGATCAGTCTGAAGCACACTCGACCATATAAGAACAGAAGGGGAAGGGGGTCTGATTTTGTTTTTGCTCCCTCCCCCTGATCCCTAAATTTCGTTGTTTCACAAAGTAAAGAGCACCAGTTAAAGCTGAAGATGGAATATGCATTGGGAAGAAACACTTGTTTGCTGTTTTTGTCTTTTCCAAGCAGCACATTCTAGGGAGTCAAGGTGGCGCAATCGTTAGGACTCTAGCCTTTGGAGCTGTTGGGGCTGGGCTCGAATCCCGGTCAGGCATGGATGTTTGTGACCGTCGATAAATGCTGTTATTTGTCTATGTGTTATTCATTTCTTTGTGACTGTAAAAATTCTTTCTGTGTCTGTCCCACTTGACGAAAGCTTAAAAGCGGTTCTCTGAACAAGCACACGAGCTGGAATATATATGTACCATACCATACCATTCCAGGGAGTCAATATAGTGTATGAACTACCTGAGTAAATATAAATATAGACCCATATAAGCATAAAGCTTTTATATAACATATATAAATTTCAGTATTTTTGTAAAAATTCAAGGCTTTGGAGATTTCTTAAAATGTGACTTAGTTTCGTTGTGATATGAGGGCTTTCAAATAGGCAGACAATCAAATATTTTTCGTCAATTCAAGTAATATATTGACATGGTTCAAAACATTCATCATAAATATCTTGAATTTGGAACATTATCCAATGAAACGTTTGAATGAGTGTTTTATACGAAAGGCAATTTACAATTTTTTCAAGAATTATAGATTTTTTTTGTAAAAAAATTAAAACCATTACAAAGTTACTTCAAAGTGCTGCTATGAATTCTTTTTTTTAATGGAATTAAAGCAAAACATTAGCGTAGAATAGTCCATTGTCTAACATTAAAAATTGCTAGCGACCAAGTACGGATTTTAAAAAAATAATTTTTACCCATTTTATAAAGTCGTTATTCAAATAGCATCTGTATGATAACGCATTATTCCATGTTTATCATCTTTAGTTGAAACGAAGCATTCGTGATTACCCATCGGCCCCTAGCGATTATTAAGATCACAAGAGTTTTCAACAAAAAGAACGTGCTAGTGTGTGCAACTTCGATGGAACCTTTTTTGTTCTATTCTTTGTTAACATCGAATATCTGTCCTCTTCATTACTGCGTGAAACAAAAGAAGGAAGAAAATCGCAGACGACAGCGAAAATTATTCCTAATTTTGATGCGGTTCTGCCTTTGTTCTTCGAATATCTAATCCGATAGGTAAAGGTCTGTGCTTAATTTTTTTTTTTTTTGTCATTGCGTATGTTCTGATGATACATATTGATCAGTTGGTTTCAAAAAATTAATTAATTAAAAAAATTCGATGAATTAATTGAATAATATAAATTTTAATAAAAACTGGAAGATGAGTTTGGTTACGTAAATATTGCACCACAGCTACACAGCAAATCAAAAAGTCGTTAATTTAGACTAAAAAAAAGAGTGACCGAAACAGATCTCAATATATCCAGAACCTAAATCGCTTCTGAAAGCTTAAAACACTTAAAGATGTTTTAAATAGCTTCTCTTCAGACCCTTCTGATGTCTGAACAATCCAAATATCGCCAATTGTTTACGAATACCGCCAAAATCAGTTTTTGACTGACGGCGGAGACTTGAACGGGAAATAAATTAAATTTTAATTTAAATTTTCTACACAACAAACAAAATAGGTATTCTTAAGAGTATTTTCAATCAAATACAATTTAAGTTATAAAATTAATATGTATAATTTTTTTATGAGTAAAACTATACTTGATTAGAAATTGGTATCACAATATCTACTGTCAATTAAGGTTTTTTTTTCATAGTATAATTACATTACAAATTAATTTATTTCTTGTGGAAAGTCTCAATTTTCTACCAAAAACTGATCTTTGTCAGTTTTTGTAAGCAATTGGTGGTGCTTGGATTATTCAGATGGCGATATTTGAAAAAACGCTTCATATGAAATTGTAAAACACTGAATGATGGGGATAAAAAGTTAAGCTATATTTTTATCCAAAAGAATTTATAGCCTTTTATAAAAGTTCTTCATCCTACAACAGAATTTCACATTATTAGCAAAAAATATATATATTTACTTCAAAAGTTAGCCAATATTTTATACAAACAATTATCATGCGATAAATTGAATAAATAAAAATTACTTTTGTCATCTACCAACTAAAGAAAAATAGAAACAAAAATAATACAAAAATCATAATAAAAATCTATTAAGAAAATTAATTAAAATACATTGCTATTAAAGAGTTCCTTTTGCAAGCATTGCAAATTATTTTTAAGCATTAGTCAAATAACAAATAAAAAACTTTTTGTAATTATAATAATAATCAATGAAAAAGTAAAAGGAGTATACCCAATGTTAATAATGAGCATAGGCTTCACTACATTTTCACGTATTTATTTTTAAAAGATAATACAATATTACAGTGCAAATTATTATCAAATATTTAATTAGCATAAATTAAGAAGTATTTACTATTTAGATGAACATAAAAAGTAAGATGAAACATCTAAATCAACTTATGTAATTATGTTAGTCAAAAAAGTCTTTTTTTTTTTAATTTTATAAAAAGTATTTTGAAGAATATATTAAACACATTGCATGAAAAAAATTCAGTCGAAAGTCTTTAAAAAATGCAACTAATCTAAGGTAAATAAACAAGAACTTTCAAAACAACAAATTGCAGATTCTCAAAATTGACGAAACTGGATCGAAAACGATGAAACTAGGACTATTAAAACAACCAATTCATATACTAAAAAAAAGAAACAAAAGCCTCAAATAAAGGATAACAATCTTCAATTTAACTAAACTAGAATGACGAAATATTTCTTTGCATTTGACAAAATTCGTGTCCTCAAAAAAATGACGAATAAAATTTCCTGAATTTGAACAAGGAAAAACTCTGATCATTTGTCAGTTAACAGTTTCGTCAAAATAAATTAAATTTCGTCAATTTTGAGTATCCATTTTTGAGAGGGTGAACTCTTCCGATAAACATTTCAAGAAGGAAATTTTGACAACACGCAATACCATAAGTTAAAGACAATATTTTGAAGTAAAGATTCAATAATTGGGGAAAATACAAAATAGTAATGCAACCAGAGTTCAGCTTTAACAGATTTGATTTTAGTGAAACCTTTCGCGTTGCACCTTAAAAAAGGTTTTTTTATGCATTTTAAACTTATACCTTTTATTCGGCTGTTTGGATGGGTTGTTTGACTTCAGTTTTTTTAATTCCATTTTTAACAATTTTTTTCAAACGTAATTTTAGAAAGGATTTTGAAAGTATTTCATAGAACAAAACAATAAGCGCCAGGATATAACCGAGAATCAATATCGCAAAAGTGTACTTTAAATCTTCCAAATTTAAACTGTTTGCTTCATCTTCATTTGTTGGTGGACTTGAATCCGTATCTTTGTTCCCGAAAAAGACTTCATCTTCAAACCATTTGCTCACCAATCCTGCTCCAACTATTCTGTGCATGACAGTATTCAAGCGTTGTTTGCAGCAGAAACCTTTTCTTAAAGTAATGCCAATATTCCACATCCCAAAGGATTCTTTCGAGATTACTTTATTTGTTATAATCGAATTTATAAAACCCAATTCAATAGCTTGCCTTGGCGCAATTAGAGCTATCGATTTATCAGAATCAATGGATCTGTCGTTGAAAAATGCCCAGCCGTTTCTTTCAATGTTTTGTCCCAACGTCCTTAAATGTCCAACAGTACTTCGAAGCAGAAATTGTCCGTAAGGCGCTCCAAAACGTATATAAGCTTCGTGGGTTTTGACTTCAACTGCCTTAGACAGATCTTCCCAGCTCTCCAATCCAACTGGTCTTTCTGGAACTGTCAAGAAAGACAAAAGACTCACGCAGTACATGAAAGGCACGATTCCCGAAAAGACAAACCAAATACACCAAACGATTCTTTTAGCTGGGGACTGAATATTTTTAATGCCAGGCGATTGTTTCAGCATGCTTCCTAGCAAAGTTATAAATGCCACTAAGAACCTGGTAAAAGAATGTCTTTGGGCATATAATGTGAAAATCACAGTCAAAATGAAGCACAGCACCCATACTTCTTGACTGAATGGATAGGTGAAGGCCTCGAATTTCGGTCGGGATTCAGGAACTTCAGTGACAAAAGTCAACTCTTCGTAGAAATAGGGCGCAGTGAAGTCTACCACTTGAGATCTTTCTTCAGTAATGGACATCCACACCATTCCTATGTCTGCTTCTTCTCTGACCAGCATCCCGATTATACCCGTCCAGGTACCGTTGTCGTCCATCTTTCCCCATTGGCCATCAGGTGCCAGAAGTATCTCGTACTGGACATTCAACTTTTCAGCAATACAACTGAGAAGTTGGCCATCCATTCCTGATGCAATGTTGTCCTTTTTATCGAAACGGAAAATACTACGCACTTGAAGGCTAGCTACTCTCAGTATAGGCAAAGACATTTTGGTGGCGATCAAAACTGATTTCGAATTCTAAAAATTGTGTGCAGCCAAATAATTCTTTTTAATAACACGATGTGGAATATTCGATTCTGCCCCGCAAATTCCTAATTTGAAAGGTTCAATCCATTATTTAAAAGGGCGATCAATAAAAGTGAACACTCAAACTTTGAAAACTCTATATTTGGTTATATAAAACATAAACAATGCCATGTAAATATATATAATGGTTATGGCATGCTTTACACGACATGAGGTATATTCGCTCCTGTCACTCAAATTCCTCATTTGAAAGATTGTTGATTGGTTGAATCCATTATTTAAAAGGGCTACGAATAGAAGTTATTCCATTTTTCAGCAATCGAAACTGGAATTTTTGTTTTGTAAATTCCATCATCTATACATCAATACTTGCACTTAAAATTGCACTAGTGTACCCCAATTTACGGCAGCTGACATTAGTCCTTGCTGAACTGAGTAAATGCATCAGGTGGTACTTTGATTGTTCGTGAATTGTTTACTCAAAAAAGTGGCAAGGCATTAAATTTTTTGCATACAATTCCAGTTTAGATTTAATTTACATTTCTTGTTTTTTTAGTGCAGTTTGGAGGAGTTTCATGTTTTTTGTTATTAGTAAATATTTAATTGTTCATCAAACTACAAATAAATCAAGCAGAAGATAAATAATATTAATTGAATTTACGACAACAAAAAAATTGAATCTGGTTGATTTTGGTTCTATAGAAGTTTAAATTGTAGCTGAATATAGTGTGTTTGGCGAATTTTTTTAATGAACCTTGTGTAGAGCATACTTTTTAATCAATAAAACCTTTCTTTTAGAGTTCAATGAGTATTGCAAACAATTTATAAAGATCAATACGTGATCTTCTCAATTGAACAACTATTCTATTTTGCTTAAAATATGATCGCTTTTGATGCCATTCGAAGTTTTGGAATTGGCTTCCGAAATAATTTCGTAAAAAGAAAAGTTATCTTGCTTTTCAAAAGTAATCCTTTTATTTCCAAACGATTTTGATAAATTCAACTTTTATTGATTACGTTTCGTGTGGAATTACTATATCCGGACAGGGTAAGACAATCTTAAATTTCATTAGAAAACAGAAAATCTGGCACCAGACATGCATCTTCTTTTTATTATTCACTAGCTGAACTACCCGGTGTTGCACGGGTTGAAAAAAAATAAATACCAAATCGATCCAAGTATTTGTACCATACTACCATTTAATCTGTTTTTTTTGGATAATAAACTTATGTTACTTTTCCCGTTCGTTATAAAGTACAGAATCCCGTTACTTATATGACCATAAAAATTCAAAATTTAAAAAATGCTATAAAATTAACGGATAATGTCATGGTAATATCCCGAATGAAAACATTTTAGCTCATTTGGCATGTTTGAAAAATTTAGCGAGGAAAATATATAGCTACCAATAACACACCCTTTCAGCTTTGGCGCAATGACCATCGCGCAACCAACCAGCTAATAAAGAAAAAAGGTCATTTGGCGCGTTTTTTGTAATAATTTGGCGAGTTTATCAAAGTATTTGGCAAAAAAAGAAAGGCATACAACCCTAATATGCATCTGTAGTGCGATGGCCTTCAAAAAACAACATAGTTCAGTATAAGCTTCAAAATAAATTATATGCATTTAAGATTTAAATATATCAACCTTTAGAAATCGCCAATGCAATTGCTATTTTCGCCAAAGGTTGCTATAATACCAATTTGTCAGGGTTGGCGTAAAATTGCCGGCAATGATTCTTCAAATAAAAATAAATTAAAAATCAATTTTTAGCTTCATCGTAAATGATAAAATTATAAATTGTTTAGCTTACGACCTTGGCGATCAATCTTGGTTGCTATAATACCAATTTGTCAGGGTTGGCGTAAAATTGCCGGCAACGATTCTTCAAATAAAAATTAGTTAAATATCAATTTATAACTTGATCGTAAATGATAAAAATATAAAATGTTTAGCTTATTTGACCTTGGCGATCAAGTTTATAAAAACCAACAATAACGTTAGGAATTATGTACAAAAATTGGTAGCACTTTTTGAGATCCGCTGTCGTTGGAGGAAAAATTCCAGTTTATATAGACGTCCATGATAATTATTTATTAAAATATCGAGTTAAAAATAAAATATTGCATTGATACAGATTAAAGAATGATATAAAATGAAAGTTTACTACTTAAAATGATAGTTAATCTTTGATAAATATGATGATAAATCTTTAAAATGAAAATAATAATATATTTTTAAGTTTTTAAGAATAAAGTATTTCCTTTTTTACATTTTAACTATTTTTGAAAAAGTTTATTTTAATTTCATTTGCTGAATGGCAACGCGAAAGAAAAATGTTTATCGGATTTGAGCCAAAGTGGTGTAGTTTTTCCAGAAAATTCGAATTTTCTCTAAAAATAGAACATTTTGACCTCTGAAAGTTCTTATTTTGCAACTCAAGTATGAACTACGTATTTCTACCAAGTTACGAGTTAAACAAATGTCTAGTTTGTGAGTTTCGGAGAGACATACACACATACATACACACATACATACAAAACTTCATTTTTATTATTATAGATAATCCAACATAACCTCTTGATTTCTTATATCGAACAATTACTGTCGATTTCAGTTATTTTTAGAAGCTTTTCTCTTTCATATTTTTTTTAGTACCTTGCTTTTTTAGAAAAAATGGATACCGGAAAATTTCAAGTAAAATACTAGAATGTACCCAAGGAAATGTTTTTTTTTTTTAAATTGAATGCATTTTTATTGTTAGGGGTAAGTGGTGTACCTCGGACGTATGTGTACCTCGAACCTATGCTGATTCTAGCTCGATTAGTTTAGATATTGAAACAACACCACATGCAGTTAAAGTATTTGCTACCAGGGATCTCGGTGAAGTTCTATCTGTTTGTTTAAAAGGTCAATTTATTAAAGAGGTTTCGAAAAACTAAATTCACAGTTCAAAAGTAAATGTTTGTCAGATTCTTTAGTGTATTTTTTTACTCAAACAGGTACTGTTTATTCAGAAACGATGGTTATGCAATATAAAGTAAAGTTTTAGCTATAAAACAGTGTGCTTGAAATTAAGTTAAGTCTAACCTTAACTTGGTGATTAACTATTTTGTTTTTAATATCCAAGTGGTGTACCTCGAACCTAACACAAGTGGTGTACCTTGGACTGGTCCAAGGTACACTACTATAGGTCTTATGTGTTTCAGATTGTTGAAAACCCTTTTTAAAATTCAAGTAAATTTTTTCCTTTGAAAATTTACGTATTTTAAGCTAATATGCAACCCTGATTTGTAAAATCTAGAAGAATGGAAATTTGTAAGAAATTTTTATTTGGTGTGGTAATAAATTTTTTTTTGTAGTTAATTATTTAGATTTATGGAAGCCGATAAAATTTTAACCATATTTATATAACATAGAAAATAATTATTGCATTCTCATTGAAAAAAATATTTTTTTATAATAAATATCTAAGCAGAACATCCTTTTTACGTTTAGGCCTAGTTGTATAAACATAGGGGGGAATATTTGAGTTGTTTTTTCAAATTGGCATGAAATAACATTTTTCTATGGCATGAAATAACAGTTTAATTTTGTGCTGCATTTTAACGAATACACCTGAGAAAGATTGCATTGCAGCTGAAAAAGCCAAAAGGGCACTAAATAAACTAAGGCAATAACACCCCTTACTAAGCCAATTGACCTAACATAACCAATTACTACAATCTTGGCTAGAAATAAGAGTAGGTGGTAAAATGTATTTTTGAATTTTATGTGGCGAATAAATATTGGTTTTCGGACCGTAAATCGAGTCTCTCTACCTGTTAATAATTAGTCCAAGGTACACTACCGGTTGGACCAAGGTACACCGCCGGTGGTGTACCTTGGTCCTAATTACAATTTTCTGTATTTATTTTTGTAATAGTTGAAATCATTTAAATAACGTGTTGAAATAAATATATGTTGTGTATAACAATATAAAGTATTTAGTAAAAATATTTTTATTCACTTTTTGCAAGTAATTAAGAAATTAAAAATTGAAAAGTCAAAATAGGTCCAAGGTAACCCACCTTCCCCTATACATGAATTGTATATTCAAACTTATATTGCGAATAAATATTCAAAAGTATTAATATTTAAAACATTTCAAAATTATTTAGATTTTGCCTAATTTCAAATCAGATCTTAAATTTATCAAAATATTACTTTTTTTGTTAACCCATGAGCGACCCATGTGTAAATACCATTAACATGTTCGTTACCGAATTAAAACATTAACTTAAAGTTCTTAAATTTGTTTTTTGTTTAACTTAATTTTTCGTACATAAATTGCTCTATTTTCTTATAGTGTTTTATACTTTTTTCATTTTGATTAACAATAAATTAGAAGGCTTATTTTCGCATAGAAAATTTTATTTCTAATCGTTGTAGACAAAGACAGCTCAATATTTGTCATTCAATGTTTTTTCATATTTTGCTTTCAAATCAATAAATTGAATTACAGTGCTTTGAAGTTATGGATTAAGGGGTCATAGGAATCTTAAAAATGTGCAAAGAAGGAACTACAAAGTACAGTTTGATCTTTCATGTAATTATTTAACTACTCAATGTATAAGTATATTTTTTTATATGTAATTCTATAAGATTTTTTATTTTAAAACAAATTTTAAAATTTATGAAACTTTAGTTAAAACTGAAATAAATGATATTAAACATAAAGCTATTTGAACACATTGGGATTAGGTTTGCGCGGCAAATTTTGAGGTCAAAATTGAAAAAATGACCAAGAAAATTACTTTATATTGCACAAATATGTACAGACAAGGACTTATACCTAAATTCTCAGCTCAATTTTAAATAGAAATTAAATTAAGAACTTTTTTCTAAAAGTATTAATAAAATTTTTAAAATATTGATTAAAAAAATTTTAAAAAATAATTTATAATTAAACTTGAGCTGAGAATTTAGGTATAAGTCTTTGTTTGTACATATTTGTACAATATAAAGTCATTTTCTTGGTCATTTTTTCAATTTTGACCTTAAAATTTGCAGCGCAAGCCTAATCCCAATGTGTTCAAATAGCTTTATGTTTAATATCATTTATTTTAGTTTTGGCTAAAGTTTCATAAATTTTAAAATTTGTTTTATATTAAATAAAACTTATCGAATTACATATAAAAAATATACTTATATATTGAGTAGTTAAAAAATTACATGAAAGATCAAACTATACTTTGTAGTTCCTTCTTTGCACATTTTTAAGACTCCTATGACCCCTTAATGCTTCAATTGCAAATTTCATTTCAAATTACAAATTTAAAAAAATATTAGCTTTGAATAACTTAATTACTAATAATAAATACAAAAGCAAAAGGTAAACAACAATACATAGCAAAAAAACTGATAGTTAATTATGTAAAATGAATGTATTTTTCTAAATTTTTAACACTAAAAAAATCGCTTCCTTTCATTTTTCAAGAAAAATGCGCTACTGCCCCTTTACAAAGAACAATTTATAAACAATAAATTATTATTTATTAAACATCTTTTTATTCAGTGGTAAAACTCCAGTTTAATTGAAAAGAACAAAAGATTAAATAAAAGTTATCTTTTGTGGATCGTGAATACAGGCCACAGTACACGGACAATAACAAAATATAAACATGTTTCCAAAATCTTTTATATCTTGAAATTATGGTTATTATTTTCAGCGTAAATGGTGCAATGGAATTGTTTTGAAATTTTAAAAGGACATTGATGGGTTCCTGAGTAAATACTCTATGTTAAGTGTTGCATAAATAACAAGGATGTTTTTGCTATTGAAAGAAGCCTTTAAATGAAATTTTCTTTACTGTTTTTTTTTTTTTGTTACTTTGATGTTATTGTTTTTTATTATGAAAATTTTATTTCTGTAAAAGTCTTGTTTTGTAAATTTATAAAATCAAGATTGTTATCAAATCATTTTTTTGAAATGAACAAAATATTTTGTCAGTCCAATAATGCCAAGTAAACAATTGGTTATCGAAGGGTTTAAGAGTGACTGTCAGTCCAATTAGCTAACACATTAGTTTTGAAATCAGAATCTTTTGCAAAAGAATTGTTTGGCCATGTTATCCCCTTTTCACCAGGATTGGTAATCATCATAACATCAATTTAAAACAAAATACACTGCTCACAACAATTAGGGGAGAGCATGGTTTAAACTCTTTCAACCCCAAGGTTTCCATTTGGAATCATGAGCTTGCGATTTTTTTCGCACTAAGCTGAGCTTGCACTAATTTACCGTTATATGGAGGAATCATGTCTTTGGAAGAATTAAATAACGTTTGTTTTAATTATAGTAAAATATGAAAAATATGGTAAAATAAAATTCACCCCAAAAAATTGTATGAAATAAATTGACCCTAAATTCTTCACTCTTGCATTCTCAGATGTTTTAAAATTGATTTTACCTCTTTTTTGCAAAAAAAAATTTTTTAAATGATTGTTATAACTTATTCTTGGTTTTTGATTCCAATTTTCCCCCATTCAATTTCAGTTTTAAAAAAATAATATTTTTCCTAGTGTTTTTTACCATTTCGTTCTGGATGCTTACGGAATCTATTTAACAAATTTTAGGTTTTTCGAATGAAAAACAAAGCGCTGAAACTGAAAGGTTTAACAAAAGTACGCAAAGTGCTCCCCTGATATTTTTGAGCAGTGTGGGATGTGTTTAACATCCGGTTGTTTAGCTATTAATTGATCAAATTTTAAATAGTTGGCCATATGTTGTACATTGTTAGCATTGTAAAACTTACAAAAATATATAATTAAATGACTCCGATAACATTTACATTTCAAGTTGGTTTCATTGTGATGTTATATTGATTCTCATACCTGAGGAAAACGGGCCTACATAGCAAAGCAATACTTCTGTTGAAGTTGGGATTCCAAAACAAATGCATTAGCTCTATGGAAATGAAAATCACTCTTAATGGGTACTTTTCAATTTCGAGTGCGGAAGTAATAAAGTCAACAGTAATGTATAACACCCGTCAAGTGGAATATTTTCAATTGTAACATTTAATTGTGTACGAAATATTTCAAATTGTAACATTTGATTATGTATAACATTTAATCGTGTACGGCGTATTTCCAATTATAACATTTAATTGTTTATAACATTTAATTGTGTATAAACATTTAATTGCGTATAAAGTTTAATTGTGTACGGGATATTTCTAATTGTAACATTTAATTGTGTATAAACATTTAATTGCGTATAAAGTTTAATTGTGTACGGGATATTTCTAATTGTAACATTTAATTGCGTATAAAGTTTAATTGTGTACGGGATATTTCTAATTGTAACATTTAATTGTGTATAAACATTTAATTGCGTATAAAGTTTAATTGTGTACGGGATATTTCTAATTGTAACATTTAATTGTGAATAACATTAAATTGTGTACGGAATATTTCCAATCATTCAATTATATAACATTTAATTGTGTATGGAATATTCCCAATTGTAACATTTAATTGTGTATAACATTAAATTATGTACTGAATATTTCCAATTGTACCATTTAATTGTGTATAACATTTAATTGTGTATGGAATATTTCCATTTGTAACATTTACTTGTGTACAACATTTAATTGTGCATAACATTTGATTGTGTATAAAATTTAAGTGTGTATAAAATTCAATTGTGCACAAAATTTAATTGTGTATAACATAATGGTATGTAACTTTTAATTGTGCATAACATGGTATTGTGTATAACATTTAATTGTGTGCGGAATATTAAAATTTTTAACATTTAATTGTGTATGAAATACTTCTAATTTCAACATTTAATTGTGTATGGAATATTTCCAAATGTAACATTTAATTGTATACAACATTTAATTGTGCATAGCATTTAATTACATCCGGAATATTTCCAATTGTAACATTTAATTGTGTACGGAATATTTCCAATTGTAACACTTAATTGTGTATAACATTTAATTGTGTACGGAATATTTCCGATTGCAACATTTAATGTGAAAAACACTGGACAATTTTACTGGATTTCTGTAAAGATAGTGTCTGGAAAGTCCCAGACAGTCCAGAACGTGGTCAGGTGCCACCTGTTCAGTAGAAAACTGAAGGAATAAATCTTATTATTCTGGTATTTAAATACTTTGTGCATTTACACATTGCATAAAAAATTCAGTCAAAAGCCTTTTAAGAAATGCATATCATCAAAATCGACGAAACTAGAACTATCGAAACAATACATTGCATATTTTCAAAAATTACAAAAGTAGCCCAAAAACGACAAAACTAAAATTATCAAAATAGCAAAAATTATATTAAAAAATAAAGAAGCTAAAGTCCTAAATAAACGATAACAATCGTCAATTTAACGAAACTAGAAGGATGAAATATTTCTTTAAATTTGACGAAATTCATGAAAATTCAAATCTCAAAGAAATGATAATCAATTTTCTTCAATTTGAGAAAAAGAAACTGGAGAACATTTGCCAGTAAATAGTTTCGTAAAAAAAACATTAAATTTCGTCAACTATGAGCATACATTTCTGAGAGTGTACACTGTTCCGATAAACATTTCAACAAGAAAAATGTGACAAAACGCAATGCCATAAGTTAAAGAGAATACTTTGAAGTAAAGATATAATAATTGGGGAATATATAAAAATGTAATTGCAATCAGAGTTCAGCTTTAGCGGATTTTTTTGTTTTTTTGGTTAAACCTTTCGCGCTGCACCTTAAAATAAGTTTTTATGCAGATTTTCTTTGACTTATTTTAATTATATGTTTTGTTCAGCAGTTTGGATAGATTCTTTTACTTCAGACTTTTCTAATTCCAGTTTGAACAGTTTTTTCAAACGTACTTTCAGAATGGATTTTGAAAATATTTCGTACAACAAAACAGAAATCGCCAGGATATAACCAAGAATCAATATCGCAAACATATACTTTAAATCTTCCAAATTTAAACTGTTTGCTTCATCTTCGTTTGTTGATATACTTGACTGAGCACCTTTGTTCCAGAGAAAAACTTCATCTTGAAACCATTTGCTCAATAAACCTCCGCTAACTATTCTTTGAACGACACTATTCAAGCGTTGTTTGCAGCAGAAACCTTTTCGTAAAGCTATGGCAATATTGAACCCCCCAGCGGATTCTTTCGAGATTAATTTATTCGTTATAATCGAATTTACAAACCCAAATTCAATAGTTTGCCTTGGCGCAATTAAAGCTATCGATTTATCAGAAGTCAACGATCTATTGTGGATGAAAGCCCAGCCATTCCTTTCAATGTTTTGCCCTAACGTCCTCAAATGTCCAATAGTACTTCTTTGCAGAAATTGTCCGTAAGATGATCCCAAAGGTATATAAGCCCTGTGAGTTTTGACTTCAACTGCCTTAGACAGATCTTCAAAGCTCTCCAATCCAACTGGTCTTTCTGGAACTGTCAAGAAAGACAAAAGACTCACGCAGTACATGAAAGGCGCGATTCCTGAAAAGACAAACCAAATGCTCCAAACGATTCTTTTAGCTGTTGACTGAATATTTTTAATGCCAGGCGATTGATTCAGCATGCTTCCCAGCAACGTTATAAATGTCACTAAGAACTTGACAAACGAATGTCTTTGTGCATACAATGAGAAAATCATTGTCATAATGAAGCACAGCACCCATACTTCTTGACTGAATGGATAGGTGAAGGCCTCGAATTTCGGTCGGGCTTCAGGAACTTCTGTGACAAAAGTCCACTCTGCGTAGAAATAAGGCGCAGTGAAGTCTACTACATGATATCTTTCTTCAGTGATGGACAACACCCCCATTCCTATGTCCGCTTCCCCTCTGACCAGCATCCCAATTATACCCGTCCAGGTACCGTTGTCATCCATCTTTCCCCACAGGCGATCTGGTGGCTGAAGTATCTCGTACTGGACATTCAACTTTTCAGCAATACAATTGAAAAGTTGGCCATCCTGTCCTGATGCAATGCCTTCCTTTTCATTAAAAAGGAAAATACCTGGCACTAGAAGGGTAGCCACCCTCAGTACAGGCAAATGCATTTTGATGGCAATCAAAACTGATTATGAATGCAAAACAACAGTGTGCAGGCAATGATTTCATTTATAACATGGCAAGGTATATTCGATTTTGCTCGTCAAATTTATAATTTGAAAGTTTTAAGTAAAACAAGCAAATGTAAACAATGTCATGTAAATATTTATATTGGTTGAGCCTGCTTTACACGACATGGGTATATAAGCTCCTTGTTGCTCAAATTCATCATTTGAAAGATTGTTGATTGGTTCAATCCATTTTATTAAAAGGGCGATCAATGAAAGTGGAGACTCAAACATTCAAAACTCTATATTTGCTTGTACAAAGCATAAACAATGTCATGTAAATGTTTATATTGGTAATGGTTGCTTTACAAGAGTACATTCGCTCCTATCGCTCAAATTAATCATTTGAAAGATTGCTGATTTGTTGAATCCATTATTTAAAAGGGCGATGAATAAAAGTTATTCCATATTTCAGCAATTTTAACTGGAATATTTTTTTTGAAAATCTCATTATCTATGCATCAATACTTGCACATTAAATTGTTCCAGTGTACCCCATTTTTGACAGCTGACATTGATCTTTACTAAGCTGAATAAATGAAGCGGGTGGTACTTTGATTGTTTATGAATTGTTCACTACAAAAGTGGAAAGGCATTACGTTTTTTGTATACAATTCCAGTCAGTTTTAATATATGTTCTTAATTTTTACTGCTGTTTGGAGTAGTTTCATGTTTTTTATTAATAAAAAATACTTAATTATTCTTCAAACTTCAAATAAATCAAAAAGACGATAAGTAATATTAATTTGCTACAGAAAATTTAGAAAACAGTTGATTTTGGTTTTTAGAAGTTTAAATTCTAGCTGGATATACTGTGTTTGGCGCATTTTTTTCTATGTATATAAATCTTGTATAGAAACAGTTTGAGATGATATCCTACTGATCTACTGTTACAAAACCTACTGAAATTCGTATCGGAAAACAAGTGATTTTTTAAGTAAAGAAGAAAGTAAAGTAAAAGTAGAAAGAAAGTTGAGAAAGAAGTAGAAGTCTTTAAAAATACAAATAATCAAAGACGATGAAACTAGAACTATCGAAACAACAAATTGGATATTCTCCAAAATGACGAAGCTAGATTTAAAACGACGAAACTACAACTGTCAAAACAGTAAAATATATTTGCTCAAAAGTAATGAAACTAAAGTTTCAAATAACCGATAACAATTGTCAATTTAACAAAACTAGAACGACGAAATGTTTCTTTAAATTTGACGAAATTCTTGTCCAACAAAAAATGACGAATCAAAATTCATCAATATGAGGAAAGGAAAATGTGGAACATTTGAGAGTAAATAGTTTCGTCGAAAAATAAATTTGGTCAATTTTGAGTATTCCTTTATGATAGTGTACACTGCTATTTAGAAGTAAAGATTCAATAATTGTGAAAATACGAAACAGTGATTGCAAAGAACGTTCAGCTCTAGAAGAATTGTTTTTGGTGAAACCTTTCGCCTTGCACCTTAAAATGGGTTTTTTAATATATTTTCCTTGACTTTTTACTTATATCTTTTATTCGGAAGTTTGGGTGGGTTCTTTGATTTCAAATTTTTCTAAGTTCAGTTTCAAAAATTTTTTCAAACGTACTTTTAAAATGGATTTTGAAAGTATTTCGTACAACAAAACAAAAATCGCCAGGATATAGCCAAGAATCAATATCGCAAACGTATACTTCAAATCTTCCAAATTTAAACTGCTTACTTCATCTTCGTTTGTTGAAATACTTGACTGCACACCTTTGTTCCATAAAAAGACTTCATCTCTAAACCATTTGCTCGCTAAACCACCGCTAACTATTCTTTGAACGACACTATTCAAGCGTTGCTTGCAGCAGAAACCTTTTCTTAAAGCTATGCCAATACTCAACATCCCAAAGGATTCTTTCGAGATTAATTTATCCGTTATGATCGAATTTAAAAACCCCAATTCAATAGTTTGCCTTGGCGCAATTAAAGCTATCGATTTAGGAGAAGTAAACGATCTATTGTGAATAAAAGCCCATCCATTCCTTTCAATGTTTTGCCCTAACGTACTCAAATATCCAACAGTACTTCGTTGCAGAAATTGTCCGTAAGGTGAACCAAAAGGTATATAAGCTTCGTGGGTCTTAACTTCAACTGCCTTAGACAGATCTTCAAAGCTCTCCAATCCAACTGGTCTTTCTGGAACTGTCAAGAAAGACAAAAGACTCACGCAGTACATGAAAGGCACGATTCCCGAAAAGACAAACCAAATGCTCCAAACGATTCTTTTAGCTGTTGACTGAATATTTTTAATGCCTGGCGATTGATTTAGCATGCTTCCCAGCAACGTTATAAATGTCGCTAAGAACTTGACAAACGAATATCTTTGTGCATACAATGAGAAAATCACTGTCATAATGAAGCACAGCACCCATACTTCTTGACTGAATGGATAGGTGAAGTCTTCGAATTTCGGTCGGGCTTCAGGAACTTCTGTGACAAAAGTCAACTCTTCGTAGAAATAAGGTGCAGTGAAGTCTACCAGATGAAATCTTTCTTCAGTGATGGACAACAACGCCATTCCTATGTCCGCTTCTCCTCTGACCAGCATCCCGATTATACCCGTCCAGGAACCGTTGTCGTCCATCTTTCCCCACTGGCCATCAGGTGCCAGAAGTATCTCGTACTGGACATTCAACTTTTCAGCAATACAATTTAGAAGCTGGCCATCCTGCCCTGATGCAATGCCGTCCTTTTCATTAAAAAGGAAAATACCTGGCACTAGAAGGCTAGCTACCCTCAGTATAGGCAAAGGCATTTTGGTACCAATCAAAACTGATTTTGAAAACTTAACAACTGTGTGCTTTGCTGGCAAATGATTCCATTTATAACATGACATGAGAAATATTCGATTCTGCTCCTCAAATTTATAATTTGAAAGGTTTAATACATTATTTAAAATTGCGATCAATAAAAGTGGGCAGTCAAAATTCCAAAACTATATTTGCTTAGAAAAACATAAACAATGTCATGTAAATATTTTTCACATAAGTTATGAATTCTTAACACGACATGGGGTAAATTCGCTCCTGGCGCTCAAATTCATCATTTGAAAGATTGTTGTTTGGTTGAATTCATTATTTAAAATGGCAATAAAAGGGCAACAAAAGTTATTCAATTTTCCAACAATTGTAACTAGAATATTTTCACATTTTCAATCCAAATTTTATAATAACCTTGTATATAGTAACTGAGATAAGGCTTAGACTGGTATGTAAAGTATTTATGAAAATTTGACGCTAATCGCACAGTTGACCTGGCCTTCACTGTATCTATGCTTTTGTAGATAATTCATTTCGAATTTAGTGCCACAAGTTAGTAATTTTAGTTTTAAAAAAAATAATCCAGGAAACTCTAAAGTATACCTTCAATATAGCAGTAAGCGAGCTATAACGGGTGCGGGTTCGCCCTGGATGTACTTTCCTTTCTCTGTATTAGTAAAAATTCTTTCCGTGTCTGTCTTTCTAGACTGAGGCTTATAAGTGAGTCTCTGATTCAGTATTCGTTTGATTTTAATTGCTTGGCTTATATATATAATTCAGAAAAGGATTGTGAAACTGCTAATAATTTAAATGAATTTTTTTGAGAAATTATTGAAAAAAATCTACAATAATTTTAATGCTCATCATAGGAAATGAACAGACTTTTAAAATTAGATTAATAGTTATTTATGCAACTAGTGCGAAAAGAAACACTTTTTAAAACTAGTGGATTTTATTTCACGAGCGAGGCACGAGCGAGTGAAATAATGACACGTGTTTTAAAAAGTTTACTTTTCGCACGTGTTTCATTAAATATTTTTTATAATTGTGTGATATCATTGGTCCAAAAATATTTCAAGCGCATTTATATCTTTAAATAAAAGCAGATCGATACACATCTGGATTTTATTAATATTATGAAACAGAAATTTTAACTTGAAATGTTGGCATCTTATGAAAAGAGTGAAAAAAAGGTCTTCTTTTCACTGCTTTTGGGTGAAAAAAAAGTACTTTTTTTCACTGTTTCAAAAAGTCTAACTTTTTGCACGCGTCAGATATTGAAATTTTAAGGTAAAAGTAGAACTTTTTTCACGCAATTATAAAAAAGTTATTTTATCGCTGGTTTCTAAAAAGTATAATTTTACGCACGCGTCTGATATTAAAATTTTAGCGTAAAAGTCAGCGTTTTTCACGCAATTATAAAAAAAATTATAATGTAATGAATTTTAGTTTTAAGGCAAATTCGTTTATGGCCTTAAATCTTATGTAAAAAAAAAATATTCGATACTATAAAATCAAATATATATAAAATTGTCTTTCAAGTAGTAACGCGGTTTTCATTAAAACGGAAAATGCCACGCACTTAACCCTTTCAGTCCCAAAAATTTACTACACTACAGAAACATCTGATATTCACAAAATAAGCTTATTTTAGGTAAAATATACGAATTCCATAAGAAAAAAAATCCATTTAAATTTCTTATATGGTTTTTGAAACAATGAAAAAAGTATCTAACTACGGAAAACAACAAAATAAAAATATATATATTGCCTAAAAACACTTCGAGTTATATATTTTAAGGGCCGCCTCGGTGGCTGAACGGTTAGCGTGCTGGCCTTTGGAGCTGCTGAGGTCGGGTTCGAATCCCGGTCAGGCATGGATATTTGTATTTGTCAATAAATGTTGTTATTTGTCTATGTGTTTGTGTCGTCCTTTCTTTGTGTGTCTCCTGTGACTGTCCCTTCTGGCGAGCTGAGTAATGGGCTATAAAGCCTACACTCTCCCTTCTAGAGGGCGCATTTACATTCCATTCCATTCCATTCCATATATTTTAAGGTATCTGACCATATTATTAAAAAAAATTAGTAATCAGTAAAACCGAAATAGTTTAAATAGTGTTTTAAATATGTGGAACTGAAGTGAACTTATCAAAAATCAGGAGAAACGCTTGTTGACTATTTTCTAAATAAAAAAAATAGTAGTTCTGACTTCTATTGAGATTAAAGTAAAATTTTGTCTGATAGAACAAAGTGTGAAGAATCGAATGATGTGTGTTTGGATGTCATAGCGGGTCATAAACATTTTGAAAAAAATATTGAAAGTGATGATGCCAAATGGCATCACTGGGACTGAAAGGGTTAAAGGCTAGCAACTCTCAGCATAGGCAAACCCATTTAGGTGGCAATAAAAACTGATTTCGATTACTAACAACTGTGCGCAGGCAAATGATTGTGTTTATAACATGACAGGGGGAATATTCGATTCTGCCCCTCAAATTCATAATTTGAAAGATGTAATCCATTATTTAAAATTGCGATCAATAAAAGTGGACAGTCAAAATTTGATAACTATATTTGCGTAAGCAATGACAATAACATAAACAATGCCATGTAAATATTTTTATCATTGTTTATGCATATGCATGCTTTACTCGACATGGGGTATATTCGCTCCTGCCGCACAAACTCATCGTTTGAAAGATTGTTGATTGATTGAACTCATTATTTTAAAAGGGCTCTGAATAAAAGTCATTTTTTAGCAATTGAATCGGTGAGTGCAGAAACCGCTTCAGTAAAAAAATCCGAAAACTCGTTTTCAATGAAAATAAGCGTAGAAAGGCAAGATGCGTGTTGGGTGCAAAAACTACGTTAGTCTGTTGAGTAGTTCCGTAAATACAGGACGTTTGTTTCGAGTGTTGAGTGCAGAAATAGCGGAGGAGTTATTACGTTTTTTCTCCCTCCTTTACGGTCCCTCCAGAAAAATTTGAAATTTGTGACTGACGTTGTTTCTGCACTCACCGATTCAATTGTAACTGGAATTTTTTTTAAAATCCCATTATCTATACATCAATACTTGCACATTAAGTTGTACCAGTGTACCCCAATTTTTGACTGCTGACATTGGACCTTACCGAGCTTTTTTTCGTACAATTCAGTTTAGTCTTAATTTACATTTTCTATTTTTTAGTGCAGTTAGGAATAGTTTCATGTTTTTTATTAATAAAAATATTTAATCATTCTTCAAACTACAAATAAATCAAGCAGACGATAAATTATATTAATTTAATCTGTCACAGAAAATTTTTAAAGTGGTCGACTTTGGCTTTTAGAAGTTTAAAATATAGCTGGATACTGTGTTTGACGAATTTTTTTTCTATGTATCTAAGCCTTGTGCAGAAACGGTTGTAGATGATATCTACAGTTACAAACATACTGAAACTCGTATCGGAAAACGAGTAATTGTTTCAGTACCGAAGAAGTTGGCTATTAGAGTTCTTTAAAAAACTTCTTTTTTTTATCTTAGCCCTTTGCATACACTACCTTTCACACATTGTTGCATGTAAAGAACATTGTACCAATTTTATTGACATATAATCTGTTATTTATTTGGCCCCTGTCTCACACGGTTTACCTCAACACCACTTTAGTTTTGTGTCAAGTTAGGAATGTAATTTCTTATCTGGAATTTTCACTGGCTTGTGTCAAACATGTGACGCCGGAAAAAATTGGCCGTACATCTATCGCGCCATGGGCAATGTGGTAAATGTCGAACTATCTTTATACTTTCGGAAAGTTATCTTATAAAAAAAATATCAATGTTACCAACCCATCCTTAAACATACATGGCGGTTATAAATAACGCTGGCTATTCGGAGTGGTCTGTAGCTTGAATGAATAATCCAAATGCAAAAAAACTTTGAGACACTTACTAATCAAGAAGCGAGGAAAAGAATAAAATCATAAAAAACAAACTCGTCACTTGACCAAGGTTCTAAATTACGAGGCGTAATTTGTTGTGTTGGCCGTAATTGGCCATGATTGACGACGCCTCGTAATTTAGAACCTTGGTCAAGATACGAGTTTCTTTTTTATGGTTCCATTCTTTTTCGAAAAAAAGAAACTTGTCTCTTGACCAGGGTTCTTAATTACGAGGCGTAATTAGCTGTGCTGGCCGTAATTGGCCATGATTGACGACGCCTCGTAATTTAGAACCCTAGTCAAAAGACGAGTTTTTTTTATGATTATTCTTTTTTTATGATTTTTTTTAGGATTCTATCTTTTTTATGATTATATTGTTCCCCCCTTCTTGATTAGTAAGTTTCTCATTTTTTGATGCATTTGGATTGTTCATTCAAGCTACAGACCACTCCGAATAGCGAGCGTTATTTAATAACCACCTTGTAGTATCGACTAGACTGTCTATACATGTTTCAAATGCATTTAAAATGTGTTTTATATCCAAATAGTTGTATAATGCTGATGTACGAAGGTATAGTTCAGATACTTAATTCATTTCAAGGTTATAATTAATAACATAATCACAGAATTTGTACGTGCCGTAAATGTTACACATGTGTTTCTAGTTATATGTTCTAGTTTGTGTTTCTAGCTATGTATCGAATTAAATGCATCATTTTTAATAATTTCAAAATTTAAAATTGTTTTTAAAAAAATTATATCATTCAAAGCCTACTTTATTTCATAAAAATTATTGCGTTTTTACTTTTATAAAGCAACAAAATATTAGAAAAAAAAGATTACTGTCCAATCTGAAGTCAAACTTTTCTCAAGTGCATTGTAAAACTCAAAGGTGTTTTTTTTTTCAATTATTTTTGGTGAAATACAGCAAGGGAATGTCCATTTAGCAAGGCTTAATTGAACATAAAAAATAGCCTGACATACGGATAACTGAATAACTGATATACTGATCATAAAATAATTGTTTAATTTCAATTTCCATAAATACGAAAAAGCACCAATGTTCCACTTTTTATCTTACCATCTTGACAGTCAAGGAGGACTTGAACCAATGAAAATGAAACTTACATACAAAAAAGTTATAACGTGGTCCATCCAACCGTCAGTTTAATTACTATGCTTAAAAGAATCGAAATACACGCCCAGTCACGGCCAACTTCAATAATAAGGCCGTGGAAGCTTTCCCAAACATGAGCTAGACGGAATTTTTGACGTCACTATTCCAAGTGCCGAAGATTGAGAAACTAGTTCGGATGCATTTGGAACCCTAAAAATGTGGTCAGCCGTGAACGAGTGTTTCCGAACAGGTTTCGAGACCGGTTATCTTCCCTTTCGGTTTGGTTTGGTTTGGTTTGAATTATCGTCGCACTAGAGCTACACGAGAGCTATTCTTCCCTTTCGGAACAATGTCACTCGGAACTATGACGTCAAAAATTCCGTCCCCGAGCGTGTTTAGGAGATCTTCTTTGGCCTTACTATTTGAGTAGGCCGTGGTCCAGTTTGATGACCGGAATTATTGGAAACGTTCTAAGAAATTGGACACTTAGACTTTTAAAACTAATCAGTTCTATGGATTGTTATTTTATAAACTCTTGCAAAAAAGATAAAAATGCAAAAAAAGCAATTTAAATTAAATGTCGTTTATTTGAAGGCCAAAAAGGCACACTTTCATTATATGGATTGTTTCCGTTCTCTGCGAAAGAATTTAAGTAAGGTTGACACTTGTGGTAGAAAACGTCGAGTCGTTTTCATTTAGTGAGAAGAGAAGATTAAATAAATTGAACTTAAACGTGGAAGCAGCAACATCGAATTAGGAAGGAGGAGTAGAGGGGCTATCAGTTCAAATGGTTTGAAGCAGGACTGTCAGGTTTTTCTTGCTGCTGCTCATAACAAACCGGCACTGAGGAATCCCAAGATGCACCCGCTTTAACCTGCTTCTTTTGTGCGTTACTGCGCACATACATGGGTTGTTCTACTCTTTCCTAACTCTATGAGCAGCAACAACGATAAAAGTGAGGCCGGGATAGCCTGGTTGGTAAGGTCTTGGACTGGCATCTCTAAGGCTGAGAATTCGAGCCCCGCTGCCCTCCAAAAAACCCCTATGCGCTAAGGGTGACTGGTGCACGTTTAATTCCGTAGTGGTCACAAAGTCCTCCTAGTTCCCATACCAAATCAATTCTTCTGGGGATATCAAGTCAATTCTGGGGGTCCTCTAATTGTCCTCAGTCTCTAAAAATTAGATGGATCATTTACATGTGTGTGTGTCTTACTTGACGAAGGTTTTAAAGAGGGTATCTGACCAAGCATACAAACCTAAATATATGTCTACCAACCAACGATTTAAGTTCACTTTGTAGTTTACCCGTTTTTGTAAACCCATGAACGATGATGGGTAAAAAAATATACTATTTAAAAATAAACTATCTACTTAAGGGCAAATAAGCCCTCTGGAACGAGGGTTTCCAAACCAAGGTACTCCATTGCTAATCCAATAGAGATAAAAAATTCAATAAATAATTTTACACAAAAATTTTACAATTTCAATTGCTAGAAGTCTGCGTGCTGTAGCGTATGCTGGTTCGAATCCCGCCTTTGCCCTGGGTGCACTTCCTTTCTCTGTAACAGTAAAAATTCTTTCTGTGTCTGTCTTACTTGACGAAGGCATGTAAGCGGGTCTCTATAAATCAAATACACAAGCCGGAGTATATATGTACGTACCCTACCATATCCGTAATTTCAAAAGTGAGATTGGAGACCTGTAAATGATCTACATTTATCATTGAAAAAACGTTTGTAAAAATATTTAATGCAGCCAGAAAAATGTTGCTTAGAATATAATTTGTTTACGATTGGATTAACACTGAGGCACTGCATATGATTTAAATTAAAAATATGAACTGAAAATTTAAGTTCTTATTTTAAAAAATATATATTTTTCCATAGTAGATCGAAACATATATATTTCCATAGTAGATGGTTGAAAAGGGGTCCTCATAACTTTAAATTTTAAAATTTAATACAATTATTGAACTTATAATTATTTTAAAAATCATGTGTTCTGTTAGAAAACCTGACAGCCAGGTGACAGATTTATACGTCGATAATCAAAATTTTTCAGATGGATATAATATAATGCGTACCCTACTAGAAAATAGTTTATATCATATAATATGTCATAGCATTGAATACAGCTAATCCTTCTTCTATGTTACATCGACAGAATAAAAAAAAACTGAAGTAGGTTCAAGTGATTGGGGTCCATCGATACTTTTAATTAACACACTTAATCGAAACGGAATCAAATTCGGGTAATCGAATTTACTCCGGAGCTTTCGATTTCCGTCTACTCCGTAATATAGCTTTTATTCCTGGTTGCGATGTACAAGAAAAGAACAATATTGTATTTTTAACACTTTTTAATAAACCATGCATTTTCTGATATTTGTTTTTGTTATATCGTTATATTATTTGTTATAGATTTATTTTTGCTTAATTGAATGTTTTTAAAAACTAGGTGTGTGTAACACTACACGACTTTCAATTACAATTTAACAAATCAAAACCTTTATAGATAATTATGTACTCTAAGAGGTAATTTCAATAACTGAAAAACCTAAAAAGTACCAAGGCAGCTGCCATTTTCGTATGTGCTATTTTCTCTAAACCCTTATTCTGTGGTCAAACTGATACAAAGAGCTGAAGGGATAGACCTGTTTTTTTCCTAAAGGGGCTGCTAACACTGTCGGTCAAGCCTTTGCAGACTCGGCTTATTCTTCAAAACTGAGAGCAATTTTTTTGGCACCATCTAAGCGACTCTCACCAATAGTGACGCTCAGATTACAATAAGTCTGAGCTCTCTGAGGGTGTTAAAGTGTGACAGATGGACCTATATTCAGCAACCAATTTTTTTCGGTATTAGCACTATCCAAAAAGCGTAGAAAACACAATATCTTCATTTCGTATTCTCGACCCATTGCAATACTTTCATTACCTGATATTTTCTATTAAAGTTAAACTCATAGTTTCCTTGCACAGAGGCCACGACCATGGGCGGAGCTATAAAAGGCGGAAAAATCAGATGAAGACAAAATTTAGTCAAATCATGTGAATCAAATCAGATGAAAATGAAATTTTCTCTTCGTCTGGTTGCTCCGCTCCTTTTATAGCTCCGTTCATGGTCGTGGCCTCTGTGCAAGGAAACTATGAGTTTAACTATAGGCAATTGCAAGGAATAAATACAACTGAAAATTTATAGTCTGACTCGATGCAGTAAATTATGAGTAATATTAAAGTCCTAGAATGGTTGCTTATGACGGTATAATTAACTGTAAACACATTTGATTTATGAAATCCCTAAAGCACAAATAAATTAATAGCATTTCTAACCAACTTCAACCTCTAATGCAAACTGTTGCCACATGGAAACAAGTAACATAATCCACTTTATTCTATTAAAGCAGAGCTCCCTCTTGAAAAATCTGTGTTTTTTCTCATCTATTACATTCCATTTCGAAGTTTTACTTACTAATAACCCTCATATATGACAGTAGTAAAAGTGTATTCAAAGTTAAAGAGTGAAGTTATAAACTGTTGTGAAATTACATCTTCGGCAGTATTCATTAGTACTAAATACAAATAAATTGTTTTGAAAAGTAATTATAGTTAAAGAGTATTATTTTGAAATATATTAAGAAGTTTTCTAGTCGTTCTTATCAAAATTGGAATTTTGTTGTCGCTTTTTGCCACATGGCAAAAAAAATTTTAATTGAAATTATTTAAATTCAAATGCAGAATTTTTTTCAGTATTTTTCAAATAATACATGAGTATTGAAGATACAAATATCTATTTTTGGGATGAAAGAAAACCCATGCAATACAGGGTTAAGAATAAAGGAAAGTGTTATGATAATAGGGAAATTTGTGACGCCTACTAACGGTTTGCTTGCCCCATCCTAGCTTTAAACTTTTTATGCATATATATATTAAATAGATTCAATGTATAACCAATACATTTTATGCCAATTATGTAATAAACAGAAAAAGAGCAAAAACTGTTTTCTAAGTAAAACGTATGTTTTCCATTACTAATTTCTGGCATAGAATCCGACATAGATTCTATCTTGTTATCCCCGTATTCTAGGAAAGTTAATCTTAGTTAAAGCTAAAACTGGGTACTTAAATTTTTTGGAGCTGATATTAAAGTGATGGAAAATTTCGGGGGGAAATGTGACTTCTTAATTAACTTTACGTGAATTTCGTTAGAAGACTTTTAAATTTTTTTTTCTTTATGGATTGAATTGTGTTTTAATGTAACATTAATCAAAACTTTCTCTATCCGTTGTAAAAAAACATTCCGTGATATTTTTTTATATTATCTGTTTTCGATTATGTGTGTCCCATTAAAAAAAAATTTATTGCATTTTTAAAAAAAGTTTTTTAATAGAGACGACTCCCGAAAAGTTTTTGTTTTTTTTAGCACGAAAGCCTTTTCTAAATAACTTATTTTTCAGGGCTCAAATATGTTTAACTTTTCATTTTTAAATCAAAATAGACAGAAACGGTATTTTATTAAAAAAAAAAGTTCCCTGTTTTTTCCTTGAGCAAAATACCTATAGGATTTTGGTCATTCTAAAACGTATTTTTGTGTGCAGTCTAATAAACTGATACAAAACTAATAAGGAAGCATGATTATGATTATAATCGTAGAAACTGTTTAAAATGGTTGTAAAATGAACACTTCTAGAGACGTAATGATTGGAAATTTATACGGAGCACTAGTAGAGTAGGTTGGTTGGTTGGTATACATATATTTTCAGGCTTGTGTGCTTGCTCAGAGAGCCGCTTAAACACCTCCGTCAAGACTGTCACAACACACACTCACATGCACACATATGCGTGACAGATGCTGCCATCTATCACGCGCCACGTCCACAATTTAGACATGTCATTGAAGGGGAGGGAAATGGTCTCCAGTAACCTGTACCCGTGGGAAACTGCCCCATGACCGCCCACAGGATTTCGGACCCAACAGATTTAACGAGCGCGTACGCCGCATATACTCGGTGAGTTTTCAGCGACCAAGACTCGATCGCGGGACCTTCCGATTCGTAGATCGAGACATTGAGACCACAGGGCGCCTCACAGCCCACTAGTAGAGTAGGTAATGTGATATTGTTTAAAAAAAGCAAAATAGCATTAAGGCTAACATAAATGTCGGCACATAGGCTAGGTAGCTAGCCTTTTGGAGCTTCTAGGTTCGGGTTCGAATCCCGGTAAGGCACGGATGTTTGTGTTTGTCAATAAATGTTGTTATTTGTCTATGTGTTTGTGTCGACCTTTCTTTGTGTGTCTCCTGTGACTGTCACTTCTGGCGAGTAGGGTAACGGGCTGTAAAGCCTATGCTCCTCCCTTCTAGAGGACGCATTCATTGTCATTTGTCAATATAAATGTCGAGTGAAGTTAGTAAACTAACTACAAAAACTTAGAAGGTAACGAGTTTAAATACGTTTAAATAAATTAAAATTTCGATATGCAATGCTCCTTCTTTCTTTTGTCTCCTATAAAAAAAATTAAAAGAAGCTTAATTGTTATACAAGTTTTGTGGTTTAATTTTAAGGCAATTAAAACAGAGATGGTATTTTTTGTGAATTAGTATCATATATTTCAATCTTTTATATAAAACCATACATTCTACTATTTATGGATGTATATTTTCTAAATGAGAAATGAAGAAAATTTACACCAACCGGTCCACAGCAGAGCAGCTTTTACAAATAATTTAGCTTTTGATTTTAAAGCATGTACATTGTACATGCATGTGGGAATCGAGGAACATTCAGTAATTCTTAATGGAAAGTCTTCAAAAAAAATCACACTAACAAAAAAGATTGTAACATTTACGTTCTTTTTCTGAAACAATTGGATATGAGATTGCGAATTTCTAATTTTTAAATACAAAACAACTGTCTAACCATTTGCCTGTCTTTTTTCTTATTGGTAATTCTATTTGCTGATTTAAATTGATTGATAAAAACAAATGACTGTGTCGTGGTTAAACAGCCAGGCAATCCTAAAGATAATTAGTTTTATTGGGCAACGAGTATATTTAAATTGCACTGTTCTACTCTACACAAAACATCTTTTATGCCTATTTACCTTTTTTTTTAATTTCGAAAGAGCTTAAAAAAACTAAATTCCTCGGCTCAACAGCCCAATACTGGGCCAAGGCCTGCCGTGTCTATTTCAGCTTTCGTGACCTAAGACTCTGGGTGCCAGGTATGTCCCGGTAAGGGCTGATGTATGTCCCGGTATGGTGGTCAGTATGATTAAGATCACTAAGTCAGCATGATTAAGATTAAGTCAGCATTATTATTCATCACTAAGCACTGCGGAACCCGCAGTGCTTAGTTCCCAATCATGCTTGGTACCTATTTTATTGACCCACTCAAGGGATGAAAGGATAGGTCACCCTCGACCAATGGGACCACCCTCGACGTGTGATGTGGCAATGAGAAGAACTACCTCTAAGCCACTTCGAAAGAACTATTTTCGAAAACTTTAAAGTTGGTATTGACATCGTGGAGATGTCCATCGATCCGTTCATCTGTACTTTCCTTCCGAATTTGGTTTAAACATTTAAATACCCCTAGAAAATTCTTTATTTCATTAAAACGATAATAACATCAAAGGCTACCATTTTCATCCAGGATTCCATTGGTAGGTCTGTACATTTATCCTTTATAAGACGGGTTTTTTTATCATTTTTCTTCTTGCCGTACCGTTTTCTCATTCACTCCCTGCCTTTAAGCTTTTCCTTCCGACCGTCCATTGTTAATCCTTTAATACATACTGTTGCCGTTTGGAAACAAGTAACATAATCCACTTTATTCTATTAAGGTAGAGTTCCCTTTCGTCAAATTTGTGTGTGTTTTTTTCATCTATTACATTCCAGTTTGAAGTTTTAATTACTAATAATCCTCATAGATGACAGTAGTAAAAGTGTATTCAAAATTAAAGAGTGAGGTTATTAATTATTGTGAAATTACGCTTTTGGCAGCATTCAAAGTATAATAATATTAGTACAAAATCCAAATGAATTGTTTTGAAAAAATAATTATAGTTAAAGAGGGTTATTTTAAAATATATTTAGTATTTTTCTAGTCATTATTATCAAAATTGGAATTTTGTAGTTGGTTTTTGTCATTTGAAAAAAAAAATTAAAAATTGAGATTATTTGAATTCTATTGCTGTTAATTTTTTTTCAGTATTTCTTCATAATGTATGAGTATTAAAGATACGTAGGGGAAGGTGCTGAGGTTTGGGACAGATTTAGATTTTTAATTTTAATATTTTTTTATAAACCGATTATTTAAAAGTTTTTAGGTATTCTCCTTTAACGAAATCTTGCCTATACTAAGGTATTTTTAAAGGATTTTTTTCTTTAATATTTAACCCCACAGGTACGATGTCTCCAGGTACATCCACTGTCCACAGGTACAACTTCAGTGATGTACCTGGGGACAAGGCACGATGTACCTAAGGACACTGTTCCAAATAGGCTAGAACACAGATCTGTAGTACAAATAAGAAGTCAAATACATTTTTGGACTTCGTATAGAATGACATCTTTACATTTTTCTAAAAAAAATATCGAACTGTTCCTTTTTCTTAATTTAAAATGTATTTCTAAATTCGTTTTATAGACAATTTAACGAATACGCTTCCCAAATGCTTTTTTATTTATAAAAAACTAATAAATGTAATCCCCAAGACTTGGAAATAGAGTAACTTTGTTGTAATTTTAAATAGTAGCTTTATTTTTCAAAAACATAATTAGCAAATTTGCAAGACAGCCTTATCAGCCAAAAAAAAAATAATAATAACAATAATTAAATCTACCCAAGATTATAACCATCAAAAAGGCGTAGGAAAAGAACTGCTGTCCTCTTTTTGTGCTTGGCTAACAATATTTGATGCTGGAAGTTTTGGAATTGTACCACCTCCATCGAGTTCAAATTTTTCAGTATATTTTTCAGTTTTAGTAAATTTATTCGAATTTTCAATACTTTTTAAGTCTTCTATATTAAATTCATTACCCTGTACTTCAATAATATTGGCCAAGTTATATTTGACAGTTGTTTTCCCCAGAAACCTCACTAAAACAAAGTCCCCTACTTGAAGTTCATCATTATTTGTTGATTAATTATGCAAATTTAGGATCAAATCATTTTCAAATATTTATGTTTGAATTAAGAGTTGAGTTCCATCCTTCCATTGAACATCCTTCAAACGTATATTTGCCTTATTTTTACTTGGAGCAGACTTTTTGCTTTTGGTCGTTTTCTGTTTAACTTCTGTATTATCGGTTAAAGTGAGATTTTCCTTTCTGCCTCTCTTGTGATGGTTTGTTTTCGTAGAAGGTGCTTTGAAAGTGGTCAAATTTCTTCAAGGTATACAGAAGAGCAGGTCTGTGGCCTCTGATCGGAACTTAAGGACATTTGAAAAATCAGAGAAACAGTAATAGGCACAGTACACAATAATTTACAGTGCAGCAGAAAAATTGATTGTACCTAGGGACGTCCCTAGGTACAACCTAAATACTGTCCCAAGGAACAGCACATCGGATAATTTTTTAAAACGCATTGTAATAAGAAACTGTTAAGTTTTGAAAAACACAAATAGTATTAAAAATTACTTCAAACAATGGCTTATTAAGTAGTACTAAGAAGAGCCGACAAGAAGATTAAACCGACGCGTAATACAAAATATAAAATGATAGCAAAAGTTACTCGAGATGTGTGAAATCAATAAATCCTGTTTATTATGCCCCCATTAGCTTTCAGCAACCCTTCTTTAACAAGAGAAGATAAAGTTTTGTTAGAAGTGTTGCCACTAAAAATACAGGATTTTTTCGATTTCCCTAAAACGAGTTATTCCCCATGTCCCCAGGTACAACTGTCCCAAAGCTGAGCACTTTCCCCTATATATTTTTTCGGGATGAAAAAAAAATTCATGCATTAGAGGGTTAATATGACTGCCTGATGCAACTTCTGTTCAAACAGTCTGATTTTAAAAATTCGTTTCATTTATTAAAATGGTATGGCACCGGATACCTATCCTTCTTTTTTTTTTACTTTTTTATCAAAAGACCATTTATCGGTACTATAAGAACTTCAGTGAGTATTAAAACGACAAGATAGTACACTATTTTAGTTCCTTTAAAATTTATATATTTTTCTAAATAATTCCAGAAGAGCAAATAAAATAAACATGTTGTTATTTACGTAACATCTCTAAAAAACATGTGCTCCATTAAAAATGGATAGTTTACTTTGTATAAAAAGAATTATAAATGAATCGTAAGAAAAATAAACTGTAACTGATGCGTCTCTTAGAATATCATTATTTATTCATGTTTTTCGTAGCTTTCCTTGCTAAAATCCCAAACTAAACAGCAGTCATTATAAAAGAACCAAGTTGCTGAATCTTATTTGACCCTAGAAACATAAACAATTTTTTTACTTTAAACTACAAACAGGGTAAAATATAAACCCTTACGATTTTTTTTCTTGTAAAATCGTTCTAAAATCAGCAATTAAACTCATCAAGATTTTGTTTTCATGCCGAAGAGAATCTTGAGGGGAAAAATTCAAATTTTGAAGTCGGTTTGTGAAATATAAATTTAAATAGCAGTAGATAAAGTATCTGATTATCTCAGAAATGTCGCTTAAAGTTTACCTAGGGTAAATAAATATGCCGGTTTGGTAGTTTTAGAATTAAAGAAATTTCTGCTTAAATTGTGTTTTAATGAGAAATTCCTTAGCAATAAAAACTAACAATGAATCACCTCCTGCAGAAAAATGACACCCTAATGTTGGTCAATCGTTAAAAAACTAAATCTAGAATACAAAAAGTACTGTGTTGCCAATAAAATTTCAACGAATCTTTGTTTAGTACCTTTTTGATATAATAACCCGCTTCGTAGTCTAAGAAGCAAATTGCATAAAAATATTTCTATTTTCAACACTTATTTTTTTTTCAATCAATTTCTTTTGAAAGCTTCTTTACATTTCACAAAATTCAATTTCATTTCTAGAGATTTTTTTGTGCATGTACTATCGAAAGGAGTTGGGGGGGGAGAGAACTCTTCTTTAAATAATTAAAGTACTGCTATGAAAGTTAACAAACACTTTATAAAAGAATAATTAATGCATTTTTAATTTACAGTTTTTTTAAAATAATTTATCAATGAATAACTGTCTTTTGAAAATCACCTGGCCTAAAAAAAATATTTTACTTCTTTTTTATGAAGTTTATATGGTTTATGGGGTTTAGCATGCAGTAGTGAGTTACTAATAGATACTGAGTTACTAATTACTAGTAATCAGAATCAAAATAAGATACTCTACTTTCGACAAAAGTGATTGAAAAACTGGATAATGTTTTTTTTTTTTAATTTAGCTGTTCCAACGCCGGAAGAATCAAATACTCGGCACATTATCACACAATATTAATAATGATTAAATATTAATGAAGTTAATCATTTAAATACTACGTTAAATCTTAACATGCTGTTTGTTTAAATAATTCCAAAAAAAGTTTCGGTTCAAACAAATATAGATAAAAGTAAACCACAGATTGTTGGGATTTAATTAGAAAAATAATGCTCAGTGAAGCAATGAAGCTATCAAAGTCTAACGTGGAAGTAATCAATTATTATAGAACATTAACATCGTTAAACAGAGAACACAATTTCCCAAAAATATCACAGAATATATACTAAATTTTTCTTCTGATTTACATATAGCATTATCCTCTTGACAATGAATCTTGAGCTAGGTAAGTGAATGGGCCCAGTTCGTACCTACAAAACAACAACCAAAGAAAATAGTCCGAAACTCTGTGATCGAAATATAGAAAAATTACTTAACAAATTAATAAATTAATCTCTGTATTTTTAATATAATTCATATACAAGGTATTCATTTTGTTAAAATGATCGTATTTTCAAAACTCTTTGTGATCTTTTTAGTCTATTTATAGTTTTGTTTTTTGATTCAGTTTATCTTCAATTCTCGAATCCTCAGATCGAATGTTTAACTACAAAACTTTATTGTTGAGCAAAATGCAGGTTAGATTTTTACTAAACAAACATTAAAATATGTCTTTTATACACAAGCCTTTTAATAAATAAAACCCTTCTTTTAAAGTACAGTTAGTTTATTCAAATAATTCATAAAGATCATTACGTGTTCCTTTCAATTGAGGAACTATTCTTTTAGGCTTAGACTGGTATCTCTTTTAATACCATTCAATGTTTTGGAATAGACTTCCGAAATAATTTTGTGAAAAGAAAAGTAATCTTGCTTTTCAAAAGCATCATTTTATTTCCAAACGATTTTGATGAATTCAACTTTTATTGATTACATTTCGTGTGGCATCCGGACACAGAAAGACGATCTTAAATTTCATTAGAAAACAGAAAATCTGGCAACAAACATACATCTTATTAGTATTCATATTTCGATATAATCTCTCGGTGTCTTGTATGAAGCTGTTATTATCAATTTCAGGTATTTTTTAAGCTTTTCTTGTTATTAACTTTCCATTTGTTTGGTTTTCGAGAAAAATGGATAACGGAAAATTTCAAGTAAAATAAATGGCTATAACCATCAAAATGAATATTTTAAAATTTTCGCAAGTTTTTTTTATGGTTAGATAGGAATTGGATATTAAAACTTTAAAAAATTGCTAATAAGTATTCAAAAGCATTCAGATTTCAAGCATATGAAAAAAAAATCTAATTCAAATCAAAATATCAGATTTATAAAAATGTTACGTTTTTTCCAACCCATAAATGACACATGATGAATGACATAAATGACAAAACTCATAAATGACCCACACAATACCATTGACACCTTCTTTATTGAATAGAAACGTTAACTTTAAGTTCTTAAATTAGTTTTTCGTTTAACTTAATTTGCTCTACATAAATTGCTTTGAACTGTTTTCTTATATTGTTTTACAGTTTGTTCATTTAGATTAACACCAACTTAGAAAGATTAATTTCGCATGGCCGATTTTCTTTCAAATCGTTGCAAATTAGTTAAATAGTTCAAATTTTAACTAGGATATCTCCATTGTAAATCAATATCTTTTTAACAACTGCTTTGAATCATATAAATAGAAATAAAAAAATTTGTTGTGGTGGTTAAAACTTTCAAACCTCAAATTTCGAATTAAAAAATATTAACTTAGATAAAAGTTTAACTCTTCACACTAAAACCAAAAGGAAACAACAATACAAAGCAAACAAACCGATAGTTAATTATTTAAAATGAATATATTTTTTTCTAAATTATTAACTATACAAATCTTAATCCTTTCAACAATCAGAAACAATATTGTACTGCTTATATGCAAAAAACAATTTAAAAGCAATACCTTATTATTTATTTATCATCTTTTTATTCCGTAGGAAAACCCCAGTTTCATTGAAAAGAGACAAAATACTGTATAAAAGTTCTTTTGTGGCTATTGAATACAAGCCATGGTACACAGTCACAAACAAAATATAAACATGTTGGCAAAATCTTTTATATCTTGAAATTATGATTATAATTTTTACCATAAATGGTGCAAAAGGGATTGTTCTGAATTTTAAAAGGACATTGATGCGTGCTTGAGTAAATGCATTATGTTAAGTGTTGCATAAATAATAAGGGAGTTTTTGTTATTGAAATTATCATTTAAGTGATTTTTTTAACTTATTTTTTTTACTTTTATGTTGTTGTTTTTTAGTATGGAAATTTTGTTTCTGTAAAAGTGTTGTTCATTAAATTTATTAAATCGATATTTTATCTAATAGTTTCTTTGAAATAGACAAAGAGTTTTATAAGTTCGTCCAAAAATTGCAAATAAATGATTTATTGGAATTTTATCGATGTTTGTTTGATCGGTACTTTTTAATTTCGAGTGTGCAATTGATAAGTCACCAAAAATGTACAACCGCAACCGAACGAAGTATTACTAGTAGTAAGCTTTACTTTAACTGTGTATACTGTGGTCTTAAACAGTTTATACCATGTTTTGTAGTCAATTATTCGTTTTGGTGATATTTGAGCCCAGAAAAGGGGGGGGGGAGGGATTTACCATTTTATGCATAAAGTGACTGAGATACAGTTCAGATCTCTGGAGGGCCAATTTGGATTGGGTTCTCTCGGCAAAATTAAATCTCGACAAAATTTAACATCCACAGAGAGCTCAGATTCATTGTAAACTGCGCGTCAGAATTTGTAGCGAGAGTTGCCTAGATGGTGCTACAAAAAAATGGCTTTCAGTTCTGAGGAATATGCCGAGTTTGCAAGGGCTTGACCTCCAATGTTGCGGCCCCATTAAAAATAAAAGCTCAGTCTGGTAAGTACATTCTTTATCAAAACTTAACGCTTATCTCACACTGCCGACGTAGCTTGTTGAAACTGCCATTTTTGGTCTGCCTTTCTGTTGGTTGGTAGACACATATTTTCTGGCTTGTGTGCTTGGTCGCAAGGACCCGCTTCTAAACCATCGTCAAGTAGGACAACGCAAGACACACACATACACAGATGCTGTCATCTGTCGCCACCTCCACAATTTAGACATATCCCTGAAGGGGAGGGAAATATTCTCCAGGGACCTGTACCCATGGGAAACTGCGCAAAGACCGCCCACAGGACTTTCGGAACCAACAGATTTAACGCGCACGTACTCCGCATACACTCGACAAACACAAACATCCTTGCCTCAACGGGATTCGAACCCGTACCCAGCAGCTCCAAAGGCCAATGTCTTAGCCACTAGGCCGCCGGATCGGCTCCTTTCTTTTTTTCTCGGTTTCAAATTCAGAAAAACGTGACCGGCACTGTTAAAAACTTTGGCAAGGGTTTCATCGGAATCTTGGAAGTTTCTAGCTGTCACCGCTACTTGGAGTTTTGATTCACCGCTTTTGCGGTGTATCAAAGTATGGTTTTACCACAAATGTGGTGAATCAACGCTTCAAATAGTGGCGGCAACTAGAAAGTTCAAGGATTTCAGTGCAATCCTATACCTCAGACTTTTTAACAGTGTATGTTATCATTTTTAGGAAGAATCAATGAAACTTTAAAGGATACCTTCCATATTCATTTTATATCATTTGTTTTGTCAGTTATATTATAGAACACAAATGCGAAATTGTTAATTGGTTAATTTCAATGGGGTTATTTCACGGAGGATCTGGCAATAACTCCGTGGTCTTGTGTTCTTTTCCCTCGAATTACTTTTGTTTTAATTGGTTGATAGAGATTATAAAATATGTGTGCTGACCAAGCACAATAACCTGAATATAGGTATAATTGCAACCAACTTAACCAAAAACAAAAGTATTTCTAGAGAAAGGAAAACAAGACTACGAAGCTATTGCCAGATCCCACGTGAAACAACCCAGTCTTGAGAAATGTTTTTTAAAAAACACTAAAATCATTTAAATGTTCGTCAGCAGGAATAGATATTTTTAAAAATTAGATTAAACATTATTTTATAATGTAACGAATTTTATTTTTAAGATAAATTTGTATATTGCCTAAAACCTTAAGTAAAAAAAAATGTTTAAAATCAAAAATATATAAAATAGTCTAAAAGTAGTAAAGCGGTTAACTTCAAGCAACTCAAACTTGGAAAAAATGGCAAAATAATTTAATAAGATTGTTTAAATTAAATAATTAAATAACTTAAAACACTTTAAGATAATCCGAAAGAAAAAAAATTAAAAATTCTAGCAATATAAGTATTTAATTTATTCATCACACTGAAGTGAAAAAAAAAGAATATATTTCTTTCTAAAACGATATCTGGAACATTACTGATATTAAATTGATATCTAAATGACATCTTAAGAATATCATTATTTAGATAATATTTCTATTTCTTTTATTATCAAATCCTTCCATTATAATTAGGATTTTTATCATGTGATACTTTAATCGAAAAATAATGCTAGACTATTCAAAATCGAAATTATATATTTGGCTTTCCGTTTCAAGAATGATCTTTTTTAGCCTCGAACCAAATCTTTTCCACTTAAAGAAAGTGAAAACTCGAGAGTAAATATAAATAAAAACTCATTGAAAGGAGGCAAAATAAATTCCTTTTTTGACAGACGATTTTTTTCACATAAAACTAACCAAAGAATTCCTATTCCGAGTCAACTTATTCATGTATACTTTTCTCAAAAACCGCAACAATCTCTTTTTATCTTGAGTTTTCTGGGATTTTCAGACGAGAAGTTTTAGAAATTTATTTTAATGTATTATTTATAGGTTCTACAGCCAGACAATTCTATCGGGCCAGAAATGAAAAACCATCTTGAATTTCAATGGCGTCGCGTTCCAAACGACATGCCTCGTAGTTTGGAATGAAAAAAGTTTCGGATTTTCGGTCGACGGCAAAAGAAGATTATTGTTATATTTTTTTGACTTGACGACGCGGAATTTAGGACGTGGAGTCACCTCATTGTCGTGGGAAAAGTTCTTTGGTAAAAAAAATACGCTGGTTATAAAATCAAGTTTTGCATCCATTTTAATAGAAGGGAGGGAAAATGGAATATGTGGGAATTATAAAGAAAACATAGGGCATTTAAATACTGCAGGGAGATTTAACGTAGTACTGATGACTGCTGTAAATAGTAACTCTCGTCTCTATTTGCCACTTTACAAACCTATGATTGAGTCAGGAGTTGTAGTTAACATGTGTGTGCTATTTTGTGTTTCGATATTTTCGTAAAGGTTTTGGAGGTAATAATTTGGTATACTTAGTCTACCCGGAGGTAATAATTTGGTATACTTATTCTTTGGTATACTTAGTCATAACGTAGAGATATGAAAATTTGTTTTACAGGATTAAAAAAAAGAGTAACAGTGAAAATATTGTTGAATTTTAATCAAACATAAGTCAACTTTATTTTAACTCGTTAATAGACTTCGAATAGCTCTAGTGGACGATAATTCAAACCTAGCCCTCTCAACTCGTCAAATCAAGTTTGGTAACATTGTGAGTTACTTGAAAACATGCAGATGAGGGCAAAGCGGAAACGTATAAAAAGTGCAAGGGAAATCTCTCCCTATTGAGGTCTGCTTGGCGAGTTGTGGCTATCGGAAACCGGTTTCTCCCAGGATTCTTCTTTCGTGGTTAGACTAGTGCCTGGCACGAATCTCGATAGTAACGATAGTAAACCCGCGTTAGGAACCAGGACAAAACTGGTTTCTTCCCACCAGTTTAGACGATGATCACTCGCTTCTCCGCCATTCATACCTGATGCGGACAGATTCCCAGATGATGAAGGGGTTCTTCCCCTGTACCCTTCATCTACATTGCTCTCATACATGTGTACATGCCATACTAATTATTCGTATTTATGATTAAGATACATCAGAAACACCTGTGGCAAAAGGTATAGGCTATTTTGAAATAATGGCATGCCGTATACGATTAAAACTTATGCATTTTAAGGAATACAAGATGACACAAGAGCCATAGGATGGTACGGTGATGCAGGGAACTTTTTGCAATGCTTACAGTTCAATATTCCAACAACATTAAGTGTTTATTATAATTGATATGTTGTCATGTTTGATTAATCACTGTTATTGATTTATTGTCATCTTAGAGTGTTTCTGCTTTAACTCAATTTTTCGAAAATCGCATAATATAAAAAAAAATATTCCCATTTCTTTTTTTACTAACTAAGTGCTTAGTCTTTCGGACTTTTAACTTACATTTCCTTAATTATAACATCATAAGGAATTGTTTTTAAAAAATTCTAGACTAAATATCGATAGACAGTCAAAACTTGAATATGTATAGAATGGTTGTAAAAACTTGTAAAGGAAATATTAACAAAAAATTGCCTTTTATTTAAAGAATGTTGCTGTCTTTTGGCCCCAAGTAACAATTATTTTTTCCCTAAATTGAGATGAGAATTTACACATCAGAAATTTTCAATTAATTCTCCAGTAAAAAAAATAGTGTGATAAAAAAAACTTTTTAAAAATTACAAGTAAAAAATTCAAATTAAAGTTAGTAGTACGATACGTTAATTAAAAAAAACTTGGTAAAACTAGGAATATTAGAATTGCAACCAGACATTTAATTAAAGCATTTCATCAATTCCAATAACTATTAAACGAACTAAATCAAATACAATTCTTAACTTAATGCCTTGATAATTTTCGATTAATTTCAAAATTAATAAAGAACACTGTTTTAATTGAACACTAAAAATTTTATGATTTTTTTTTGTTGTATTTTGTAATATACTAGCAATGCCGTCTTTACCATAGGGAGACACGGGGCCCGTGCCCAGGGCCCCCATTCTCAGGGGGGCCCCGAAGGACCGACAATGTCTCTCGCACATTTATTCTCAAAACATATTTGTAGGGCACATTACACTTTTTTCACAAATCTGTAATCTTATCAGAAGGTATTTACAAGGCATATACTACGCCATTATATCGATGACTGCGTCTATTCCTACTGTACTAATTAATAATATTTCCAAACGCATCCTACCTAATTTACTAAATACGCCATCTAGCGATCACGCACGCAATCACTCCGATTCCAAAGTCAAACATAAATGCCAACATTGTTTAGGGTTGAATTGTACAATTTTTTCTCAGCTTCGACAAAACGATGGAAAGTTTTGACAGAGCATTTGCGCAAATAGTCCAGAAGTCTCTTTCAGAAACTAGAATTTCTGCCAGCGCCAATGCTATTAATGCTTTTCATAATGGTAATTCAGATATTTCTGAAGCATTGTCTTTATTGCAAATTGCAATTGACATCAATCAACCAGGATAGTGGAGAGTGGTCAGTTTCGCAGTTTAAGAGAATAAAGAATGAATTGCAAACAACAATGTTACAAGAACGGCTGAGTAATTCATCAATTACGTGCATAGAAAGTGACATCCTTAAAAAAATTGACTTTGATGATATAATAACAGATTTTGCTCAACCGAAATCCCGAATGAAACCGTAATCGTAACCAAAAAAAAAAAACAGCAGCATTCTAATATCATTAATGACATATCATACTGTATTTGATTACCTAAAATAAATGGTCATACTCAGTAAAAAATGTTATTATAATTTACCCTTTTTATTTTTCAAATGGGCCTCAAATTATTGTGTGCCCAGGGACCCCAGCCAAGTTTAAGACGGCCCTGTATACTAGTACGGCAATTATTACTTATAACTCTCCAGAACTTTTTGTGATAGACATTTTTAGGAACTTAATAACAAAGCAATTAACTCATTCATTTTAAAGCATTTTCGAATAATATACTGCATTAAAATGTTACAAGCCATTTTCAACACTTTTTGTTTAATGTTTTTACCGAAAGAATTTTTTTTTCGAGTAAGCAGAAAACTTAGTATTCACCCCTGAAAACACAATGTCATTTTTTTTTCTTCCTTTTTAAACGCGTATTTACATGCCAGAAATTTCCCATTAATTTTTCGCCTAAAAAAGCTTAATTACCGTAAACACTTCGAAATGCCGCGAAGTTTTCCTTGCAGTTTTTTTTTCTCAGTTATTTGAAGATGTAAAACAAAATAAAATGTTGTTATTTTTCACCTGTTTTTTAGAGAAAGGCCTAAAAGCATTATTTAATTTTAAAAATATACTCATATATTATTAATATAAACTGCACTTAGCTCTTTCCACTCGTTTCTTAAACAAAAATAAGAGCCAAACGAGGCGTTGTAAGCCAAAAAAAATATGTGGTGTTGCATTCTTTAAGTATTTCTTAATTTGCCATGCTATCGTTCTTTTTCGTCTTAGTCAAATATCAATTTTTAGTCGGCTAAATTCGCTAAATACCCCATTTTGCACTTAGAACCAACATCTGAGTAGGCACCCAACGCAACCGTTAAGGGCGGCATCGTACGCAGCGTCAGGACTTTGAAGTGTATTTAACGTGCACTCCCTCCACACGGGGAATTATTCGTCGGGCATTTTTGGCTGCACGGGCCGTTTATAGGCCGGTAGTTACTTTTGGCAATGCCCGGACCCGAACCTGTGACCTTTCGCATGCTAGGCGAGTGCCTAAACGATTCGGCTCTCCAGCCCACGATAATTAGTACACTCTTAAAACGAAGGAGTGAAATCCACTCCTGTTGGATAAGTGCATTTTCGACACTGGAAAGGAATGAATATTAACTCAGACTGAGTTAAATCACTCGTTTGGAGTGATCGTGTCGCAGATTCAACATACAAAGGATCAACTCCTGTAGTCAGAAGTGCATTTTCAACACTGGAGAAGTGAAAATAACTTAGACTGAGTTAAAATCGCTCGTTTGTTTGAAGGGTGTAGGTAGACTAACCAGTGAATGAAGACGTCACGCTTAAGACGTCACATTCGCCAGTGAATGAACACCAGTATATAATGACCAGGACAACCAACCTTTGTCAGATAGCTTCCTAAAACATGGGAGGAGGTCAGTGTTGCCAATCCATATAGTAGAATGATTTTCAATCCTTATTTTTTTAATTATATTTACTAAATGTTCATTCACTGGGGCCTGTTTACTCACTGGTCAGTCTACCCTACGATAATTCAATGTAACCTAAATTACTTAAAAATAACTCAAAAATTGTACAACCGTTCCTTAAAAATTACCTATCCTTTTAGCCGTTTCTCAGGTGACTCGCAGCAGATGGCGGAATGATGTACTAAAAATTAATCTGTGATTTCTCGGGATATTAATTAACGTGCACTGCAGGTAAGGATTATGTACAAGCTTGTAAAAATGCCCCATAATGGGAAAAGTCCTGCTTGTTTATTAATCGAAAAATTATTATTAATTATACTTAGAGATGGGATAAATGATGTTTACCGTTTTGTATGGGGGAAGGCTTTCAAGAAAAAAAGTTATCTTAATCTAGCGTTTAAGTAATTAAGAAAAAATGCTTTTGTAAGTATTTTAGCTGCTTACACGTGTAATGGTAGTTGGTATTTTTAGGAACTTAATTAAAAAAATCTTCATTAAGACTAAGGAACTCAATAAGTTTCGAGGAATAATGTCTTTTAGAATAAATAAATTTTTATTCGTTAGTCAAAATAATTAGGAAAAATAATTGTGAAAAATAAATTTCATGCATTTCTTTGACCAGAAAAGTGACATCTCTTAGACGTATTAATTTCATCGGTATTTGTCAGGGCTGATGTATTGAGTATTGACGTCGTTACATGATATGAGATGTTTTCTAAAAGGGTCCCATTGACGTCTTGTTACACATCTTTTCAATGTTATCCCATCTCAAAAAGAGATGTGCTTAAACATTTGATAGCTAAGCAGCCTGAGAAACGTTTAGCCATGCCTTTAAATAAATTTAAAGTAAATGAAGAATATATATACGAAAACTGAAAAATAAATTCATGAAAACTCGCCCACTTCCTTGTATATTTTTAAATAGACAATGGAGTTAGAAATATCGTTGCATATGAGTTCAGAAAAGTTATATATCTAATGTGGTTTGGGTATTTGGGTATTTTACATATATATTCCGACTTGTGTGCTTGCTCAGTGAGCCGCTTATAAGTCTTCGTCAAGTAAGACAGACACAGAAAGATTTTTTACTGTCACAAAGAGAGGAAATACACCCAGGGCGGTGGCGGGAATCGAACCCGCGCCCGTTACAGCACGCAGACTGCTGGCCTGCGATGCTAACCACTCGGCCATCCGGGCCCCCTAATGTGGTTTATACGAACTTGATAACTTAATTGTTTCCGGCTCTTTATTTCTAACATCCTTTAGGAGCTCCAACGCATCTAATTACTCCTCGTAATTTATAACAAGTGACAAGAAGGACAAGTAAAAAGATCTACGCTACAGCTGGTTTCCTATTGGACTTCAAGCTACAGGTACGCAACGTTAGGCGCGTTTACATGAGAAATCGAATCCATGGAATGCCAAAATCCCCATTAGGGGAAAAAGAGGTCGAGCAGGATTTCTAACCCAAATGATATTCTATTTCCGAATCCATGGTATGAAACATTAAACCCTCCTCCATTGGAGGGTTTACGAAACCCCCCAATGAATACTGCAATTCCGGTTCTGCCTGGGAGAAAATCTCCAAGAGGGAAAAATTGCTGAATTTGCTCTTCAATCCATGGATTCGATGGCTCATGTAAACGCGCTTATTGAGACTTTGGGCTCTCCAGAATTAAAGGGCACGTTTGTCCCAATGTACTCGGAGAACCTCGGAGTTAAGCCGATTTTTTTTTATTTTTGCCAACAAATTTGCTTCCACGTTATGTGACCGAGTTTTGAACATGGGACCCACGGTATAAGAGGCCGAACCACTTTACATAAATTCACAAATCACGGCTCCAGTGCACTCTTAAAACGAACGAGCGATTTTAACTCAGTCTTATTAATTTTCACTCCTCCAGTCTGGAAAATGCACTTCTCCTTTTGGAGTGGATCCTTTGTGTGTTAAACCTCCGACAGGATCACTCCAAGAGAGTGATTTTAACTCAGTCTGACTTAATATTCATTCCTTTCCAGTGTCGAAAATACACTTCTCCAACTGGAGTGGATTTCACTCTTTTGTTTTAAGAGTGTAATAATTTATTTTTATTTAAGCATTTCAGTTGCCACTTAAGACTTGAAACATGTATATTTCACCACCGACCAATTGCACTGCCTCGTTTTCTATTATGTTACGAAATTATTATAGATTTTTAAAAAATTTGAATATGTCCGAAATCTTCGATTTTATTATTTATTTTTAGCTTAATTCATTTCAAATAAGTCGAGTGTAAGTTACAACAATGTCAAACCACTAAATAGTTTTGTGAAAAGTGTTCATCGCCGCCTATTCTGACACAAATTCCAGTGCTATAAAGATAACTTTCGAATAATGAATAAATGCATTCCACAAAGCCGAATTCCGCAAATGCGGATTCTTCGACATAAAGCGAGACCCCTGAACCAAATCACAAAATTTATACCGCCATTGAGATAGCATACAATCATGAGAAAGTTACCAACGAATTAATTAAAAGAGAACTTCCTAAGCGCTGCCAAACCGAAGGCTCTAAATTATGCCCCGAAACTAAAAATCGTCTGCCCATTTTGAAGCGTTAGAATCGTTTAAGCGTTCGGAGAAGATTTTCGAACCTCCGAAACTCCGAGATTTTCCGATTCAACAATTAATTTGTGGAATCCCGCGAAGTAATTTAAAACTTTTAATTAATTTTCTCGTCTGCATACTCACATCAATAACTCGGGTCTTCCTGCATAATTTATAAGTTCTCGAACACATATATAGATATAAATGGATTCCCTGAGAATACTTATATATACATTGCTTTTAAAACTTAGAGAGAATCTTCAGAAGGCAAAACTATAAATTTCCCACCACCGTTAGAATGATTTAGCGTGTTTACTTTTAACGGAATTATCCCGTTGCCAGATTCGTGGAGGGAAACAATTTTCGAAACGAAAATGAAAGATTATAATTCCGAGTGTGGCAGCGGATATTTTTAACATTAAGTAAAGAATTATTTTAAATGTAAACTTTATATTTCAAGAGAGAGAAATCGGAGTGTCTTACATATGATATGTTTAAAATTTAAACAAGCTGTATAAATGAATTTATTTCAAACATGAAATATTGAATTTATAGACATAACGCATTTTCCTAAATTAATGTTTTCTATATTTATTCTTTAGAATCATCGGAGTGTCTTACATATGATATGTTTAAAATTTAAACAAGCTGTATAAATGAATTTATTTCAAACATGAAATATTGAATTTATAGACATAACGCATTTTCCTAAATTAATGTTTTCTATATTTATTCTTTAGAAGCACATTTCATATTAATTCATTTAAAACAGGTAGTAATAGCTAGATATATGTTTATTTGGGGCAATACAAACACACATAAAACTTTGAGCGTATAGAATGTAAATCAGATTATTTTCTAAGTATTTTGAATTCATTATATTAGAATAGAGATAGTAAAGAATTAATAGAATTACACATATATTATTATATAGAATTAAAGATATCATTCAAAAGTTATAGTTGTTATACGGCCTTAGACATATAATTTAATAGTAAATATAATAAATTGAAATTAAATATATCAATTGAATCAATGTAAAAAGGACTCACATAAAAAGCTATCGTGATAGTCTAAAATATTACATTACTTTTAGAATATCTTCTTAAAACAATGTTTTTTTTAACTAAAAGTATTTCTAATATGTAAGATAGGCATTCTTTGAAAATAAGGCATAAAATAAAGTTTTGGAAGATAAGAATCTAAAATAAATGTACAAAGAAAGAAAAACACATTCTGCAATCTACTTTTCGTCACGTGATATTCTCATCTAAGAACCATATTCAGACACGAATGTTCAAAACAAACATCTACTTTAACTTGACAAACTTGCATATATAACTTTATTAATTTTCCCGTAAAGTTAGTTTAAATCTATACTGCTTAGTCAAAAAAAGAAACCTAAGAATATACAAAATTTAAACAATTTCTACTATAGTTACTTTTATTTATTTCAATACTAAAGCTTTTTTGTTTCAAAATTAAACATTTAAAAAAGTCTAAATAATAATATAAACTCGTTTTTTGACAAAAGGTAAAGTTACAATTTTATCAAAAAGAAGTCGAAAAATATAGAGAAATCAATGCTTTAGGTTTAATAACTATATATTTTTTTTCAGGTACTCAGAAATAAATTTATAAATAGTTATCGAAAGAAAAAACTTTCTATGCAGCAATGATATTTTTTTTTCTCTTTCTTTTTCATAATTTCTCTGAAAATATCGCCTGCATGTTAGTATGACAAAATTGCAAATCATACTTAACCAAGTTTACTAAATACGTGTTTAAAAATTTATAATGGAATTTAGTCTATATCGATAAAAATTATAATAATAATTTATTATTCACTGAAATAAATTATCACTTTATTATAAGAGCTAATTGCAATTTATATGATGGTGACTTTGTAACCTTAACCCTTTCAGTCCCAGTGATGCCATTTGGCATCATCACTTTCAATATTTTTTTCAAAATGTTTAGGTCCCGTTATAACATCCAAACACACATCATTCGATTCGTCACACTGTGTTCTATTGGACAATATTTTTTATTAATCTCAATAGAAGTCAGAACTACTACTTTTTTTATCTAGAAAATAGTCAACAAGCGTTTCTCCTGATTTTTGATCAGTTCACTTCAGTTCCACATATTTAAAACACAATTTAAACTATTTCTTTTAAAATAATTACTAAATTTTTTTTAATAAAATGGTCAGATACCTTAAAATATATAACTCGAAGTGTTTCTAGGTAATATACATATTTTTATTTTGTTGTTTTCCACAATTAAAGAATTTTGGCATTGTTTCAAAAACCATATAAAAAATTTTAATGAATTTTTTTTTCTTATGGAATTCGTATATTGGACCTAAAATAAGCTTATTTTGTGAATATCAGATGTTTCTGTGGTGTAGTAAATTTTTGGGACTGAAAGGGTTAAAGTGAATGTTAAGGACAACCTCTAGAATAAGACACAATATTCATCAGTATAGCATGAAAATACCTCTTTTGTACTTGTAAAACTAACATTCCTCAATTTTTAAAGTAAGTAATTATTAGTACAATATTTTTTTAATTTTCAAGATTCAAGTTTGTTCTTTAAAAATAGATATAGGGTTGTTTCATTATCACAAATAAAAAAACTTTGTTTCACAAACCAGACAGACAAAACCTTATTATATTTGACATCTTAAGTATAAGCATCATGTAAAATCAAAACAAATGTTATCATATTATTTAACACACATATTTTTACATAGATTGGACAAAATGAACAAAAAAATTCATTAAAATTATAGTAATTCATATTTTTTTTTCATATGTTCCTAATCGTGAAACAAAATTTATTTAAAGGGGTTTCGTTGCTTGTAATATGAATATCTAAAATTTATGTCCCACTTTTTCCGTTTAATTAAAATTTAACTTGAAATCCCAATTAAAATTCAAAACTTAATTTATTTGAAAGAACATATTTAATAGTCTGCTCTGTTATGAAATTAAATTTGAGAAAGGTCGTATATCAATGTTAAATTCGAAAAATGTTAAAGATCAATGTTTAATTTGACAATTGTCAAAACTTTAATCCTCAGTGTTCAAAATTTCCAAACGTCAATAATTAAATCTTCTAACTGTAAATATTTAACTTTTCTCATTATCAATTACATTTCAAGATTAAGAAAAATGCCAGACAAAATTTTGTAGAACCAATACTGAGACGTATTTTTTAAGAATAAAAAAAAAGTTCAGAAAAAATGACGAATCTTCTGGAAATAAACAATGTGATTAAGTAAGTTTCAAAAACAACGTTTTTAAAGTTAGATATATTTGTAGCTAGAAATAATAAGAAAAACGATGGAATATTTTGACACAAAACGTAACTATATTCTGAAAAGAGATATGTATTAGTTGAGAAATTTTATGATAGCTTCAGAGAAGGAAAACGTTCAATATATTTATTTTCTGAAAATTCCCAATTCTTTCTCAGACTACATATATAGTTATTATTAGTATAATAAGATAAAAATGCTTTGTAGCAGGTTTTTCAAAAAAATATTTCTACTATATATTTCCAGATTTCATCCAAAATGTAATTTTGATATTTTTCCCGAATGAAAATGGCATTCGATGTTTGGATATCAGGCGAATGGCTCATTAGGGTTACTGGTTCTTCGATAAAAAATTTTCAAAACAAAATACAACGATATAGCCTTATAGCAATATTTATAAGCTTAAATTTATTTCTTTATAAAAATATTTGAAGAGGGACTGATTGCTTACTTAAGTAAGAGGGATTTTTAGTCCCATAGAGCTAATGCATTAGTTTTGGAATCACAGCTTCGACAGAAGTATTGCTTTGTCACGTTATCTCTTTATCCCCGGGTATGGTAATCAACATAACATTGATATAAAACAAGTTTGAAACGGAAATGTTATCTAGTTATTTAATTACATTTTTTTAAACTTTCAAATGCGAAAAATTTACTGCAGATGGCGACACAGTTTTAAATCTGTATTAATTAATAATTTAATAACTGGATGGCCTTTTCTTTTCGATTTTGTTTCAAATTGATGTTACGATGATTCAAATGTCTGGTGAAAATGGGCTAACATGGCAAAGCAATTCCTTTTCCAAAAAATGTGATTTCAAAACTAATGCTACTATGATGTTAAAAATAACTGCAAAATGTGCTGTAATTTTACAGTGTTATTTCAGTTTCATACTTCCAAAAACCAATCATTTAACGTAAAAATATGTATGCAGCTGCATTCCGCAGAGCATCATGGTAAGTTCTGTAAAACCTTCTTCACTACGTTAGGACTCTAGTTGAAGGAAGAAAACTTTCAGGGAATTGGCGTTCTAAGTTCCAATAAAAAGGAGATCGACAAGTAAATTTGCATAGTGTAATAATTAATTGCATGGATTTGTATTGCTGTTTTAAATTTAAAAAATGAATGAAAGCTTACGAGTCTAAGTTGAGAATAAATAAGGAATTTCAACTTAGATATAACAGAAAAAATTATCGAATTTCATTCACGGAAAAAAAACTGCTTAGATTATGTGAGCTTTAATATAGTTTTAACAGAACCCAACCCTTTCTAACAATATAATAAATAGGGATGTTTTTTTGGCATGGTTCAGCATGTATGTATGTTTTCGAACTAGTATTTTTTTGTTCGTTTGAAATCAGCTTCTGGCATGGATGTCTGTTGTGTAGCGAAACATATTTAAGTCTCTCAAACAAACCAATCATATAGTTATACAGGGTGGCCCAAAAGAAGTTTTTAGGTAAACAGTTAGTCATACAGCAACAGTTATTTTTCGAAAGCATGCCTGGTTGTTCAGTCAGTTAATTGAGCATTACCTCACAGAGCTGTAATTTGGGTCGTACTCAAGAGGGCCTTGTAACTGGATGGTGCGGTTTAAAGTTCAGCTGGTCCATCGGGCATAGCTGGCAGATATCGGGATTCGAAGTTTCATACTCTGGAAACATTATTAACTTATTCCTCAAGCATGAAATAAACATTCCGAAGCTATCTCGAAACTAAAACAAACGAAGTCCAGGAATCGCTACTCTTTTTATAAAATACAATTTAGTACCACTTTATTTTAGCTAACCAACAAAACTAAGCACGACTTTGACAAATAAATACCTGTTCTAAATAACCCAAAGTTGAACCAATGGCACAGCATTAACTGCTAGCCTACTTTTGGGCCACCCTATATATTCAAATGCACCATACCATCTTGCCGCAGTTCTTAGTATGCAATACATACACCCTATAAAACATTAAGAGTAAAGTATCCTTACAGTAAATGTCCCTCAGAAGAACAGTTTTAAGAGATAACAAATTAATTGTTGCTTTTCATGTCCATATGAGTCACAGAGTATCTAGCAATGTAGGTTTTTAGTGCTAAAGCAGTCAAAACTTTCATGCATTTACGACCAAACTCCGTATATGCAGACGTATACATAGCTTTACGGTTTCAAGTAATGATGATAAGGGGTGCAGGTTAGGTTCACCTTAAAGAAGAGTTGATGGCTGGTCTTGTTATAGAATTATGATTTGTGAATTTGCTGTTTTTGTAACGTTTTTTTACCGTATATAATTCGGTTCTGTGATTGGCTAATTGAAGCAAGTAAATTGAAGATAGCATCGGTTTCTGAGAAAATATTTTAGTCCAAACAGGAATAACAAATTGTGTATTAAAAAAACAAATTGTAATCCCTTTTAAATTTCCTTTTGATAAAGTTTACCTATTTTAAATTGTAATAGTTCCATTTTAATAAACTGAAGAGTTTTTCTTTCATTTAAACTAAATTATTAAATCCGAAATTTTAATAACGACTCTATTGACGTAATGCATAACAATAATTGCTTAATATTTAATTTTAAAAATTTTCATTTAACAAATATCACAATAGACTCTAGTTTTTGAAAGTTCCTGGTTAAAACTACATTCTGTTTTTGAAAAATGCTATTGTTGAAATTATACTATTCTGTTCGAAGCTATTTTAAAAGCAAGTAACTTTAACTAATTATTATTGACAAACTGTAATTCTCCATTTTAGCTTCCACGCTACATTTATGACCGTAAAAATTGGAAACTTTACTTTTATAAAAACTATATCCGTCCGTCTGTTCGTCCATCCGTCTGTCACAAACTTTCACAGAACGAACCACAAGTATGAGAAACAAGTTAGGTTCGTCATATTGGTGCAAAAATTAGGCGAGGTTTAATCCCAAATTTTTTTTAATGTTTAAAATTTAAATAGCTAAAAATTCAATATACATTTAAACAACAAGCGAATTCCATGTTAGCTCCCTCACTACGTTTATTTCGTAAATCTTTTATAAAGCCTATGTTTAACTATTTAAAACATTAAAATTAAAAATAGTTAAAAGCATTGTTCGGCGATTTTTTTTCTAAGGTGTATAAAATGTGTGTGGAAGCTATAGGGTAGGGTAGGGTTGATACATATATATCCCGGCTTGTGTGCTTGATCAGAGACCCGCTTATAAATCTACCGTCAAATAAGACAGACACAGAAAGAATTTTTACTGTCACAGAGTAAAAAAATTACACCCAGGGTTAGAGCAGGAATCGAACCCGCACACGGTACAGTGCACAGACTGTTAGCGGAGGCAGCTATCTTAACCACTCGGCCACCCGGGCCCCATGGCAGCTATTCTAAGAAACAGTTCCTGATACAAAAACCTACTTATTTACAAAACAACACATGAGGTGCTGGGGAGCCCAGTCGGTTAGGCACTCGCCCTAGCAGGCGAAAGGTCCCATGTTCGAGTCCAGGCATCGCCAAAAAAAAACTGCTGACCTATAAACGGCCAGTGCAGCCAAAAATGTCCGACGAATAATACCCCGTGTAAGGGAGTGCACGTTAAATATCCTTCAAAGTCCAAAAGGTGCGTACGATGTCGCCCTTAACGGCTGCGTTGGGTGCCTATTCAGGTATCGACTGTGGTTCTAAAATACGACGCCACGTCGCTGTAGCTCTAGTGCGACGATAATTCAAACAACACATGAGCAAAAACTAACAGATCTCTCTTTGACACACCCTTACAAGACTTCTCCCGATCCCCAATGGAACTCCCAACTATGAAAGCGTCCCTTCCTCACATGAATAGATTGATGCAGATCTACCCTTGCAGAGAGAAGGGGAGGGGTGGGGCAACAAAACGCATCTACAAAACGAGAATGGGTCTATAAAAGCCCGGGATGGCGACTGAAGATCACTGAGCTAGAATGACAAGATTTTAAACTTTTTCTAAAAATAAACTTCATATTTAACCTTTAAACTCTGTAATGCATACTGTTGCCATATGGCAACAAGTATAACATAATCCACTTTATTATATTAAAGTATATCTCCCTCTTGACAAATCTGGTTTTTTTTAATGTATTACATTCCATTTTGAAGTTTAAGTTACTAATAACCCTCATAGATGACAGTAGTAAAAGTGTATTCAAAATGAAAGAGTGAGGTTATTAACTGTTATGAAATTTCCTCTTTGGCAGTATTTAAAGTATAATAAAATTAGTATTAAATACAAATAAATTGCTTTGAAAAAATAATTATTGGTCAAGAGGGTTATTTTAAAATATATTTAGTAGTTTTCTAGTCATTCTTATCAATATTTTAATTTTGTAGTTGGTTTTTGCCACATGGTAATAACAATAACAATAACAGTAATAATAATAATAATAATAATAATAATAATAATAATCGATTTCTTTATCGAATGAAAGATTTAAACTGCCACACCTACAGTGACATAAAAAATATGCCAAAAGATGTCTTAACCTCTTGCGACCTGCCGTCCATTTTTAAAGCTGATGAAGATTCAAATATCAGTTTTCAGCCATTGATTACAAGTATCAGTCATTTATTTCTACGAAAAATGAAGTTGAACGAGGGTCAATACGATATTAAAGTTCTTTAAAAAAATATTTATTTATTTTTTTAACTTTTCAAAAAGTTCTTTTAGTAGTTAATTTTAAAGCCATTATGCATTAAAACAACGTTACAAATAAGTGATGGGTTTTTTTTTTGTTGCATCTATAGTACAACAAAAGTGTATGCTTAAGGCGTTTCCCAAAGTAACTATTAAACAAAAAAAATTAAAAATTTCTTTGAAAAACATACTTTTTAGCATATATTTGTATGAAAGGTGTGTTTAGATTAAGAATATACGTGTAAGGTTTTGCTCGCGGGTCAAAAGGGGTTAAACTCTTTAAACAAACCACCTGGCAGCGAATTCGTTTAAACTAGAACGATCTCGCCTACAATGACTGCATAGTTTGATCAAACATAATCTTCTTTCCCACAAACAAATCGCGTTTCACTCCAGAAGGGCTGTCGCCATAGAGCAAATGCGTAAGTTTTGAAATCCGAACTTTTGCAAAAGAATTGCCTTGCCATGTTATCCCATTTTCACCAGGTATGGAAATCCTCTTAACATCAATTTAAAACAAAATATAAAAGAAAATGACATCCAAGTATTTAATTATAAATTTATAAAGTTTTTAAATAGTTTCGCCATTTTCTGTATGCTTTTGGAATTTTAAAACTTCGAAAATGTATAATTAAATAACTAGATAACATTTTTGTTTCAAATTTGTTTCATTTCAATGTTATGTTGATTCCCATCCCTGGGTAGAAGGGCTAACATGGCAAAGCAATACTTCTGTGGAATTTGTGATTCCAGCACCAATGAATTAGCTCTATGGGACTGACAATCTCTCTTAAATCGTCCATAGGGAAGAGTCGCCCCATTTGCAGTTTTGTTAAACCAAACGTATTGAAACGTATTCATGCACCCTCTCCACAGTACGTCCGGGTTTTACAACCAGGACGCTTCCTGAAAAAGCCGCACAAAACGGAAGTTTTATTTTCAGTTTCTGCGGAAATACGAAGGACCATAAAAGGCTGGGAAAAATTGGATTGCATTGATCAGTTTCTGTGCATGGGCTTGCATTGATGGTAAATGGCGACTGGAAATGGCGGTGTAATGGCCACTTACTTATCTTTGGCGGTTGGCGTCGCGGCTACAGAAGCTGAATGTGATCTCCGAGAATGGGATTGGTTCGTTTGGCGTCGGTTTTTGACTGGGTTCTTGTTGGGAGATAGGGTAAGGAGTGCATGTGGTTGTTAACATTTATGTTGATGTATTTATTGAAATGTGGGGAATTTGGAATATGGGTATGGGTATTTTACATATATATTCCGACTTGTGTGCTTGCTCAGTGAGCCGCTTATAAGTCTTCGTCAAGTAAGACAGACACAGAAAGATTTTTTACTGTCACAAAGAGAGGAAATACACCCAGGGCGAAGGCGGGAATCGAACCCGCGCCCGTTACAGCACGCAGACTGCTGGCCTGCGATGCTTACCACTCGGCCATCCGGGCCCCAATTTGGAATATCTTGGATATTTCTTTGGCTTGGGATAGATTGCAATATAGATATCATCATATAGACATAATCAACCTGATTCGTTCTTGCCTTTTATAGGAATTGAATCTATGTTTAGCACGATTTCTTCCATCTTAATCCATATGTGTTTTATGGCATCAAATCTTACCTAGCATGTAAAAACTCAGGTACTTTTTAGTAAAATTTGGAACCTACACCTCCAATAATTTTGGGTGGGAGCTGATACGTGAGTCAATCAGTCTGTCAGAATCAGTCAATCAGTCTTTAACCCTTCAGGGACATGTGTAAATTCTGGAGGTGGAGCGCGATCAATGGCAGCCTCTGTCACGTATGTGTGCGTGAGTGTTGTGTCTGTCTTACTTGACGAAGGTTTATAAGCGGGTCTCTGACCAAGCAAACAAGCCTGAAAATATATGTCTACCAACCAACCTGTCAGAATTTCTTCTCTTATACATATGTAATAGATCGATATATTAATTTTTTATTAGTTGATAGATTTTCGAATTTCTATTTCTTTTTAAATATAGGGGGTGAAACCAAGCATAACATTTTTAACAGTGACAAGTAATCCAGGCTCTCTTTGAACTACAATTCTCAGCAATACCCTTTCAACGCTATATCTCATTCTGTACATCTCCCCCAACCGCTTTATTCCGAGGAAGGAAACGGCATTATCACATCCTACCACAACCCTCCGAATGATTAAAGGCCCTCGCCAGATAAGACGGTGAAAAATGCCCCCATTCCAATCGGGCTAATTTTTTTTCTGAAAATACCTCATAGTATGGACAACTTCTCAGCCAAGTTTCAGCTCAAAAATATGACGCATTTTTGAGTAAAAAATTAAAGTTTTTTTTCTTTTTAAATTGATTATTCCCTGAATATATTTGATAAATCCAAAAAACTACTCATGAGTTTTTAGATATCATTGAGTAGTATTCTCAGAAAAATCCGCTCATAAATCTGATCGAGCGATCATTCTTAAAAATGCAATTTTATTTTTCAAAAAAAAATTTCATGCCAAAATCGTTTGGTCACAACTTAGGATTTTGTCTCTACATATTCCTCTATTATCAATCTATAATATATTTTTTTTTCAGATTTTTAAAATTATTGGACGATAGTTTAAAAAAATAATTCTTAAAGCCTGATTTTTTTGCTCTAAAATCCATAGATTTAGAAATAGCATGCCCACCGATTGCGCAATCCCGTACAACGCAATGATGCGTGATGAATCCACATTTCGTCGTTTTCGCAATGCATCACGGGATACTGATTCACAAAAATGGTTTTTCCGAAGAGTTACATACAATAAAAACTGCATTTTTAACTTGCTTCTTTTGTGAATATATACCTCATGCCTTACAGAAATTATCAATACGCATGCAGTTATAAAATTATGCTAGCGAAACTTGTAAAAAGTTTTAATTAGTTAATATTGAATATATATCTTTTATTAGTCGAATTATCTCATGGTGCCATCTGGTGGCGTATGGCATGCCATGTGCAAGAGCTTGCGAACTGCCTTATGGGATAATGGTTAACAAATGGCTTCACCTTTCCCCCTAGAGGCAGATCTGCTACTTTCTAAATCTATGCTAAATTCTTTAGTCCGAAAGAAATTCTCCCAGATTGAATTTCCCCGCCTTTGTTAGGAGTGCCATCTGCCGAGTAAGTAGTGCGAAAAGTCAGGTTTTAAGAATATTTTATTTTTTTTAAACTATCGTCCAATAATTTTAAAAATCTGAAAAAAATATATATTATGGATTGATAATAGAGGAATATGTAGAGACAAAATCCTAAGTTGTGACCAAACGATTTTGGCATGAAATTTTTTTTTGAAAAATAAAAATGCATTTTTAAGAATGATCGCACGATCAGATTTATGAACGGATTTTTCTGAGAATACTACTCAATGATATCTAAAAACTCATGAGTAGTTTTTTGGATTTATCAAATATATTCAGGGAATAATCAATTTAAAAAGAAAAAAAACTTTAATTTTTTACTCAAAAATGCGTCACATTTTTGAGCTGAAACTTGGCTGAGAAGTTGTCCATACTATGAGGTATTTTCAGAAAAAAAATTAGCCCGATTGGAATGGGGGCATTTTTCACCGTCTTATCTGGCGAGGGCCTTTGTTTATTTGGCGGAATTGCGAGTGCTGCATCATCAATTACACTCTTAAAACAAACGAGTGATTTTAACTCAGTCTGAGTTAATATTCACTCCTTTCCAGTGGCGAAAATGCACTTCTCCTACAGGAGTGGATTTCACTCCTTTGGTTTAAGAGAGTAGATTCTTTCAATTTATTGAATGCTTATGTCTGATATGGTAGGGTAGGGTATTTTACATATATATTCCGACTTGTGTGCTTGCTCAGTGAGCCGCTTATAAGACTTCGTCAAGTAAGACAGACACAGAAAGATTTTTTACTGTCACAAAGAGAGGAAAATACACCCAGGGCGAATACGGGAATCGAACCCGCGCCCGTTACAGCACGCAGACTGCTGGCCTGCGATGCTTACCCCTCGGCCATCCGGGCCCCCTGATATGGTTATAATAGTTTTAACTGTTAATGCCGTTAGGATAAATAGGGGCCCGGATGGCCGAGTGGTAAGCATCGCAGGCCAGCAGTCTGCGTGCTGTAACGGGCGCGGGTTCGATTCCGCCTTCGCCCTGGGTGTATTTTCCTCTCTTTGTGACAGTAAAAAATCTTTCTGTGTCTGTCTTACTTGACGAAGACTTATAAGCGGCTCACTGAGCAAGCACACAAGTCGGAATATATATATGTAAAATACCCTACCCTACCCTACCCTTAGGATAAATACTTTAAGAGAACGTTTAGTTGTTATGGTCAAGCCCATATAACTAATGGATTATTTTTTAAATCCCAAGTTCTAGGAAAGCATTGATTTGCCATATAAGCATTTTTTTTTCAGCAAATATAAGGACGTCATAACGGCATAATAAAACAAATTTGAAAAAAAATTAAGTTGCTGTTGGGCACACAAAGTTTCAACAAAATGTTAAAATGCTTGTCCGGCTGCAGTCTACTACAGTTACGAGATTAAATTCAGAAAAAAAAATTACTTTAAACAACATGTTTGGTTTTAGTTTAGTTTGAAATATCGTCGCACTAGAGCTTCGAGAGTGCTATTGACGACTTGTATTTTAGAACCACAGTCAAGTGAAGCAACATGTTTGGAATTTGGCAAAAAAAAAAAAGATTTTATTCCTTTCAGTCCCAATGGCAATTCGGCATCATCATTTTAAACTTTTTTTTCTGATCGTCTATAGCCATTTATGATATAAAAAATATCATCATTCGATTCTTTCAACTTTTTCTATCAGAAAATATTTCTTAATCAGCCCAATAGATGTCGTCAGCTCTATTATTTTTTTTTAAATTATAATCAGAAACATGATGATGCCAAATGGCATCACTGGGACTGAAAGGGTTAAAAAATTACGTATTTATTCGAAAATGAACTTGTTAACGCTATTCACAAAGTCGTCGTCAATTGGTTAATGCAATTTAAAAGTGATAAAGTAGTTATTCTATAATGGTGGCGTTTTTATGTTACATTGCGATCTTTATTCCAAAGCTCTCCCAACTGAGCTACATCAGCACACAGAGTTCCAAAAAAGCAATTAAATTGCTTGTTTTGGCTTCAGTCTACTACTCTTTAAATGATTAAAATCATAAAAACTTTGTTTACTTTAAACACCATACTTTTACAGACTATTTTAAGAAAAAGTACCAGTATTTTTCTACAAAATATATGCTTTTTTCAGGAAACTTATAACAGATTATTTTACAGTATAGGTTTCAAGAGCCTCCCGATACGGAGACTTCAGACGAACCCTACTAATCGTGCCCTGCCAACAACACACATCATAACAACCCCCCAAAAATTATATCTCCCATATCCCACCCTCTGCACCTATATACGGAAGGAAACAGTCTTATCATCTCGCACCACACCCCGCGCCGGGGTCGGTAATGATCTTCCAGGGGTGTGAACAGGGAGATAGGAAGAAGAGGGAAATGATTGGCGTGAAATTAAGTGATGCCGTCAGAAAATCGCCAAGTAACCCTAGTAAGCAAAACAAACAAACATCGTTAGTACAACGTAAAAAGCATAATTTTACTCATTAACCCTGTAATGCATAAATTTGTTTTCCTCCCAAAAAATATATATTTGTATCTTTAATACTCATATACATTTGGGAAAAATACTGAAAAAAAATTAACTACATTGGAGTTTTAATAATTTCAATTTTTAAAAAAATTTCCACATGGGCAAAAACCTACTACAAAATTCCAATTTTGATAAGAATGACTAGAAAACTACTAAATCTTTTTCAAAATAACACTCTTGAGCTATAATTATTATTTCATGACAATTTATTTGTATTTAGTACTAATATTATTATTCTTTGAATGCTGCCAATGACGTTATTTCACAACAGTTATTAACTTCACTCTCTAATTTTGAATACACTTTTACTACTTCATCTATGAGGGTTATTAGCAACTAAAACTTCAAAATGCAGTGTAATAGATGAAAAAACATATTTGTCTTGAGGGAGCTCTTTTTTAATAGAATAAAGTGAAATAAGTTTACTTGTTGCCGTATGGCAACAGTATGCATTAGAGGGTTGATCCTTTACGACCCATTCAGATGGCACTGATTTGTGGTTATAAGACTAAATGTTAATAGAGTTTTATCAGAAAAGTTGCCTTAAACAGCATCAATGTCAGCTACTTTTTAAGAACGTCATTCATTTTTTACACATATAAATGACTGATACAAGTCACCTTCGTTGGCATCAATATTTTTAAAGAGCTTGAAAATTCAATTTTACACCCGAACAATTGTGTAACTCAGGTCGTAAAGAGTTAAAAAGCGTTGATTAAAAATGGAAAAGTGACTGTTTGCTCAGTTGTAGGCTGCAACACGAGATCAGAATTTACACAAGGTGGCAGTATCTTCCTCCACAGGTAAAAAAAAAATACGTTGTAATTATGAATTTTATTAGAGAGTAAGCCAAGAAGAAGAGTTTGGTTTGGTTTGAATTATCGTCGCACTAGAGCTACACGGGGGCTATTGGCGACGGGCGTCGTATTTTAGAACCACAGTCAGATGACGAGCCACACCTGAATAGGCACCCAACGCAACCGTTAAGGGCGACATGCCAAGAAGAAGAGAAAACGCCAAGTCGATGAGTCTAAGCTAACTCCTCTAAGAATACCGTCGAAGGTGGGTAAACTGCAGTAACCATAAGAATTTTTTTGCAAGGGGGGCTGCAATAGTGGCGGTCAAGCCTTTGCAGATTCGGCATATTCTCCTGAATTGAGAGACATTTTTTGTGGCACCATCTAGGCGGCGCTCGCTGCCAATTTCGTCGCACAGATTACAATGAATCTGAGCTCTCTGTGGATGTTAAAGTATGCCGAGATTTAATTTTTTCCGAGAGAACCCAGGCCAAATGGACCCTCCAGGGATCTTTTACATGCCACATAATCATATGACATGCGTGCCCAGGATTTCCCCATTCAGAAAATCCGACGACTCAGTCGGGCCGCGATCTTGGGCTTACGAGGCGGACACGTTAAACCTCTCAGCCACTGAGCCGCTGTAACCACAACAATAAATTGGACCATTTTTGCCCTGAGACAAATGAGTCAGTTTCCGAATGTGTTCTTATGGGTTAGAGTAGTTGAGTGATTGCAACAATGGCCCAAGTCATTGGGACTGACCAAGGCAGAATAGCACCAAATAACTTCTCCAAGAGCATTTGTTTGGGTTTCCTACAAAGCGATTGATGGCTTCAATTGGCATACGAATTTTAGCATTAGTTTTTCCTCGACAGCACCTCTATCTTCTTCTAAACTCCCAGGGCGTGAAAGAGCGTTTAGAAGCTATCTTCTGTCGCTTCTTGTCCGTTATGTATCAGGCGATATGTTACCTTCATTAGATCGGATGTCGTCTGTGGTCTTTATCGGGGTGTGGGATAAATTTTTAGGGGGGAAGGGCATCACGTAATTTTGTGGATGGGGGCACCGAAAACGTGCGTATTCTTTGAAATGTGCGTGAGAGTGTGTTGATTTGTTTTAAGAGAGGATCGTGCGTGATATTTTAGAGGGTTAATTTAGGAGGGATATGGGTGAAAATAGTAGGGATACCTGTAAAGATGTTTACAGTGTAAGTCCGCAACTTTAATTCCTCGTTTGATAGGATGGGGGTTTTTTTGCCTTGGATTTTCATATATGCAAAAGTAAAATACATTTCTCCCATTTAATCTGTTTTTCATTTACTTAATTTTCCGGGTGGTATATGCTCACTTATTTTGCGCAAAAGGAAATTTGTAACTATGTCTTTGAAAAGCAACCAGTTACTATGTAGGGGTTTTGTTTACATCTTGCATGCATTCTACAGTAGTTGTCAACTCTATAAACACAAAACTAAATTTCCCGTTTCGAGTCTTTACGCAATAGAGGTTATCTTTCATTTTTTTCTTGCATTTCTTCTTAAGAGAATACAACATTGTGTAGCATAAGTTTTAATTTTATTCACACATAAATAGTTTTTTTGATTCCTAATACAAACCTCAAACCTTTCAGTCCCAATAATGTCATTTGGTATCATCATTTTTTCTGATCATAATTTTAAAAAATAATAGGGCTGACATCTATTTGGATTAATAAAAATATTTTCTAATAGAAAAAAGTTTGAAGAATGGAATGATGCACTTGCTTGATATCATAAATGGGTATAGACAATTAGAAAAAAAATTCTAAAACGACAATGCCAATTTGTCATTGGGACTGAAAAGGTTAAAACTAAGGCCTCAAACTTCAGAAGTTGACTTTTCTGCACCTGGTAGCAAAAGTTATCGACGCATTCGATTTCTTGTGCCGTGGAAAGGCAAGCTGTACCATATAGACTAATGACTTTGAATATCGTTGTATAAGCACTCAATGACTGTAACCTAAAAAAGAAAGCATGATACATAAAAGACTGATTATTTCAATGCACAAATGTCGGAATCATTGGTTTGGTTACACCGATTTACAACCTCATAGCTGTTTTGCACAATAGTTTTTTTTTAAAGTTGTATTTAATTTCTTTCTAGCAACAGAGCTATGCATTGTATTTTTCATAGAATATTTATTTTTTGCCGACAAATATTTTTGCTACAATTGCAGTTTTTCATTGCCTTTTTTAACTGCTCATCCTTCAACCCTTTCCCCAGCATTGCATTGTCCAAAACAATGCCCCAAAACTGACTTCAAAATTTTAACAAACAATCGAAAACGAGAACAAAGTAATAGGAGTGCATCCCAACAACTTGTACATCAGAGCAAGAAAGATCCAAGTCCAAAAATAACTATTTTTAAATTTTTTACAGTATCAGGTGTATAATTGAATTCAAAAAGTAGCCGCATAGTTAAATTGTTTTAAAGTTTTAAACAAAAACTTACGCAAGGATTAAATTATTAGAATTCCATTAGAAATCAATGTTATAATCCGAGGTTTTAGTGTTTTTCTGTACAGTTTGGGAAAAGAGATTTATGCTACTGTCACTCATGTACAGCGCTGCAGAAACGTGCCTTAATGTAAAAACTTCGTCGTTTTCAAAGTGGCACCCAAATTGCGTTGACAATATTCCAACTGATATTTTGTACAAAAACAGTTTCATGCATGCAATACTACACTGAAAAATGACCTCTCAAACAAAGCAATTTTCATAAATATTTTCAAGGAAAAAAATTAATTAAAAACAATAAAATTTTTCTCTCTTAAAAAGAACCAATAATAATTTAATTTTTTAAAACCCATTTAACACAAATTATTCGAAGTGTTAGGTACACTTTTTTCACTCTAACGATGAATCATCGGAAAAGGATTCACTTTTTCGAAATGAAAGGGTTTAAAAAAATACATTTCATAAATCTGCTGTCCTGTACAAAACCAGAGAACAATATACCCTTTTTTCCCCTTTTTTTCTTCACATTATTAAAACTCTCATCGAGTAAGCAGTAAATAATCCCTGTTAAAACGAATACCACAAGCCCACTCAATCAGGAAACACAAAAAGGTTTTTCGAAGGGATGGGGCGAGATACTTTGGTATGTTAGTTTGATATCCTTTCAAGCTTCCAGTAGATTTATTTACATTGGAAATTAACCGAGGTATATCATGTCAGTAAACAAGATGTCTTAATGTCGTCTTTTTTTATTTCGGTAAATTTTTAAAACAAGTTTAAGAATACGGAAATATGTCCCACTTACAAACGACACTGGGACCTGAAAAATATGTTTGTGTAAACTTGTTCTTGCAGCATTGCATTGGAAAATTGGGAAAAAATTTCGACTGTTTATTTTTATTATTTTTTTTAAATGTTGTGAAAACTGCACCTTTTTAAACTTTAAAAGTTAATGAAATGATGTAATTTAAGTAAACTATTAAAAAAAATTATTATATATAGCCTTATATAATTATCTATTCATCCATAATAATATCCTTCCTCCGAATAAAAATTTTACTTTTAAGTTTTTAAAATTCGTTTTTTGTGTAACTTAAATTTTCCCAAACGAATTATTCTGGATGATGGTCTTCATATGTTTGTCTTATATTATGGTTACTTACATAAAAAAGTTTTAAAAATCATTTTCGTGTGGTTAATCTTCTTGCCAATCTTCGTTAAGGATTTAAAATACAGGCAGTGGTTTTACCATCACTCTGTGATGGTAAATTAGAGGATTTTTTTTACATTGTATCCTAGTACCAGTGTGTTAAACAATAAAATCGCATGAAAATAGATTGTCTATCTTTGAAAGAAAGATTTTGAGGAAAATTATGGGTGCAGTGAACATCAATGGTATATGGAGGCACAGATAAAACAGTGAACTGTATAAGATGTATAGGAAGGCAGATATCATCAACTACATAAAAGTCAACCGGATGAAATTTGCCGGACATCTGTGCAGAATGAACAGTGATTTTTTAATATCAAGAGTCTTCCCCTATAAACCAATCGGCACCAGGGCAAGAGGGAGGCCCAAACTTCGAAGAATTGATTGTGTTAACAAGGATTTTAGAACGTTAAAAGTACAAAACAGGAAGTTGGTTTACAAAACAAGATCAGAATGGAAGAAGATCCTGAAAAAGGCCTTGCTCCACAGAGGGCTGTCGAGTCAATAAAGAAGAAGATTTATAAACAAAATGCTGCTTACGACGTTGTCAATCATAGCCTGAATTATCTGGAGCAGCCTCTCTTCTCTCCACCAGAACTGCTGACTCAAATACACTTTATTTCCTTCATAATAGCTCTTCCCCCCTTGCCCGAAACACAACTAGATCTACTACACACACGCATGCCAGCGATAAAAATTCCACCAAGCAATCTATAGAGAAGGAACATTGGTGCAACTAAGAGCTAAAGAAACATAAGTCCTATACGGGTTATTATCTTAAAGAGAATACTTGGCCCTAGATTGTTAGCTTTTGACTTGTAAATAATGGTTTTAGTTTGAAGACATTGTTTAGTCAAAAGACATTGATACCGGAAAAATATATTCGTGTATACTTGGTTTTACAGCATTAGATTTAAAATTGAAAAAGTTTGTACTGCTGTTTTTATTATAAGTAATGTATATAGATTTAAAAACAGCTTACTGTTCTTCGTACTATCGGCATGGTTGCTTGATGACTCATTTCATAAGCCATTATTTAGATTAATACTATCTTCTTATCTAAATAACTCATTTGCCCTTAATTGTGAGCACAGTTTCTACAAATGTGGATGTTTTCATTACATTCTTAGTTTCGGCCGGCTTAAAAACATTTTCCTCGTTTTAGAGCTTGTAACGGCCTCAGAAACCCAGAGAATAACAAAAGTATCCTCTGCGTTTCGAAGAATTATTTCGGCTATTTTGCAACAATGACTGTTATAATCTAAATGATTGGTAGCAACGTAATAGTAATACAGCGCCATCTAGCGTGGATATTATATTTTAAGATTTCGCGTGAGGGGAACACAAGCTATTTACAATTTTAAAATACGAAGATTCATTTGCATTTGCAATGGAATGCTACTATTATAATTTGTGGACCAAAAGTACTACACTCTTAAAACAAAATAGTGAAATCCACTCCAGTTGGAGAAGTGCATTTTCGACACTGGAAAGGAGTGAATATTAACTCAGACTGAGTTAAAATCACTCGTTTGGAGTGATCCTGTCGGAGGCTTAACACACAAAGAATCCACTCCTTCCGGGTAACTGCATTTTCCAGACTGGAGGAGTGAAATTAACTCAGACTGAGTTAAAATCGCTCGTTCGTTTTAAGAGTGTTATGTCTTGCAAATAATTATACTTAAAAAGTCACGTTTCACTGAACTGAAACGGCTGTTAAATCATGTATAATGGAGTTCAGGATGACCATTCTTGCATTTTGTGACTCACACCAGCCTTGTCCGTACATTCAGTGGTGCAAAAGATAGGGTTGTATCGCGTCGGGTTATTGCAGCTACAGGGGCGCCGGCGTTAGTTCCTATGGAGATAATAACAGATACCTCTAGCAGAGATTTAGTATGTGCTGGAAATCGGAAGCACACGTATACTTATGAGAGAGAGATGGGGTTATGGAGGTATAATGGGGTGGTTGGGGGGTGTTTATTGGGTAGTGATGGGCGTTGGTTTTGTTTTAATGGGTCAGATGGTGCGCTGGTGATATTTTTGGGCAAGGGTTGATCACACTTGGGTACGTTACATCTTGTTTCTAGGAATACAAAAATGGATAAAATATGCACTGTAAAATCTTGTCCCCAGGTATCACAAAACCGTAGATTTAGAAAAAAGCAGATATGCCCATCGATTGCGCAATCCCGTACAACGCAATGCAAACCGCGCAATTGTGTGATGAATCCACATTTCGCCGTTTTCGCAATGCATCATGGGATACTGGTTCACAAAAAACTGCTTTTGCCGAAGAGTTACATGCAAAAAAAACTGCAATTTTAATATACTTCTTTTATGAATATACACCTCATGTCTGCCAGAAATTGTCAATACATATCCAGCTATAAACTTATTCTAGCAAAACTGTTAAAAAGTTTTAATTAGTTAATATTAAATATATATTTTTTGTCGAATTATCTCATGGTGCCATCTGGTGGCGAGGCGTACGGCATGCCATGTGCTAGGGCTTGCGAAATGGGATATTGGTTCACAAGTGGCTTCACCTTTCCCCCTAGGGGCAGATCTGCTACTTTCTAAATCTATGCACACAACGGATAAAATACGCACTATATAAAAACAATCTTGTTAAATTACGGGCAATTTTTGTCAACGAAATGTGACAGAAAATATCCCTAATGTTATGGGAAAAATATGGTGATAGATTTTTCTTGTAACAAAGCACTGTCGAAAATATTTGTGCATAACATATATTTTCTGTTTTGCTGGGTAGGTTAAATTTAAATAAAAGAAAGGGGACCTATATGAACGTATGTGTTCAGTGGTTAAAGATTTTATCTGTTTAAACAAAAATAGTCTCTTTAGAAAATTAAGGTGTAATTTTAAAGTTAATTGTGGTAGTTTTTTAGAAAACAAATATTTTCTGTAGAAAATAAAAAAAAAACATTTTGTTTTCTAACCAATTTTCTTACAGTGTGGTTAAAAGAACCACATTTTACTACTTCAGAAATCTATACATGCTGCAGACAGTAAGATCTTATTAAATTCTAATTTCTCCTAAAAATCGTCACCTTTTTGGCAGTGAAATTCTCATTTCTAGTAAATAAAGAAAACTAAGAAAAATAAAACCTCCAAAAAATAAAAATATCAAACGAAATTCACCCTAAACATCAAAAACTACATTTCCTCCCCCTAAAATGTTCATACATTATCACGAAAAAATCTTATAAATTCTCAAGAAATATTATAGTGGATCTCATATTACATTCCCACACGACATCCCCGCGATAAAAATCAAAGATCTGTCACCTACAACCACCCTTATCAGAGATCTTCATAGCACCTCATGATACATTATGACAAGGCACTACTGAAAACGACACCCTATCTACCAAACATCAGAAATTTAATAGGGACTCCCTGGCATTTTTCTCGGCTATCTTAAGATCATCTTAATGTTTGTATCGCTTAAATTGAGAAAACATAAGATAAGAAAAATATGGAAATGGGGTTTTTCATGTGAGTGATGGGCTACGTGATATTATTTGTGTTTTTTTGGAAGAAAGACATTAAGATATTCACAGATATATATGTCATCGTTAAGAGATGGAATTTTGTCAGCTTAAAAGGAATCACTTTTTGTGTATTTATTAAGAGTTGATTTATTTCCATTTGTCTGATAACCATTATAGAATATATGTATTTTTTATGAATTAATACCAAATATTGTAGCGGCTCAGTGGCTGAGAGATTTAATGTATCCTCCTCGTAAGCCCAAGATCGCGGGTTCGATCCCAGGCTGAGTCGTCGGATTTTCTGGATGGGAAAATTTTGGGCACGCATGCCATATGATTATGTGGTATGTAAAAGATTCCTAGAGAGCCTATTTCCCTTGGGTTATCTCGGCAAAATTAGATCTCGCCATATTTTAACATCCCTAGAAAGCTCATAATTCATTGTAATCTGAATCTGTCAAAATTGCTAGCGAGAGTAGCCTAGATGGTGCCACAAAAAATGGCTCTCGGTTCTGGGAAATGTGCCGAGTCATCAACGGCTTGACCGTCAATATTGCAGCCCTATTGGAGAAAAAAATACTACATATTGTATACCTCTCAATCTCAATAATTTGCGACAAATACAATAATTTTCAAAATAGTGCTTTACTAATAGCATTTAAAAATATAAATGAATGGTCATACTGCATTCAATTAGTATATAGAATTTGTTTTCCGTATACTAAAATTTAACCTGACAATATTTGGTTATTAAATTTCTTAAAAGCTATTTCAAATTAAATTTGCACCAATCTACTGAAATTAATTTCCAAATTACAGTAGATTGTTGCAAATTTAGCAGTTAAGAATAAATTGCTAAAAGTATCCTACAACTAAATTTCAACTTGGATATTTTTATCTTTATAAGTCGATGCGGTGTTGCCACTGATTGAACAAACGAAAAAAAATTAATAACTGTAATTAGTGAGGGGAAATTAAGAAGCAAAGATGGTGAAAAAGTTACTCTGGTAGTTTAATGGCTAAAGTATCCTCATTTGGCGGTAATTGATACTATAAAAAAACCTCATTAACTTGAACACCGTATTAGATATAGATGTACGAGTATAATGTCTAGAAAATTATACATATTAATATAATTTTAAACAAAATCTCCGTATTTAGCGGAATTTAATGTTGAGGGTTAAAAATACACAATGAACAAACAAGCTCTGTCAAATTCTTGTGATCAATCGACCATTTTAATGTCTAATGGTATAATGTCTGGAAAATTACACATAGAAATAGGAGTTTAAACAAAATCTACGTATTTTGGAGGAATTTGAAGTTGAGGGTTACAAATATAAATTTTTGTGTGAAATGAACAAACAAACAAGCTCTGTCAGTTTCTTGTGTTTAATAGGCCATTCTAATGTCTAATGGTAAAATGTCTAGAAAATTACACATATAGTAATAGAAGTTTAAACAAAATCTCCATATTTAGCGGAATTTGAAGTTGAAAGCTAAAAATATAAATTTGTAAGTGAAATGAACAAATAAACAAGCTCTGTCAGTTTCTTGTGTTTAATAGGCCATTCTAATGTCTAATGGTAAAATGTCTAGAAAATTACACATATAGTAATAGAAGTTTAAACAAAATCTCCGTATTTAGCGGAATTTGAAGTTGAGGGTTAAAAATATAAATTTTTGTGTGAAATGAAAAAAAAAAAAAAAACCAGCTCTGTCAGTTTCTTGTGATTAATAGGCCATTCTAATGTCTAATGGTATAATGTTTAGAAAATTACACATAGTAATAGAAGTTTAAACAAAATCTCCGTATTTAGCGGAATTTGAAGTAGTGGATTAAAAATATAAATTTTGGTGTGAAATGAACGAGCAAAAAGTTCTGTCAGTATCTTGTGATTAATAGATAATTCTAACAATTGTTTTAATCCAAAATGTCGGATAAATTAACAGCTGAAAAAACTGTTTGACCCTCTTGTATGTCGCTTTTCAATGCAAGTAATAAATCAGTTGCTACGGTATCGACATTTTTGTAAAGCTTGAATTTTCTAGTTTATATCATTAAAAAAAATTACGAATAAAAATCATTAACTGAAGTGGTGATTTTAATTCTACAAAGGACCACGCAAGTGTGCCTCTAGCTACAAAGAAACATTTTGCATCAAATCGAGCCTACACACTTAAAACAAACGATCGATTTTAACTCAGTCAGAGTTAATTTTCACTCCTCCAGTGAAAATGCATTTTCCCTATAGGAGTGGATCCTTTGTTCGTTAAACCTCCGACAGGATCACTCCAAACGAGTGATTTTAACTCAGTCTGAGTTAATATTCATTCCTTTCCAGTGTCGAAAATGCACTTCGAATGTTGAGTGGATTTCACTTTTTTGTTTTAAGAGTGTACTAAACAAAACCGGACAAGCAAATTAGGAGTCATTTTTAAATTAAAAAAAAAACTTCCTTACAAAATTTAAACACACCTTATATAAAACAGGAACACATATTTATATCGAAATATTCTTTAAAAACGTTATATCTAAAACCCGACCGATTCCTCTACGGAAACTTCATTTCCTATAGGAAATGGAGTCTCTATATATTACCTATTTAATGGGGGCTAATAAGAAACTCTCGTGCTGTCCACACAGGAAACTTTTATTGGGAAGTGTATGGCACGACTTTCCGGACTCAACTTTCCCGGGTGAAATAATTACGATAATGATGCTAAAAAAAAGTGATAGAGATATGTTTTTTTTTTTTGTTGGTTATTTTATAGGTAGTTTTTAGGGATTGAAGTCGGTTTTAAATGTAGTTATATAATTGTAGCTTTTTAATTTTCGTTGTTTAGTCGGTATCTTGAAATCCGGAAACTTTTATTGTGAAGTGTATGGCACGACTATCCGCCGGCTCGCTGGCTCAATGGTTACTGTACTAGCCTTTGGAGCTGGTGAGCTCGGGTTCAAATCCCGGCAAAGGCATGGATGTTAGTGCTTGTCAATAAATGTTGTTATTTGTCTATGTGTTTGTGTTGTCCTTCTTTGTGTGTCTCTTGTGACTGTCTCTTCCGGCAAGCTGGGTAATGGGCTATAAAGCCTACACTCTCCCTTCTAGACTGCGCATTCATTGTCATTTGTCATGGCACGACTATCCGTACTCAACTTTCCCAGGTAAATAATTACGATAATGACACTAAAAAAAGTTATAGAGATAATGTTTGGTTTTCGTTTTTTCGGTTATTTTATCGGTGCTTTTTATGGATTGAAGTCAGTTTTAAATGTAGTTATATAATTGTAGCCTATTTATTTTTCGTTGTTTAGTCAGTACCTTGAAATCCGGAAACTTTTATTGGGAAGTGTATGGCACGACTTTCCGGACTCAACTTTCCCGGCTGAAATAATTACGATAATGAAACTAAAAAAATTTATCGATATATGTTTTCTTCGTTTTTGGTTATTTTATAGGTACGAGGGCTGCTTTTTTTTTCAACCTCCGATGGGCTTTAAAAAAAAAGGACGGATCAATATACAAAAAAGATTTTACTACCAAAAGTAATATACAATACAGCTTATTTATCGACATAATCACCTTGACGATTAAGGCATTTGTCATATCTGTGAACATGATTTGAAAAAACCTTCTTCATAAAATGTAGCCGCCAATGATTTGATGGGAGTTGGGAAGGTTTCTTTGAGCTCCACGTCAATTTAGAAGTGGCGCTACCCTCAAAGCCGGTATGCTAATCGATAATACTACAAAATCAAAAATGCTATTTATGGCTGATCTTCGAATTTCCCTAAGCACCTGGTCAACTTACTGAACAATGACGTCTGTAGCGACAGACTTGTTTCGTTATAGCCCCCTTCTTTATGAACATCAGTTCGGCAACCTTTAAATTTTCAACACCATTCACTACTACTACTACTACTACTACCACATATATATCCGGCTTGTGGGCTTGATCAGAGACACGCTTATTAAGCCTTCGTCAAGTAAGACGGACACAGAAAGAATATTATCAGTCAAAAAGAAAGGAATAACACATAGACAAATAACGAAATTTATTGACCAAAACAAACATCCATGCCTGACCGGGATTCGAACCTGTGGGGGGTATGACACTGTTTTAAAATGATTCGAAGGTTTCTAATTTATTTCTGTAGTCTTTTACAGATTTATATATTTAGGAAGAAATGCTATGTAGTTGTATTTAGTTTCAATTGTAGTAGTTTAATTTTTGTTATTTAGCCTGTTTTTTGAACTTTGTAAGTTAGAAAGAAATGTGCGGGTGCTTAAATTTGTACTAAAATGAATAGAAGTTTTTTTTGTAGTTTATTTTACGGATTAATATTGAGTATATAATGAGATTTAAATTATAAAAAGTACTAATTGACATGAATAGTAGTTTACGAGTTCATAGATTCGTAAATTTTAAACTTGCATTGAATTTTTAATTTTTGAATAAATTACTTTTTTTTCAAGCAAGCCATATAAAAAGAGATGTTATACAATAGAGTCAACGGTATAGAAATTATTAGGGGGAAATTACATTCAATTGACTCCATCAGAGAATACACCGTCTCTGTTCCAATAATGTACTGAAGTATATACACTGTAATTGCTTGTTTGTTTAGAGAACAGTAAGGTTTTTTTAATCATTGTTAGTATGGTATTTATCGATGTCTAAGACATCTCTATATAATACAAAATTTTAATTATCGGACGCTTGAAGGCCATGTGAGTTACGCGGCTTCAGTCAATCAGAAACGCTGAAAGATAAGGGTGGCGGTGTGCTTGTTTTGTGCCAGGGCTGCTTCATGTTGCGTTAGAGCTAAATGATGCTACGTGATGGGGGTTGGCGAGCGGTAGCGAGCAGAGGGCTTTGCACCCTAGTTATAACATATTATACTACGCAGCTAAGCAAAAGTCAATGACATTCAAGATGATTTATGAATTTAATATTTTTGGTGCCCTTTTAAAGGTTCTAAGTAAATTTTAATCGAATATTTTAAATATTGCAATTCAATTTAAATTTAATGCGGGGGTAGTTTAGTTTAAAGTTCGTAAATTCTGGCAGCGGCTTAAGGCTGCCTAATCGCATGCCCAAAGATGAGCATATTCGATAAGAAAAGCAAACATAAAATAAGTTCCCTAGAGTTCCTTTTAATGTTATGCCATTTAAATTCATACTCTGTAGCGCGCTAATACAGCTGCCGATCCATCAACCAATCAATGATTACAACCACTTTCCCCATTAATGTTCTTTATTCGCAAGTCAGCGGCATTCCCTTCAGCTCCATTACCGAACCCATTCGAACTGTAAAATCGAACACTAACATCCTTCCATTAAGCCATTAGCGCATTTAAAACATAACCGCTATTAACTCGAAACACTTCCATGGACACCCCCACACTTAAAATTCATTCAAACGCGGCCATGTTTTCATCAAGCCTCGTTTTTCATTATCCTGTTATTCCAATCAATAACGATAATTATCATCCGTTGCCATCTTCCGCTTTGTAACTTCATTAAGAAAACAGTAGTTTGGGGGCTTCGGAACAGATGCTCATTTTCACTGGAATTGATGGTTTCTTCTTGTTCTTGCCTTTGTCAGTAAGGAATGGGCTTAGAAGTTGCTGACAAAGATATGCTTTTAGCGGGCCCTTGTTAGTTCGTGGTATTTGAGCAGCGGTTGTAATGGATTGGCGAATTATACATGAGACTTTACTTCCTCTTATTTTGTCTTATTTGATGATCTTGAGTAATGAGAAAACGAACTTTAGTTTAAATGATTTTAATCTAACAAAAATGCATTGAACTCGATTAATGCGACTAAGTAATTCTGTTTTTGATTTGCATTCTGTTGATTGATACTTCGGATTCAGAATTATATTTTGGTACAGTCCACACTTGCTAATCAGAACAAACTTGTCAATCCAGTTGCTATACTAACACCAAAGTTGTCACGACTGAGCCGGAATTCATAGAGTTGTTATTTAGGGGTTTTAATAAAGGTGAAGCAGCCCTTTCAATTAATAGTTACCAAATCATTCCACGAAAATAATTTTTATCGATAAAAAAACCAATCTAAAGTTTCCTATTGAATACTTCAATACTTTTTTTAATCAGTCTGCGCCTTAAATATCTTAAATTCATGTTTGGAACAAGCATTACTTCAGTTAAAACTTCCTTATTCAAATCTTTATCAAATTGACGTGACCCTTAGCATATGTTAAGCGCTAATTTTTGTTTGCTTGCAAAAAATAATTCTAAAAACATAATTAATCGAAAAAACATGTCTACATAAAGAATTTTTGGGCAGCAATTTCTTTCAGGAGTGAAGAGGTTAACTATTTGGAAACAAATATATTCTTATTTTAATAAAACAACTACTATTTCGAAGTTTGTGATTTGACTCTAGTGCTATAAAAACTTAATATGATACATCGCATATTATTTTAATTTTTTTATATTTTTAAACCAAGTACAAATTCCCTTGTAAACTTTTGTATCAGTTACTTAATAAAAGCTGCAAGCAAATGCTTTAACTTCAAAAATATAGCAGAAAGAATAATTTAAATTTTGTTAAATCGTCTCAAAAAAGTCATAAACCAAGAAGAGACAGAAGTAAATGATGCTCTAAAAATGAATCTGAAATATATTTATTAGCTATTGATAAGTCTTTTTAACCTACGTAGTATTTTTTCAAGTAAACTACGCTCTAAATTTTTATTACCAAGAAATAGCTGTTTTCACACAGTTGCCAACTCTCTTTAACAATTTTTCGCAAGTATAAAAAAATAAATAAAAGAAAACCGCAAGAAAAACCGAACGGAAGCGAAGTAAGAAGATTCCAACTTTCTGGAAAGTACCTAACGAAGATTGACGGAGGCGTAGTTTTGACGATCACCGCAATCGTCAAACTGACGACTCCGGGATCAGAAATTTGATGATAATGATAATGATTATGATCTCTCCGTGATGATGCCAGATTCGCCATTGATAGAAATGTTTGGTAAAGGACTCCGAATTGAATACAAAATGGCTCCCACTGGATTTACCAATAATGTTCTAAATAAATGCTAAGGATTCGAAATGCTTTGAACAGTAATGTTGTATGTATATAAATGTTTATTTCTTTTCCTTATTAGAAGTATGGTTGGAATGTTTTCATTTAATTTGATTCTCATAGCGATGTTTATGTAGGGTTAATATTTCGTTCTATTTTAAGAAACGAAGAGCAATTTACTGGTGATACATTAAATGTATCATTATTTTAAATGAAATTCTTTCCTAGATTAAATGTAATAGAGTGTATCATAAACAGTCATTTAGAGCTTGGTATTTAATGTTAGATGAAGAATTAAGGAAGGTATCAAGCTAAATTAAATAAATATGTTTCTATAAAAGTTTATTCTAAATAGTTTTTAGGTATTAGGGATGTCATTAGAAATGTAACTGATAATAAAAGGCGTTCTCAATAATGTATTACGTCATTATTTATTACGTCATTATTGTTCACCCCTTTCAAGATATTAATATCCTTACCTGTTAATACATTGTTACATGTTTAAGCCCCTTTTCATGCAATATTAAAATTTTACTTATTGGAAAAATTTGAATTGAATTTCATTACCACTATATTTATTTTCGGCTGGTTTCGTCATTAAATACGCTCGATACTATTATAACTCTAATAAATTTATAGAATCTATCAAAAACTAAAAAGCATATTTCTTGTATCTTGACAGTTTTAATGAAAGATTCATTAAATTAAAAATGTATATTCTGGCCAATATTACAAAAGCACCGATTATATATGAGCACCGATCGAAGGAACATTAGGAATGAAAGCTGGAAGAAAATACGTCACCTAAAACCGCCAATTATTAAGTTTAACAATAAATATTTTTTTATCAAAAAGCTAAAATTTTTAGTGTTTTTATTAGTATTATGTTTATTTTTAAGCAATAATAATAAAAAAATCTATTTTTGAAACGTAAATTACTTTATATATGGTCCTAATGTAATTTCTTATTCAGAAGAAATTCAGTGGGAGAAAAAGTCACGTAACTTCCCTGCATTACTTCTTTAATTTTCCCTGAAAGTTGTCTTTCCCTGAGACACTAGCGCCATCTCCCGAGGGAGTTCGCAACGACTGATCCTCATTTGTCTCCATTTAAGACAATCCATCTAAAGACTGATGGTCTTGATGCTGTGGAAACTGGATGCAATGTCAGTCTTACTATGGAAAAATTTAGCAAAAACTTTAAAAAATGCCATAGAGACGATGACTTCTTTGATGAAATGATGCAAAATATAAATTTGAATTAATAAAATCAGTATGTCCCATTAAAAACAAAATTGATTTTTAAAAAGACTTCCAAAAACGTCTTGTTAACCGTTTGGCTAAAAAAGTAAATGTACAAGTAATTATTTTTAATGGATAAATGAAGAAAAAAGTTTTTTTGTCCGTCTAAAAGTCAGCTTATTCCTTCAATATATTTTTAAAACAACGTCGTTTGTATATTTGTCGTCTTTTGAGAAGCATATTGAACCATAAAAAATAACATGTTAACAACGACTTTTTCAACATCATAAACGTCAGTAAATTTTCAGCAACTACTACCTCTAAAAGGCCTCAAGCACCAAAATCGCAACATTTATTTCAAACAAAATATTCGTTCCGACAAACTAATTTTGAACGCGACCGAATTTCGTCACTTGAAGCCATTTGAAATTTTTAAGGCGACCCATCATTTTAATGTCATTCGTATTTTATCACGGCCAACTACAATAACAAGGCCAGAAAAACTCTCCCAAACATAAGAGTAGACGGAAATTGCCACTGTTCCGTAGTGCCGAAGATCGAGAAACTAGTTCGGACGCATTCGTAACCCAAAAAAAAGTGGTCAGCCGTGAACGTTTGGTTCCGAACAGGTTTAGAAACAGGTTGCCTTCATCTTCGGAACAACATTACTCGGAATTATGACGTCAAACGTTCCGTCCCCGAGCGTGTTTGGGAGAGCTTCTCCTGCCTTACTAGTTGAGTAGGCCGTTATTTTACCCTCGGAGGCATACAGATGAACAGACCCATCATCTAACTGTAAGGTGACCGTTGCTAAGTTAATGGATGACTGGGACGCCCACGGCTGCAGTTACATCAAGCATTGAATTCTCTTCCACAAATAAAACAAACTCTGCCCCATTCGATGCCGACCCAGCAGCGCAACGGTTAGGGAGCTAGCCTTTGGAGCTTCTGGGTTTGGGTTCAAATCCCGGTAAGGCATGGATGTTTGAGTTTGTCAATAAATGTTGTAATTTGTCTATGAATTTGTGTTGTCTTTTCTTTGTATGTGTCCTGTGACTGTGTCACTTCTGGCGAGTGGGGTAACGGGCTATAAAGCCTATATGATCCTCCCTTCTACACCAAAACCGATCTTAAGTTTGCAGTATACAAATGTTCTGCGAGAAAAAGGGTAAATAGTTCTCATTTTTGAGTGCGAGAATCGAATACAAAAAGGTATTTCACATTCAATAAACAAATTTATTTGTTATTTCAAGACATAAATTTATTATTTTTATTAGTTTAGCTTCAGTTAGAGTGTTATTTTATTTATTTTTTTCCTCCGATTTTGACGTAACAGAGCGCACGAATATCAGGGTCGAAGGAGCAGCCAATAGGAGCATGCGAAATTTCGGCGCCAGCAGCGTTGTTTACGCAGATTCCTCCGCCCAGTACATTTCGTTGCTGCAAACTTAAGCTCGGTATCGGTGTAGAGGGTGCATTCACTGTCATTTGTCCTTACACCATTCGAATCTCCATTCAACGAAAACCAAATTAAACCATTGCATTCAGGGAAAGATGCAACTATCCATTGAATCCAGTAGTAGGATCCTCAATTAAGCCAAAAAAGGAGGAGACCAAGTCGGACTAAGAGCTCACCACATTAATCTTTTGGCGGTTTGTTCTACCTTTCGGGACATTTTTCCGGGAGCCTTAAAACCGGAAAAGCTCCGGCAAAGATAAAAGATAACGGGGGATTGTGAATAATGCCCGATTTTTTGTGTTGGAACTCGACAACTTAAGTTGGTTGACTGCAACTGTACTGGGACGGTGGGCTTACCACTCTATTGGGTTAACAAAAATGTAACTCGAGCTGTTTTTAAGGAGAATACAGCGTAACTACTCTAGACAAGGGTCTTTTCTCAAACAAGATGCAGAAATGCCAATTTGTAAGCCGACCCGGCAGCACAACGGCTAAAGAGCTAAGCCTTTGGAACTTCTGGGTTCGGGTTCGAATCCCGGAAAGGCATGGATGTTTGTGTTTGTCTCGAGTGTATGCGGAGTACGTGCTCGTTAAATATGTTGGGTCCGAAGGTACTGTGGGTGGTCATGGCGCAGTTTCCCACGGGTATAGGTCCCTGGAGACTATTTCCCTCCCCTTCAGGGACTTGTCTAAATTGTGGAGGTGGCGCGCGATAGATGGCAGCGTCTGTCGCGTATGTGTGTGAGTGTGTTGTGTCTTTCTTACATGACGAAGATTTATAAGTGGGTCTCTGACTAAGCACACAAGCCTGAAAATATATGTCTACCAGCCAATTTGTAACAAGATGTCCTGTGAAAATCATTCTTTCTAGCCCCAGACTTATTTTCTAACAGAGAGCAGCCACGGAAGCCTCAACTAATAAGGCCAAAGAAGATATCGGCTGTTCCGAAAGAAAGGAACGGAATCTGTTTGATACTCTAAAAAGTATACACAACTATCCTCGAATAGGTTTAGCGTATAGGCTTAGCGTATAGGCTTAACGTGACGTCACGAAGAGCATCTGTGGTCTTAAAGCTAAGCAGGCAAACATGGTCACTGCGGGGGCAATTCCCCCCCCCCCCCCCCCCCGATCCCGGATTTCGAAGTTGAAAGAAAAATAGTAGGACAGTTTAAAAAAATTCGCATATTTCGCTTTCGATTTCGTGTGCAAAGGTACATAGATGATTGTATTATGTGTATCTATTTTAAACAGCATATACCACCCTATTTTGCAGCTAACCAGCTAAATTTCCCCGAAAAAGGGGAATATTGTGAAAGAGAAGGCAAATCAATCTTATCCTACAGAAATCGAAAAACACATCCAAACCACTTCTACTGTGTTATCGGTTTAATAAAACATCTTTTTACCAAACTTAAGTTACCAATGTCTTTATTGCTATTACATTATTCACTACAAGTGAAAATACTTTAAATTGATTAAATAAATAGTGTCAGTTACAACTTTGTCGAAACAATGTTTCTCTATGTTGGCGAAAAGGGCCCTGTCAGTCGAGATTAGACCAGTGTTAGGTTTAACAAATTTCTACGACTTAATAGCATTTTTTGCGAGACTTTAAGAAAGATAGAATAGGTTTCCTTGAAACTATTTGTATGGTTTTAAATTAAACTAAATTAGATGGTCATTTATACTACTATATGTTATCAAACACTGATGCGTTACTAGTTTTAGTACGAAAACTTACTCTAGAATAACTAGGTATTAGGTTAAACAAATCTCTTCGAGTTAATAAGATTTTTCGGAGAATTTTAACTAAGGTAATAAATGGGTTCCGTTAAAGAAAAATTTAACGTCTTCAAATACATCTAAATAAAAGGGGGTTTTATAATAGTATATGTTATCCATCCCTACTGTGTTACTAGTTAGTAAAACATAAACTTAATTGGACATAAGTAGATTAATCTGTCAAAGAATTTCTTTATTCGATAACACCAGTTAACTGATCTTACACTCTTAAAACGAACGAGCGATTTTAACTCAGTCTGATTAATTTTCACTCCTCCAGTCTAGAAAATGCACTTCTCCTGTAGGAGTGGATTCTTTGTGTGTTAAACCTCCGACAGGATCACTCCAAACGAGTGATTTTAACTCAGTCTGAGTCAATATTCATTCCTTTCCAGTGTCGAAAATGCACTTTTCCAACTGGAGTGGATTTCACTCTTTTGTTTTAAGTGTGTATCTGACATTCTGTAAAGGAATGCGAATGGTGCAGATTCCGGAAAATAAGCTAATGTAAGGTTTAAGATTGTATGGGCGCGCTGGATCGCAGGTCTCCAAAGCATAGTGCATCAGTATTAATCCAATAGAGAAAAAAATTCTCAGCCACATTTCTTGGGCTGTATTGAATATTTTTACAAATGGATATTTAATGTGATGAATGTAGCTGACTTACAGATGACGACAATCCCACTTTTTGAAATTGGTTCGAATTCTTTTTAAAATTTTGAATAAATTATTTCACAAAAAGTATTCGAAGCAATTTTAAAAAGTGGGATTATAGAGACCTGTCAGTTATCTACATTTATTATTTTAAAAAACCGTTTGTAAAAATATTTAATACAGCCTTAGAAATGTGACAGAGAAAATAGTTTTTCCCATTGGATTAACATTGAGGCACTTGAGTTTGGAAACCCTCGATCCAGCGCCCCCCCCCCCCCCTTTAAGTTTACATCAATTTGTTGCATGATAATGGTTAATCAGATCAATCACCCTTGTGGTCTCGTCATAGCTACTTCAATAAATAAGATAGGGTATAAGACAAATGAAAGCATTAATGACCTACGTCACATGAAACACGACAAAATAGGGAAATTAAATATTACCATTTTAAATTTTAAATATAGGCTTTAAAATTAAATTTTTAATGATATTTGGGATAAAGCCTTGTCTATAGTTTTTTGCTTCAATGTGACGTATCAGATCACACTTGTTAGTGAGACTTGTGGTGAATTCTTTAAAAGTGGATGACGGACAGACGGACGGACTGAACCACTATCATACTTTTCATGGTATAAACGTCATGTCTAAATTAATAAGTAAAGCATAGTTTGCTTCCGAAGTATGTTTAAATGTATCATATACAATTATACCTACATCGTACCTGCAGTTAGTTTTCTCGTCTATAATGCTTTTTCCCAGCTGCTAATGTACATTCAAGGAAAAAATCGTTTTACAGAGACACAAATAAAATAGCTGAGGGGACTGAATGCAATTCGAAAGACAATCTGAATGTAAAAGGTTTTCTAAAAATAGGTTTTATTCGATGATAAATTATTCAAATGATTCCAGATAGATTATCCACCTTACTTTTTAAATGTGGCTCATTATCCTTTGCATTGTTTAATTGGCTAATTTCACGTGACGTAGTCAATAGTCATTCTTGCATTTCGTTGGAGGTTTTGGTGTTTGATTTTAGGACGCTTTAAGTTCCGTCCATTATATTAATTAACTAATTGAGACCTTGTTTTCATATCAGTGGAACTGTTTCCATCAAGACGTGGAAAATGACTATACATGAAAATTTAAAAACAAAATATGTTTAAAGTAGTCTGAAAACTGTTTTAACAAATACAGAAAAAATAAGTGTGTTAACTATAACTTTAAGACAATGGCAAGGGAAAATACTTCAGTTTAATAGGGAAAAATTGTAATGATGACACTTGTTTCATATTTTTTTAATAATAAAGGTTAAAAATACAGTTCATATCGTTATAACGACAGTTCCTATTGGCATCATAAAAAAATCATAACATATAAAATCCTTTTACTTAACTTCGTTACATCAAACTCAAATGTCAGTTTTGCTAGAATTTGTTCAAAATAATGCATTTTCATCGGAAAATAAATGCATTAGTTGGGAAACCCCCTAAAAAATCAGCCATCACTTACTGTGACGTCAACCGCATTAATGTCTATTTTACAAAAATATTTATTTTTATTCCCCAAAAAATGAGTTATAAAATAATGGTCTTTGTCAAAAAAGACCAAACTAAATTCTTCCAGTCGAACTTCCAGACTGATTCTCTGTCCAATTGATTTCTCGTCTGCTTTTTACGCGCACTCGAGTTGAGGACCATTCCAAAGTGCAGCAGCAATTTCAAGTTATACATGTATCGTCTGCAGATATAAAAAAAAGAACCAAAAAATCACAGATAAAAGTAAAAAAAGAATAAAATTTTTATAAAAATTTAAGGATCACCGAGCAATCGTTTGCTTGTGTCATATTTCTTCTTTTTATCAGTGAAGAATTCTAAGAAATATATTCTTTTCTTTTACCCTTTTAGATCGTCTTGGGTTGAGTTATTTTATTCCATCTTCGGATATTCTTCAGTAGAATTTTTTCTGTGTAGGAAGAAGGGGAACATGGTGCCTTGCTGGTTCGCCACAATTTCAACTTATATTTACTAAAACTCTGTTAAACGTTTTACGATAAGAATAATATCTGTTTATAGAACTGAAAAAATGTAGATACAGAATCAAAGAGTTCTATAGTAGGGTAGAGACTGAACCTGGCATCTGCACCATGGAACAACACGGAGACAATATAGGGTGAGGTATTGGGCAGCCAGGGTGGTTTTTTTTTCTCTCATGGGGCTGCAACATTGGCGGTCAAGCCTTTGCAGACTCGGCACATTCCCCAGAACTGAAAGCCATTTTTTGTGGCCCCATCTAGGCGACTCTCGCTACCAATTTTGACGCCCAGATTACAATGAATCTGGAGCTCTCTGTGGATGTTAAAGTACGCCGAGATTTTAACGAGGCCGAGAGAATCCAGATTTATGCCGAGAGAACCCAGGCCAAACGGGCCCTCCAGGGATCTTTTACATGCCACATAATCATATGACATGTGTGCCCAGAATTTTCCCATCCAGAAAAACCGATGACTCAGCCGGGGCTCGAACCCGCGATCTTGGGCCTACGAGGCGGACCCGCCAGGGTGGTATGTTGGGCCCGATGGCCGAGTGGTTTGGATCGCAGGACATAACACTAGCAATCCGTGCGCTGTAACGGGTGCGGGTTTGATTCCCGCATTTGCCTAGGTTGTACTTGCTCTCTCAGTATCAAAATTATAAAGTAACTAGCACTTTTTCCGCTCTATTCAGGCTCCGTAGTGAGCCATGGCTGCCGATGGCAGCTCAGTGCGAGTTGTTCCTAACGCTGCGTACGATGTCGCCCTTAACGGTCGCGTTAGGTGCCTATTCAGGTGTCGGCTCGTCACTTGACTGTGGTTCTAAAATACGACGTCCGTCGCCAATAGCCCTCGTGTAGCTCTAGTGCGACGATAATTCAAACCTAACCTAACGATTCGTTCCTTTGTACTACTATTGAACTATCTGAACACGCTACGTTGTACACGCTATCAGCCCTGATCAGTTCACCCTCGTTTGGCGTTGGTTCAATGCCGGTGGCAGTCATTACTTTAATATACACGAAAATGAAGAGTACACGGGAAAAACCGATTGATTTTGTAGAGAAGTTTCCTTAGCAGGCCACTTTGGCGATGAAAGCAAGTGATCGCCTAAACTTGTGTAAGGAAACCAGTTCCTACCACAGAGATCATAGCTGAAGTAATAGAGTGGCAGATCACGTGACCTCCAATGCTAATGACGGGACGTGCAAGGAGCTTCCCAGAAGAGCCCCAATGAGCCAGTGTTGTAGGTCACGTGATCTTCCATTCTAATACTTTAACTACTATCTCTGTGGCTCCTAGCTACCAAGATTCAGGGATTGACGATCCCAGCGCTTAGACCAAGCGACAAAGAAAGAGAGAAACCAGTTTTCTGCCGCCAATGTCGCCAAGCAGACAATTGCGGGCGTCTGCCTAATAAATCAATCGGTTCTTCCCGTGTACTTTTCAAATGTCCAACCACAATCCAGCTGAAATAACCGAGTATACTGGAAAAAACATGTTCGTTAAATCTATGGAGTCCGAAATCCCTACGACCTTAGCGTACGATGTTGCTCAAAGTTAAGTTGGGTACCCGCTAAGGTGTCGACCTCGTCACTTGACCAGGCTTCTAAATTACTTGGCATAAATTGGCATAATTGGCTGTGATAAAGCTTTTAGAGGCTAAAAAGTAAACAAACGAAATCATACAACATAAGCTAACTTTTCATTTGCATGTTTGTCACCCCAAACCCTCGATGGTCAGATTTCAAGTATCACTGCGTAGTCGTATATCAAATGTGGTTTCAGTCATTGTATTTGTCTTAATAATAATACGGGTTGAACATGGAATCACTTTTCAGAATTTGTAATAGATCACTGCAATAGTTTGAAAAAGCTCTATTGGTTGGTAGACATATATTTTCAGGTTGTGTGCTTGGTCAGAGACCCGCTTATAAACCTTCGTCAGGTTTCTACAGACACAACACACACACGTGACAGATGCTGTCATCTATCGCGCGCCACCTCCACAATTTAGACATGTCCCTGAAGGGGAGTGAAATAGTCTCCAGGGACCTGTACCCGTGGGAAACTGCGAAATGACCGCCCACAGGACTTTCGGACCCAACAGATTTAACGAGCACGTATACTCCGCATATACTCGGTGGGTCTTCAGTGGTACCGAGATTCGATCGCGAACCTTGCGGTCCCGAGATCGAGATCACAAGGCTCCCCACAGCCATGAAAAAGCACTTTCGAAAAATATGAAAACAACACTCTCAGAAATAACACTTTCATTTTTGACGATTCATGAATCCTCAAACCTCATTTCGTTAATTTTGAGGATTGTTTCGTCAGACTATCACGTGACTCTTGAGTAAAAATCGTGATGTGACGATTCTGTATCTTGTTTTGAGGAAACTGAATCTCATTGTTGTACTCACATGCTCAAAAATGACGAAATATTTCTTTTGATTAGACGACATTCAAATCCTCATAAAAATGATGATTCATATTTCCTCACTTTGAGGAAAAGAAAACTCGGAGCATTTGCCATTAATGGAATCGTCAAAATTAAGTAAAATTTCGTCGTTTTTGAGAATTCATTTTTGAGAGTGAACTGTTACAGCTTTGTATTCCCAAAAAAAACACTGCGTCGTCAAGTTGCTTTTTCTTGGATCTGCGGACAAGGAAAAAAGGGATGCGACATTTGAACAAGTCAACTCAAAGATTTATACAATTCTTTCGCAAGGACTATTCCATAATAAATTTTCATAAAATTCCGGAGGAAGACATTTATATAATGTGTCCAATATAAAGATAGAAAATTTCATTCAATTTAATACAATCATATATGCATAATTTATGAATTTTATTATGATGTTTTATTTTTTATGGTATAGTTATTTTCCTTAAAAGTTTTTCATAATAAAATCTTTAAGTTGCATAAATTGGATAACTAAATGATATTAGTTTATGGTTTAAAAAGCTTAAATTTATTGAAATTGAAATTTTTAGATTGGAAAGAGGATATTGGTTTATAACAAAAGCTTTGTTATTGGTTTAATATTTTCAAGAACTAAAGCTGAGATATTGAAGTTTTAGAAAACTATCTCTAAACTATTATTTTATTATTTCCAATAAAGCAAATCGGATTTTGGTAAAAAAAATTGCTTTCGTTTATTTTTGTTAAAAATTTTAGGAATAGTTTTATACGTTTTAGGGATCTAAATATATGAATGTTATTTTTCTTACTCTTGTGGTTTAAAAAAAATGTGAAATACTAATGCAACATAGACTCCATTATTTGCCAATAATTTTTTGAAGTAAGTAAAAAATGGAGTAAGCATTAAGTTCTAACTTCAAAAAATTATTAAAAATACTAAATATGTGATTTTCACAAAACAAATTACTTATATCCATTCTACTCCTTTCGTTCTCTACAATGATACAAAAAACTAGTAACCTTTTATTAAACGTGTGGCGGTAATTGACTTGCGAATGTTTTCCATAGGAATAACATTACGATTTTCAAGAAAGAGAGTCATCTTAACTCTATGGTTCGTACTTCGCAAACTCTGTTTCTATGGCAATGATAACACAACCCAAGAGGGGGCCGTAATCAGCAATCACAACTGTCCAATCATTAACTATGGAATGGTAACGGACACACTCCAAAGTATGCGTCGTTAACTATCACTCCCGCCCATTGGCAAGGGCCTGATTAGCCAAAGGGACAATAAGGACCATATAGATATGATGGACATCCACAGCGGGCTTTGCTAATCACATGCGTGTACTGCTATTGATAGTGTAGTGCTGTGCATCATCTGTTAGAGACGTTACATAGCGTTATATAGGGTTTTGGTGGAGTAATTTTATGGTATGAGAGTCAAATGATAATTATAATAATAATAACAATAACAACAACAACAATAACAATAAAATAATAATAATAATAATAATAACAATAATAACAACAACAACAATAACAATAATAATAACAATAAAAACAATAACAATAATAATAATAATAATAAAACTTTAACTTTCAAATTGCACAAAAACAAAGTTTTTTTTAATTCTTTTTTTTTTCTCTCTAATGGGGCTACAACATTGGCGGTCAAGCCTTTGCAGACTCGGCACATTCCCCAGAACTGAGAGTCATTTTTGTTGTGGCACCATCTAGGAGACTCTCGCTACCAATTTTGACGCACAGATTACAATGAATCTGAGCTCTCTTTGGATTTTAAAGTATACCGAGATTTAATTCTGCCGAGAGAAAACAGGATTTTTTTTTTCATTCTATTTCCTAACTATCCCTACCTAATGAATCTCTGTAAACAAATTCTGTAAACTCTTTTGTATAGTGATTTTGCTGGGGTGATATGTTGGTGATGCAAGTGGGCTATTCTTAAAAAAAAAACTTCAACTTTCAAATTGAACAGAAAAAATAAGTATTTTTATAATATTACCTAATAACATCATATCTAATGAAACTCAACATAATCTGTAATTTTTTTTTTGTTATAGTGATCCAAATTAAATTTTGTTATTGGAAGATTGGATTCACTCTGTTTCCACTCTTAAAATATTTTAATTTGAAAGAATTATCTCCCAACCCGATAATTTTTACATTCTATTCGTAAACCTAAAAACCAATTCCAAGCAAAACTTTCTCTGACGTAGTTTGACGTTTCTTAAAATTCTTATTTTAAAAAATTCAATTTTGATTCAATACGTCTAAACAATTCCCGAAATACGAGACCTAATCGTGCCGAACAGAAAATCATTTGCAAACTTATTTCTCGTTTTTACAGCCTTTCAACACTTGTTAACAAACCGGTATCAAAAATCCTTTCGAAATCAGTTTATCTTTAAAAAAAAAAGCGCGGGAAAGCAGTATTACTGTTGCCATTTTCGCGTTACGGAAAAGAGCAAAAGATTAAGTTGTACCCGAAGAGAAATCTCGAAGTGAAGTGAAATGGCGTGTTAGTGCAAAGAAAAAAATTCTAAATGGATTCCTGCTTGCAGAAATTGCAAAGAAAACATTACCTTTCCTCTCGTTCTTGAAATTTATTTTGTTTTTCTCCTTTACATGCGGAAGAAAGATTGGAAAATAGGATAGAATCTCTTGAAATTGGATTTCGACCATAGATTTCTAGGCAAAACGTGCCGTTTTTGCGAATCAGCTATTTTTATTTTCCGAACCCTTTTTTCCAGAGAGTCGAATTCGGTTAAAAGCTGGAAACTTCAGGCATTGTCTTTCTAGCGCCATTTTTTTTTCTGTTGTTGCACGCATTCATTCGGAAGAAGAAGAAGAAGAAATATGCGGTTTTAACTTCGAAAGGTTGTTAACGAAAAGAATGAATTGAATCGAAGTTCTCAGATTGAAACGCCCGCTTCTAAAAGGAACTTTTCATCAAGAGAAATTGAATTCCGCACTGTTTGGAAAGAAATGTAAAGAAAATTTCAAACCGCATCGGAAGACCATTGTTATGAGAGATCTCGCAGTAACTCGAACCCGGGTCTTTTCTCTTCTGTGGAACGAGTTTTACTTTATCTTCAGAACTTTTCTTACCTGGTCATTTCTCGTATTTCGACTTTATCTACTATATACTTATCTTAAAAATGGCTGAAGTCAATTCTCTTTGTTCCACGACATTGTTAAAACTCAAAACCCATTTCATGGAGATTCGAATAAATCAAACCCGTTTCAAATTTAAATATAATTTTTTTTTTAAGTTTATAACCCTTTTCACGCATTTTCAACTTCTATCTAAAGAAGAGCTTAAGTCTGTTTTCTCGTTTCCACATATTTCTGAATAAGAACTACATTACAAATGTATTTCAGTAAATTTGACACCTATGTCAATTTCTTACATTTTGATTTTTTTTCTTCTTTCTATATACCGTGTACTGCATAAACAAAATAACGTCTTTGATGAATATACTGGTTATCGAAATCAATATCTAAATGAAGCTACATTTATTTTATTACTTTTCTACCGTATTCTTACTGCATAATTGGATTAAATTCATTTTTATTTTCAAATTTATATTTAACTCTTTAATTAAACTTTGCATGCATTCTGCATATATCTTTGAAATTCTCATCCAGCTTAATATTCCCAGTAATTAACCCCGCCCAATATTTATGACGCTTAAAACCATTTTTTTAGTTGTGCGTTTTACTACTTAGATCAGGGGTTCCCAACCGGTGATACGCGTACCACTGGTGGTACGCGGGAATATTTCAGGTGGTACGATTGAGTTATGTGAGCAACATAATTCTATCAATAGCTTCTGTACGCATGTGCAGTGAGCACACAAACATACTACTCATTATTTTAAACATTAACATTATGTTAAAGAGAAATATTTAATTAACTTCTTTATCAGATGTAAAGCCTAGTACCCTTTGATCTGCTGGCAAGCTCTGCTATTTTTGATAACATTTGTTACGAATTACTTGTGTGATAGTGGATTTTCTGAACTTTAGTAGAAAAAAACATAGAAGCAGAAAAGGTGTTGAAGAGTACTTAATGAAGATAAGTTCCGTTACTCCTAATGTCGATATTTTAATCTTAAGGAAACAACAAGAAGTTTCGCACTAAAGACTATAAAAGTATATTTTTTATGGTAATTAATTTTTGCTGAGTTTGTACACTCTAAAAAAAATCTGTAAGGTTACTAAGAATTCTCTAGGAAACTCAGCTTCCATAAGTTTTTTTAGTAATGTTACATAAGAAATATGTGTATATATTACTTATTAAAGCTTAGTATCCAATACAACCATTTAAATTGCAAGCATACTATAAAAACTTCAGTAAACGTTACAAGATATATTCTAGTAATCAATACATCCACTTATGTAGTATCTTTACTAGGAAAACCTTAGTAACTAGCAGTTTCAAAAATATTAATCAAGAGGGCGCCACTAATTTTCTGTTAGTCAGGTATTATTTCGACTTTTCTGGAGCAGGTCGGAGGACAGATCTCGCAACCTCAAGATCCGCTCGGTCGTCTTGCAACGAGAAGTAGCACGTTTGTCCACTCGGTTATCGGGACATGTAGATTCTTTGCTTGTAAATAATGAGGTTAAAATCTTGATCGATATAAAGCTTTCGGATATGAAGTTTTAGAAATAATTTAACGCAATTTGTATGTATGTGCTAAAATTAAAAAAAAAACCACGTTTTTCGGTTTCTCATCGTTGTGATATTGATTAGTCATAATTTTTCGATGAAACGTACATTGATTGAATTTTCACCTTTGACCGATATCGAATCAGACTTTTATCTCTTAGTCTCGTACATTTTCAATTTACGGATGCGATCACCGGTTAGTTTTTGCTAAATCCGGTGGCCGATCGAACAAATTTCGAGAAACAAAACAATGCAACAAGGGAAAACGCATATCTCAAAAAGATAGCCAGGTGGCGCTGTAAGCGTTACATCAATTTACTTAGTATTTCTTAGTATTGCTAAAGTAGTTTCTTTAGGTTACAGATGATTTTCTAGTAAATGGTGTTTTCCTGTAAAGTTACTAAGTAATCGTTAGTAAATTCAAGCCAAATTTTTTACAGTGTACTAATTTTTATTTGTGTGTTTTTTGACCCATAGGTAATAAATAAAACTGTAAATTAATACAATTTTAGTATTTTTATTCTCCTTTATAAGCATGTTAAAAAAAATAAGCAAATATCTAACACCATTGAATACAAAATTTTCTCAGGAATTTTACTCAAAAAAAACCTTTGAACCCTTTTAGAAGTGTAAATATTTTACGTTTATTAAAATATTTAGGTCTGGTGGTACGCAAAAATTTCTCAAAAAGTCAAGTGTTGCGCAGGTACAAAAAGGTTCGGAACCCTTTACATAGCCGGTAACAAAAAAATTCGGTAAGCTAAAGAACCTATGTAATAGAAACACAGTTTGCTTGATTTATCTAAGATATATTTGACAATTTCATAAATTCGACTTTAATGTTAAATGTTAAAAAAAAATAATCTTTTAAAGTTTACTCTAAATAATACACAACTAAATTTAACCAATCTACACAACATTCATCCCATAGAATTTTTAAATTAATGAGATCGAGTCATAATGAAGTAATTCGTTTTTATAACTAAAACAAACTTTTAAAAGTTTTTAATAACTCTTTTCTATGGTCATTCACGTGAAATATAATCATGTTGAAAGGCACAATTTTTGTTCTTGATGCCAAAACGTCTTCTATTTACTTCCTCAATACGACTTTAATTTAGGATTTCAAAAGCTTCAAGAAGATGAAAAATAAAATTTCTCTTAAAACTCATGTATGTTTGCCCAAAGAACTAAAAAAAGTTTGGTCTGTGCAAACAACTCTGTACTTTTATTTCGAAAAAAATTTGAGAAAATGTAGTGTACAGGTTTCCTTTTCTAGTTTGAACGAAACTTATTTTAAGAACGAAATTGTGTAAACGAATCTAATAAAGTACAAATTGTTCTCGTTACTCTCAGGTAGAAAAGTAGTTAAAAAATACTTCAAAATTATTATTTTTGTAAATTTAATAGATGTGTTTGCGTCTCCAGCTACAATTCCTTGATTGTCTGAACGGTGAACAAAAACAATTTATCTCTCTGAATTTTTATTTCAGAAAAATTTATAGTGTAACAAGTAATGTGGCTCCGTCACACACATTGTCAAAATAACTGCCGACCGACCTATAAACGGTCTGTGCAGCCGAAATTCCAATGAATAACACCCAGTGTAGAGGTAGTGTATGAACGTTAAATATGTTTCAAAGTACAGAAGCCACGCACGGCATCGCCCTTAAAAGTTTCGTTGAATGCCTACACGGGAATCGGCTCGTCACTTGACTGTGGTTCTCAAATATGACGCTCAATAGCCCTCGTTTATCTCTAGGAACTAATTTGCTTTGAGCAGGCTGCAGGGGAAAAAACGCTGAAATGCTGAAGTATTATTGCTGCCGTTATTTAGCAGTTTTTTTTATAAGGCTGTCGGAAAAATACTGCTGAATTGCCACAATAATGCTGTTGTCATCAACCACCCAGCAGCATCCTGCTGGGTGGCTTACTGGAAAAGTGCTGCTAAATTGCAGCTGGAAAACAGCAGTAACTGTTGGGTAACTGACGTTTCACTGCTGGAGAAAATGCAGCTGTTTGGAAATAAGTTATGGATCGGTGCTGGCCGGCACTGCTGGAACAGCACTTTTTCTGTGAATACTTTATTGACCTTTAAAGTACACTTTTCCCCTGCACCGAATCAGCAGTACGGCTGCTGGAAGACAGCAGCTCTCCGTTGCTGTCCCAGCATATTTTTCTTTATTGGGTAGTGCAACGAAAATGCATAATACACTGTAATTATTAATTCTAAACTATAATGATTTAGTAGTGTAACGTCACTTCAATGTCATGGAGTAACATTGCAATGCAAAACAGAATTAAACTACATATTTGTATAAAGCTACCACCAGCTTTATAGAGTAGCATTACACAACACATTTGTACTTAAAGAATAGCGGCCTTAAGGTGTTTTGGATTTTACAAGTATTGTTGAAAAACGAAAAAAGGACAGACTTCAAATTTGGTGCATTATAAACCTAAGGAACTTTAGTTTGGAGACGCGCGGTCATCCGGTCTCATTCGCCTTTAATTAACTGAGGTGATATTTTCATGGCTTGAGTTAACCAATGTCCAGGCTACTCATAATCAGTAGTCTTCATTTGGACCCGAAAAGGACTTGAGTTTGGAGACTAATCGAAAGTGCCGGATTTCGGCCTACACTCTTAAAGCAAACGAGCGATTTTAAACTCAGTCTGAGTTAATTTTCACTCCTTTCGGTGTCGAAAATGCACTTCCCCTAAAGGAGTGGATTTCACTCATTTGTTTTGTTAAACCTTCAACAATCTTAACAACAAACGAGCGATTTTAAGGTGATTAGGAGCGATTTAGGGCGATTACGAGCGGTTTATGAGTTAATTTTCGCTCATTTCCAGTGTCGAAAATGCACTTCTTCTATGGGAGTGAATTTACTCTTTTGTTTTAAGAGTGTAGGCCTACAAGGCCCGGGCCTACGGGCCCAGTCAGGAAGGAGGCCCTTAAAAAGATAAAATCGCCTCAAGAGTCAGAAATAAGCAATCAATTGACTATGATGGCGTCATTTGTTCTTTTGCACAGAAGAAAGTTCGCCGTGTGATTTTTATAAATTTTAAAGAATAATTATAGTAACATAATGTATTATTCTGATGGTTTATTCAAATCGGTTAAAAATTATAAGCCCTGTACTATTGTATTTAATTTGCTAAATTTCCAAAATAGCTTCGAGATGGTGGAGGACTTCAAAGGTCAAGTGCCTACACTCTTAAATCAAAAGAGTGAAATCCACTCCAGTAGGAGAGGTGCATTTTCGACACTGGAAAGGAGTGAATGTTAACTCAGACTGAGTTAAAATCGGCACTGCTCATCGACCCATGCATGGATTTAACCGGACACCATTTTTCATCTGTGCTTTTGCACACGAAACAGGATAGCCCGGACCAGTTGTAATTTTTCACACACGGAAGAAGTATTCACCCTTTTTGGTTAAGCGGGATTTGAGAAATAAATCCAATTTCGTAAATAATTAACAACGCTTCCACATGGCTATTTAAATCCTCTTTTCAGGGCTTTATTGCAATCAATAGCTTCTTGGAAATTTACAGTCTTGAAAAAATCAGGAAAAAATCGTTCAATCAAAGGAATGAAAACAAACAATTCCTAATGCATTGCTCATTTTTTCGTTATGTACGGTTTGGAGTTAACTTTTTTGCAGGGTATCCCAGAATTTTCCACGGACAGTGCAGAAATATAGTAAAATTAGAGAAGTCTACTATTGGTTGATATAATGAATTTTCGTCGATTATTTAACTGTGAAAAAAACAATTTCCTCGTTTATACCTTCATTTCATCTTTTATTACATATTCAATTGTTATATTATTTTATTATATGTTTAAATATTTGTCCAAATCTTGACTATCAAATAGTGTTAGATGTATTTCCACTTCTATTTAATTTTATGCATATGATAAGTTTGTCAATATTGCGACAAATTTTTATGATCCGATTCTATATCGAAAAAAAAGTCTTTTACAAAAATTTAAGTAGATTTTAACCCAAAAATGTATGCACAATTTGTATATATAATAGGAAAATCGCTCAATTTTTGAAACTCTTATGATTTGAAACCTTACATGGCGAGAGAGATCACTTACTTACAATTATTTTGGATTCGTTTCTTAACCCTTTCAGTCTCTATGACAATTTGGCATCATCATTTTAGAATATTTTTACTGATCGTCTATAGCCATTTATGATATCAAAAAGCACATCATTCGATTCTTCAAAATTTTCTATTTGAAAATCTTTTTATTAATCCCAATAGATGTCAAACTAAACTCCTCGGCGCAACAGCCCATTACTGGGTCAAGGCCTGCCGTGCCCATTTCAGCTTTCGTGACCTAGGGCTCTGGGGTGCTAGACATATGTCCCAGTAAGGTGGTCAGCCTCAAGTGATACCCTAAGTGTTTAGTTCCCATGCACGCTTGGCAGGGCCCGATCAAGACTTTTGTGCAAGGGATAAGCCTGCCTTTGCTTTGAGCTCCCAGAAGAGCCCCAATGAAGCCAGTGTCGTAGGTCTCGTGATCTTCCACTTTAATACTTTAACTCCTATCTCTGTGGTTCCAAGCTACAAAGATTCAGGTGATTGACGATCCCGGTTTTCTGCCGCCAATGCCCGCCAAGCAAGCAATTGCGGGCGTCCGCCTAATAAATCAATCGGTTCTTCCCGAGTACTCTTCAAATATCATCACTGATGACACTGAAAGGATTAACGATAACATCTCTAAAAATATCGGTAATATAGCTTTGCAATTTAACTTAGAGAGGCAATATCTAATTAACAGTTAATCTATACTGTTACTTAAACTGAAAAAAATCTTTGTTATTTTATATAACTCTCACGTACCCTTAAACACATTTAATAGCGTGTCAGACAAGACAAGACCAGACACTTTTTGCACCTCTCTTAGAATGGGGGGATGGCTGTATACTTTTGGCACGTCACACCACTTATATCTCGTGCAATCGTCCCCGATTCTGTGGAGTAAATGAAGCAGAACGCCAACATTTGGCCCTGGAGTAAGAAATTTCCCACCAAAAGTGGAGAATATGTGGGTGGAAGAGAGGGGAAAAAAGATTAACTTAAGGGGTGGTGGGGACTATTTTTGGCGGTGGATCAAAAATCTGAGTCAAAAAGAAGCATTCTCTTTTCAAACAATATCATCTTACTCTGAATGTAGGTACATCTTTGAAAATCTTGCACAAAAAAACTTGTGTTTACTTTTATTACAAAAAATCCATTGCGAGCAGAAAATGTAGTTTAGCATCTGCTCTTTAATGTTTTGGATAAATAACTATAGTTAAACTCATGGTTTCTTTTGGTTTCCTTGCACAGAAGCCACGACCATGGGCGGAGCTATAAAACGCTCGCAACATTCAGATAAAGACAAAATAAAACGGCTGAAGTGAAGTTTTATCTTCATCTGATTGCTCCGCTCGTTTTATAGCTCCGGCCATGGTCGTGGCTTCTGTGCAAGGAAACTATGAGTTTAATTAGTGTGTACTAAAGTTTAAAAATATTGTATACGCTACTTTAAAATTAATGTCATAAATTGTGTTATATACATATTTTAGAAAAAAAATTAAGTTTAGTTTCTTTCTCGGATATACCTTATCTAGGAAATTACTATTAATTAAAAAGGTTTATAAAAGTAAACATCATATTTTCTTTTTTGTTTACATCCTAATTATTGTATTCGGGCTGTGATTGCAATTATGCCATTGTCTGGGTGGGGGAACCCTTGTTAAAAGGGTATGGGACACTTTTAACTTATATATCAAATATATTTCTTTGCGTTCAATCTACAAACCTGACTCATCATTATACTACACTTCAAAAATAAGTTGCATTATATCCCTTATTCAATCAATACCGAATAAGAATTTTACTTGAATTTTTTCATGAGATATATTCTACAAGTGTGAATAAATATGTTCTACTCATATATTGTACAAACGTAAAGTTATCCGGCTTAGGCGACATTTGTCCTCTCTCTCAGTTGGTGGCGACCGTCTCTGCCAAGTAATGGGGATATCCCATATATTTCCATTAGCAGCAGTGCAGAACAACCAGGCCTGAGAGGAAGTCGTGTTGAGATAGAGCGAGAAGAACCACACACAAGATGGCGTGGATGAGTCCATTATTACGATCAAGCTTCGCCATGTTTGAGAATTAATGAGAATTTATGTCGAGTCACGGAAACCCGATTCGTTCAAGATAAAATATTGAGAATATACAGAGAATTTTGTATATGAAAATAAATAAACAGATTTTCTTTAAAACTGCCATCTTGACAGTAGATTAAATTCATCATCAAATTATTTTTTTTAGTTCTTGCATGCGTAATTAGGAACTTAATTTTCTTTTATTAAAGGACTTGATTTTTCTAAGGAAATTTTGGAAAACTAAAAAAATACGAAAGTTTACTTTATAAAGGTGTTTTTTTAACCACTTCTAATGCATGGTGGAACGTGCATAAAATGAATTTACAATTTCTGTAAATACGTGGGAACATGAAAAAATCGGTGCAATTCGTGCAATTCCTTATTGTTTAGATTTTACGCTTACTTACACTTTACCTACGGGCGTCGTCATAAAGAAAATGAGACGCAATAAAAAAGAAAGTGAGTAATTTAGTAGACGATGAGAAGTTCACAAGTGTCACGCATGAAAATAAGAAGAATTTCCTTTTTTCAACTCTTCATGGACCTAATTGAAGTAATGGAGTAGTATTCATTAGACGTAATGAATATATGATGTTTACTAAGTGTGTTAGTCTATAAATAATAACGTTCGCAATAATTGGGAATGTCTTAAATATACATATTCAAGACTATAGCCAAATAAAAATTTTTAAAGAAGCAAAAATAACGATGTAATTGTTTCTATAAAGGAACTGTATATTAATACGACAATATAGCTATTTTAAACCTACAATGAATATTGCAAAGATCAAAATAAGAGTATTAAAAATGAGAGAAAAAACGCTTTATATTGGAATGACACATTAACTAACAACAAGACGTTATACTCTTTTGTATTACCGAAATTATTTGGAACCCGAAAAGAAAACTTTGTGTTTTAATTTATTTAATGTAGAAAAAATGTTTTTATTTTTATGAATTGAGCTTAAATTTTTTTAATTACTTTTTATCTTGTAAACAATAAATTATTCATTTGTAAATTAAAAATTTTTTTTGGTTTTTTTAATTTTAATTTTTTAATTGTAAAATTTGAAAATAATCAAAGTTTTTTCTACATTACATAACAAGCTTATATATTCGAAAAAAGAAAACATTACATTAAAAAAATTGCACATTTTTTGTTATATTTTTGGTAAAATGTAAGTATTTTCGTTTAAGTTCTTTGTAAAACAATTGTACTTTTAAAATCTTTTACTGTTTGGGAAAAAACCTGTCAGTTTATTACTTTGACTAGCAAATAGTTGTCATTTATACAGCTATTTGTATTTAGAGTTTAATTATTTTGTATTATTATGTGGTTGTTTCTGTCAGTAATTTTATAATTATGTGAGAATTTATATTTCAGGCACCGTTTTTACTAAAGAAATTGTATTTTTTTATTTTTTATGTATTGAGAGAAATTGTGCACACAATCACTGAAAAATTAAAGTTTCAGAAAAAACATTAAATTAAGAGAGTTGATTTAAACTAAAAATGAGTTACTATTGTTATGTTCTGCAAACACAAATCGGTAGAAATCGATTAACTTATAGATAGACAAAAATTGTTGTATAGAATTAATTCTACTGTGTTTCAGATGTTTCTGAATAAAAGGCAGTTGTTTCATCTTAAGAATTATTGATTTTTAAATTTCTGTATTTATAATAATAGTATTCTTTAATGTTAATTAGAATAATTGTTAATTAATTAAGTACAAGAATTTTTAAATTCTTATCATTTAATCAACTAATTTATAGTTGCTAAGAGAGTATTACTTGAGTACAATCGTTCTCTACTAGGCTCTTAGATATATCAAAAAAGTTTTTGGGCGAGGTTTAATTTGTTGTATGTGGGTTAATACAAAGATTTGATTATTCTGACATTGATTAGATCTAAGATATTTCATTATACTAGAGTTCACTAGAAAACAATTCTCTCTATCTTATAATTTAAATCTATGATGATATCTCGGTACTTTATTTATATAAAATTAACAGATCAATATAAATGATTTTTTCAGGTATATTGAGTCAATGGTTGAATTACATTTTTTTAGGTGAACAGTTATATTTTTTGTATTATTGTGATATGCTGACTTAATATAATCTATTTAGGTAAAGGACTGTTTATATTATTTTTTAATATGTTGGTTGTACTAAAAGTGTTTGCGGAGATTTTATGAGTTTGTCAAAGCCAAAATATGTTTGATTCAAAGAAAGTTAAAGGTTTTATTTTATATTAGTAATTGGAGGTGATAGGTTTTTTGCAGTCATGTTTAGTACAGGTGTGTGAAAATATAATTGTTTTATTTTATAGTGACTGAGCACTAGAGGTGACAAGGTTAAGGGTGTGATTGATTTTCATTACACTATAGTTTTTTTGGGGTTAGATGGATTGATAAATGTTAATATTGACAACTTATATTTGGGTTTTTGCTTAAAAACTTGCATTGAAATATTATGGGTATTTATTAAGAAATTAATGATTTGGGAATGTGTCTAATATTTGTTTGTGGTTTATTTGTTGGTTGTTCTAAGATTTTAAGTATTTTTTGATTATGTTTGCATTATGAGGAAAGATTGTTTGTTACAATTTTCCGTCGTGATTAGACTAAATAATAAAAGGGGGTGGGGTGCTGTTGTATATTAGAAGCGACTTGAACTGCATTGAGTTAAACTTCAAGAGTGACCCTCAAGGTATCGACTCTGTGTGGGTTAAGTTAACCAATGTTAATGGTAATCATCTGGTTATAGGTAATGTATATCGACCACCCAACAGTAGTGGGGAGCAAGATATTGTTTTGTATAACCTCATAAGAGAGATTTGTCACAAAAATGAAGTTGTGATTATGGGGGATTTCAATTTCCCAAACATTAACTGGGACAATAATGTGATTATCAGGGGTCAAGGTTTTGATTTTCTTGAGGTTTTAGATGATTGTTTTTTGTATCAGTTAGTAAGAGAGTGTACTAGAGATAATGCTATACTGGATTTAGTTTTGAGTAGCTGTGAAAATAGAGTGCATAACCTTATTGTCAGTGATCACTTAGGTGAGAGTGATCATAATAGTATTAAGTTTGATATTATTTTTCAGGTCATACAGAATAATAGTGTAAGAGTTGTTCCAATTTTCAGAGATGTTAATTTTGACAACTTGAGATATGATGTTGTTCTTGCTTTTGAGAATGGGCTAGTAGGTACCCATACGTTTGAATTATGGGATGGGTTTAAGGAAAAACTTAATGATGTTGTGAAAAAACATGTTAAGTTCAAGCGTAAAAGTTCCCAAAGGAAGCTGTATCCTATGTGGTTTTCCAATGATATTAAAAAGTCCCTTAGGTTAAAGCAGAAGGCGTATAAAATAGCAAAACAATCTGGTAGTGAGGTGGATCAAGAAGCTTACAGAGTTGCTAGGAGAGAGTTTAAGAATATGAGTAGACAACATAAATCTGTATTAGAGGGGAATCTCGCTAGAGATATTAAGGATAATCCTAAGGGTTTTTTCGCTTATGCTAGAGGTAATGTTAAGCAGGGTAAGTCTATTGGACCATTTAAAGGTAGTCATGGACAGTTAATCCATGATGACATGGAAATGGCTAATCTTTTGAATGACTTTTTTTGTTAGTGTTTTTAATAATGATTATAAAAATGTGCAGGTTTTAGGTGAGGTTACAGAAGAGCAGGAGTGTATTGATTGTGATTTTTCTAGGGAGGAAGTTATTCATCTTTTGAAAACCATGAAACCCAATAAAGCACCTGGGCCAGATGATATTTATCCTAAAATTTTAGTTGAGTGTGCAGAAGAGTTGGGGGATGTAATTCTGACTATTTTTAGGTCATCATTTAATTCTGGACAGGTGCCGGCTGACTGGAAACTGGCAAACGTCACTCCATTATACAAGAAGGGGCCTAAATCTGATCCGGGTAATTACAGACCAGTTAGTCTTACATCTGTTCTTGGTAAAGTTTTTGAATCACTGTTGAAAAAGCGCATTATGAATTTTTTGGAAACTAATCATTTTCTTTCAGATTATCAATATGGATTCAGAAAAGATAGGTCTTGTACATCTAATCTGTTAAAATTTTATGATACTGTTACAGAGGATATTGATAAAGGCAATATGGTTGATGTTATTTACATTGATTTCCAAAAAGCTTTTGATAAAGTTCCTCATGATGCTTTGTTATTTAAGATGAAAAGATTTGGGTTAGGGACAGCCACGATCCGTTGGATTCAAAATTGGTTGACCAATAGAAAACAAAGAGTTCACATTAATGGTAGGTATTCTGATTGGAATGAAGTTGTAAGTGGAGTGCCTCAGGGCTCTGTACTTGGGCCAATTTTATTCATTATGTTTATTGATGATATCAGCTGGGGGTTGAATAGCAAGTTAAGTATTTTTGCAGATGACTTAAAAGTGACGAGTACAGTAAATTCTGTTGAGCAAATTGAGCAATTGCAAAGTGATCTAACGAAAATTACTGAGTGGGCTGCAAAGTGGGGCATGTCGTTCAGTGTGAATAAATGCCAAACCTTGCATCTGGGTAAGAACAATGTTAATTATTCTTATGTTTTACAGGGAGAAAGTATTCAAGACAGTGAGTTTGTTAAAGATTTAGGAGTTTTTGTGAGCAATGATTTTAAAATGAGTAAACAATGTGTTGAAGCAAGTAAGAAGGCTAATCGAATGTTAGGATATATTAGAAAAAGTATCACTTCTAAATCTAAAGAGATTATTTTGCCATTGTATAGGGGATTGGTAAGGCCACATCTGGAGTATGCTGTTCAGTTTTGGTCCCCCTTTCTCAGAAAAGATATTGAAATGCTTGAAAAGGTTCAACATAGGGCTACAAAAATGATTAAGGGTTTATCGGGTATTGATTATGTTAATAGATTAAGATCGTTAAACATGTATTCCCTGGAAAATAGGAGAACAAGGGGTGATTTAATTCAGTTGTTCAAGTTCCTTAAACAGGGAGACATGGAGGGCTTAGGTTTTACCTTAAATAGCCGGACCAGAGGGCGGTCAGAAGTTGAATAAGTCATGCTTTAGAAGGGAGGTTAGAAAACATTATTTTTACAATAGAGTCGTCAATGAGTGGAATGCTTTACCAGAACATGTTGTGTATTCGAAGAGGGTGGAAGATTTTAAGAAGAATCTTGATAACTATTGGAAACTGGTAAAGAATTAGATTTATTTTGGACCAACCTTGCTGGGCCTCTGGCCTGTTGTTGGTCGACAATTTTTGTATTTGTATTTGTATTTGTATAAGAACACTCTAAGTTTCAAACTCTCATTGGAGAATTTCTACATTGAAATTGACATAGAAACTAGCGCGCCCCCTTTGTGTCTAAGGGAACTAATGTAATGGTTTCTAGCTGCCTATTTGCAGTCACCTTTAGGAGATTTAACAGAGCCAATGACATCTCGTAATTTGGAACCCTTATCAAGTGACGATAGGGATCTATTTTTTACTACAACTTATTTTCGACTTTATTTTTGAATATATACAGCTACTCATTGACTTTTATATCCCTCGTAGGCCCATCCTCAAGATATTTGACCTTGTGCTTCTTTTTCTCCATTAATAAACCTACAGACTGACTACGCTCAGGCCCGGACTGGTCCGCCGGCCCGTCGGCCGGCAGGCCGGTGCGCCCTTCTCAAAATTTTTTTTAAAAAAATTGACTCTTTGTTTTTGAACTCCAGATTCGTCTTTTCCTTGGTTGTTCGCGCTTTCATGGTGCACAGGCTACTGGATGGTCGTAAAACTTCAGCAGTAACAGGGTGTTTTTACTTTTTTGAGGAAGGGAGTGGGTCACTTTGTGCCGTCTTGGTGCGAATAACTATAAGCCGATACTTAACAAGGCACCTTCACTTCCATACTGGGCGCTGACGAGCCGGTTAAATAAACAATTATTTTAGTAACGAACATTTTCATACACATGGAATTATTTATTGGTAGGATATACTTACGTTATTGTTTAGGAGATGGTTGGACGAAACAGAACCTTCAAAGGTAACTATCATGGCTTTTCGCCTCAACACACTCGTTAGAATCAATTTTAACTATACATTTTAAGTGGAACATTAAGACAAATATTAAAAACGGATCTTAATAAGGCGCCCTCCCTTTTCATAGAGGCGCCATATGGCTTCATGCACCAAGAAGTAGATTGTAAGCAGGAAAGTCCAACGGCGCTTTATGTGATCTCATAAGCGCTTCAATGAACCTTGCCTTTGGATACCATTTTGATACCGATTGCCAAAATATATTTTAGGCTTTGCAGTCATTTGGTTTCAAATGAGTGATCTAAAAATCACGCGCCAAGGAGTATAGAAACGCCTTTAATTTCACATTAATTAGGTGCTTTTAGAAATGTTTTAAATTTCCCGAGTAAAACTCATTTGGTTTTGTTCATAAAACGGAGCGCAAGCAATGCAATTAAGGCGTTACATTGTCACAGATGATACCTTCAAAGGTTCTGTCCTCACCTAAAACTGATTTTGCTGGACAGAAGGCTGATCCATCAATATATAATTCCCTCCGGCGCGACCATATGAGATTATTAGGGCGCCTACGACCGTACTGTGCACAAAAGACGCCTTAAGACTTTTTTTGTTTCCAATTTCGATACTTGGTGCAGAATCGTATTTCTGACGTATCATTCATACATATCATGACTTCGGAATTTTTTTTAAAACGAGGAATCTAAAATAAAACACGCGTCAAGGTATATTATTGCGCCTTTAATTTAACATACGCTTTTCGAATTCCTTGTATCCATTTCTAAATTTTCTGAGTAATATAGCGACCTGTGTCTGGGACTGGTGCACGCTAAAGATGTCGTGGTCAACAGTCCTGATGCTGAGGGCGATATGTTGCTCTCAGGAGGCGTTGGGTGCCATGTTAGGTGTCTGCCTCGTCACTTGACCGCGTTTCTAAAATGCGAAACTCATCGCCAATCACGCTAGTGTAGTTTTTGTGCAATATTTTTCAACAAAACAAAGTATTAGTGAAAAAAAGGCAGTTTCTTTAACACTTTTTCAACATGTGTATGATTTAGCTTCCACACTACGTTCATAACGTAAAAAGTGGAAGGTTTTATAATCGTGCAGTCCGTCCGTCTGTCTTCTGTCACCCACTTTCAGAGAACGAACCAAAAGTCTCACAAACAAGTGGAATACGTCATTTTGAAGCAAAAAATCTGTTTAGGCCACATTCCAAATTTCATTAAAAATTTAAAATAGAAGTTTATTTAAAATTTAAATAACTAAAAATTTAATCTACATTGAAATAAGATGGCTGGTTAGTGGGCGTCCGTCCATAAATTACGTCGTGTTACGATTTTTGAGATTTTTTGACCCCCGTCCTCCTGGGTGATATTTGGCTCGATCCCCTGCCCCCTCCCCCGTAATATCTCGTGAAATTTTTCATAATAAGTATTTTTGAAATTTTTGATTCGAACGTTTGACGGAATATTTATGCAGTTAATGGAGTCACCAAAGAAGAAGCCACCAGACCCGAAATACGCCCTTTATTGTTTGGCAACTGAAACTTTTTATTTTTAGACGTTTGATACACGGGAATCTTCAAAAGACATAATAAATCGAAGTCCAGCCCAGTCCTAAACAGGCTAAACTTGTATATAGCATAAACAGCAGGTGCATAGTCTAATTGGTGAGAAAGGACTTCGAAATCGCTAGCGATGCACATTTTGTCTACTTTTTCTTTATGAAGTGTGAAAATACCTTGAGCACATGTCCTTTGGTCTGACTTGAAACTAATAAAGAGAACTGGAAGAAGCAAACGCCAATCGAATAAAAAAATAAAGTTGATGGTTATATTTGAAATAACAAATTTATTTGTGCTTTTTTTTTTTGTTCGGCGTCTGAAAAATTGTGTTTTTCACTCCTCCACTTCCGTTGTAGGCTATCCCAGATTTTTATTATTATATTTTTTCTGTCTACACATGTATTACTGGCCCCTGTTCTCGCCATATTTTGCAGCTATGGCTCATAAACTTTTGAACTTTGTGGTTGTTTTTAGTTCTTTCTATGAATTAATGACATTCGGATAATATTTCTGACTGTTTCCCGCCAAATTAGAGTCGAAGGCAAAATATAAATGAATCAGTAGGAAAGGTAAGAATTTTGTTTTATATTTAACTTTACTTTTTTTTAATTTTAAATAAAACTAGTATAGTTTTAATAACTTTGTTAAGTTGAACTATCTCTGTAAACTATTTAAAATAATTCTGACTTGTTTTATAATGTCAAATTTGCTGTATTAGATTAAAAGATTGGATAACCGGGTTCGGCTATTTTAATTAATTTAGAAAATAATGTAATTACATAAATTTTGAGCGAAATTTTGACGTCACGTAATTTTAAGAGATTTTTTGTTCGTATGTTGGTATGAAATATTTTGGTTCTATTTAAAAGAGAGGGATATTACAAATTAATTCTTTGAAATATAAATTAATTTTTGCAAACGATAATAAGTATTGAGAAAATATTTAGTGAATTTTCGAAATAAAATCATTGAAACTAGCTAAATCTAGCTTGTAAATGTTTATAATGGAATTAATATTGTGTTTGGCAATTTTTTTTCCTGTTGAACAAATATACTGTGTGGAAGCGGGCTGCAGGGCCTTTTTTATGGGAGGGCGGAGTGGGCGGGCGCCCAGGGCAGCAGATTTTTAGGGGCAGTTTGTCAAATGATTTAAGGTTGCCCTCCAAAAAATATTTTCCCCCGCTCAACAACGCGAAACTAGAATCAAACATAATCCTTACAAAATCAAAATTTAAAAAAAGGTGTATATTACAACAACAAAAAATTAACACTTTTCGGAAGCTCCTATATTAATAGGAGAATCTGCATTGAATATATCTGCATTGTTATGTATTCAAAACTGTGTAAATAAACCTCCCCCCCCAAAAGCCTTTAAAAAACCGAATAAACCTTTAAAATGTTGAAAAATTGACAAACGTTTACACTACAAATGACTAAAATATATGTTTTCTGGTTTTGAAGTGAGCAAAATCAGAAATTCTTTCCTTAAAATCTAACTGTCTTAAAATTTCAAGTTCAATTGGCATAAGAGTGAGTGCTGTCGTTTTCCCTTGTAGCATTGTTGACCTCAAGTGAGACTTTATGTGCTTCAGCTTAGAAAACGATCTTTCACCAGTACAATTTGAGCAGAATAGATAAAGAAAAAATCTTAATGCATTAATAACACTTGGAAATATACAGACTACTCCATTGTTAATTATATATTTTTAAAGTTATCTTGCAATCATTGAATTCTCATCAGTAAAACAGTCCTCAGTTTTAAAGTAATTAAGGTGTTTCAGTTCATTTACGATGCCAATGCCCAAATCCTTTTGATAAGTTATAGCTAATGCTTCGGCTTTCTCTTTCATTATTCCAATTTCCATGCTTTTAAACTTGTACAAGCATACAAACCTTTCTTCTAGCAGTTCATATACTTGAATTCGGTCATGTAGTTCAGTTTGAAGCAATTAATTATCTTTAAGTAAATAAATTATAAAAACAGTAATTTTAAAATTATAAATTATAGAGCAATAAAATTATAAGTATAAATCTTTCAACAAAATATTTAAAAAAAATATCTATTGTACTTATGGAGGCATAAATTGAGTTGATTGGTTTAGTTTAATTGAAGTTGGTAATTAAATTTAAATCAAGCAGTTATTGTTATTTAGTTTTAATTAGTACCTTTTTTGTTCAAAGGAAAAGGCAGTTGTTGAATTTCCGCCCAGGGCAGAAATTTCTTAAAAAAGGCTCTGGGGCTGGGTGACAGATTCTGTTAGAAACAGAGTTTAAAAACCTACTTGTTTTTGTTGTTGGAAAGATTTGACTTCAGAAACCAGTCTTTTTACTTTTTGTTCGTCTGACTGTCAGTATGTTTGAAGTTCCGTCCTGACCTTCCGATTTAAATTTTTTATTTGAAAGATACGATATCAGAGACATATCTTTGTACTTTTGTCCATTTAATAGAGTTTAATATTTGTTAAGGATCGTTTTAATGTAGTTGAATTTGTAGTTTTGAGCTGTAATAATAAATATTTTTTTTTGCTATGAATAAACAAGCTCTGTCAATGTTTTTGTTATTTGAAATCCAGATATCAGACATACCTTTAATTTTTAAAATATATTAACAATTTAAATTTATACTAACTATAGAACAATTTATTAAATATAATTGATGCTTTTTTTTGTTCTAATTTAAATTTCTATAGATACAATATTCTGGTTTATAATTTGTTTACACTTGCACACACATAACTTGGTCCTAAACAACACATTTTGAAATTTAAATGTACATTTATATAACAATTAAACGCATTTTTATTAGTTTTTAATTATTCTAATTTAAATTGAAACATTCCTGATTATCTCTATAGCATAGGCTATACGTTCTGTTAGTTTTTTTAAATTTTAATAAATAATTAAAACTTCCCTAAATCATCCACAATACTCTGAAAGAATCATCCAAAACACTGAAAAAAACCAAAACCCTGAAGAAAAAAAAACAACGAACCCGTTTTTTTACAACATTGTATAAATTGACCTTACCTTTGAACAATAATAAGCACTTTGTTTGTGAGTCGCGAATTAAGATTGGTTAAGAATATTCTTGGGGGGGGGGGGGGGCGTACGCCCTTTGAAGCCGGGAAGGGCCGGTAGAACTGCGCCCATGTCCGGGAGTCAGTCCGGCCCTGACTACGCTTGTCATTAGGGTGGGCCGAAAAAAACTTTTTCTTTTATTTCGGATCGCTATAGTGCGGAAAAGTTGCCATTGGTAAAGACATGAAAAATGCACTATTTATTATTTTTTTATTACCATATCTTCCGTTCGCGCAATGCCATCAAAGTTGGCAAAAATTGTCAAAAACCGTAATTTTTCATAATTTTTTTAAAGCTGATATATGATTTTAATTGCTTTCCTATATCATGTTGTATGATTTAACTTTTCAAAATGTTAAAACTTTGAAATTTAGCAAAAAATACGAATTTTCCTAATTTTATACTACGTTGAGTGGTCGGAAGATCTGACACAAATGTATGATAACTTATTATACTATATTTTATAGCATTTATTATTAATAAGTGCTATAATATTTGGATTTTACATACTTTTAGTAGTTTATTCATGATATAGGAACGAAATTATAAACATCTGCCTTGTTTTAAAAATAATTATAAAAAATTACGGTTTTTAACAATTTTTCGCCACCTTTGAAGGCATTGCGCGAACGGAAGATATGGTAATAAAAAAATAAAAATTAGTGCAATTTTCATGTCTTTACCAATGGCAACTTTTCCGCACTATAGCGATCCGAAATAAAATAAAAAGTTTTTTTCGGCCCACCCTACTTGTCATTTTAGACATGGTCCCCCAAAGATCCACAAGTGATTCGATTGAATAACTCGTCAAATATTCATCCAAATGTAACAAAAACTTAGATTTAGGGGTTTCCGAGGGTTTTTCACATTTCTAAGTAATTAAAATTGGGTGTTGCTATTGAAAATTTTAAATTTCGTAACATTTTTAATATTAAGACGGACCCTTATGCAAATTTTGTGTCATGCAATTAACTCAAAATGTTATTTGTTCACATAGTCAAAAAGGTCCGATGTAAAAGGATGACTAACGGTTGAAATAATCACTAGTGGGTATCTTTTTTTTAACAGAGAACATTCCGAAGAAACAGTAGCCCTACAATTGAAAGTACAATTATGCCAATCAACAAATCAACCTTTAATAGTGTTTTAGTTGCTTTCGACACGTTAGAAGAGCTAGGCATTAGATTAAGTTGCTGGTCTAGAAGAATTTTAGTCTACGGGTCAGTCGACGCCCGTAGGTAAAGTGTTAAGTATTCATTCGATTGTTCACTGAAAGGTTTTTTTTTTTTAATCGGAGCAATTCCTCATTGTTTAGATCTTACGCTTACTTAAGTATTCATTTGATTGTTTACTGAAAGTTTTTTTAATCGGTGCAATTCCTCATTGTTTAGATCCCACGCTTACTTAAGTATTCATTTGATTGTTCACTGAAAGGTTGTTTTTTTTTATCTAGCAGGATAAAATAAAAAAAATATGTCAGTTTAGGAAAGAAAACTTTCTAGACATAAATTTAATACTTTTTCAATAACAAACATTTAATGATCGAATGGAATTGAGCTTCTTAAATAATAATATAATTAAAAGCTTTTCATAAAAAATAATACTTTTGAATCCTTTTTAAATGGGAAAATTTCTTATGACGTCTTTCCATACTACGATTTCATTGGTTGTTTTCTTTCTCTACTACTTGAAAAAGCTAAGTAACAGGTTTCGAACTGCGAATTCATTGGTTGTTTTGTTTTCTTTGACAAAGTGTTGAAACAAGCCAATTATAATACAATTCAAAAGAAATTATTTTTACAAAATAATTCAACGAAAAAGTGTAGAAAGCAATTCTAAAAATATATATCGAATCCAAAAGTAAAAATGTAAGTATACAATTTGGCAGAACCATATATTATTTAAAGCAATTAGCAAATATTTTCACGAGAAAAGTGTTTGCGCTAGCTGTTCTAAGAAAAGGTTCTTAGCTCAAAGCTATTTGTAACATTATTTTGTATGATTTTCTTTTAGTATTGAAATTTAAACAATCCTTCTAAAAAATGATATTCTAAGGAAAAAAATGTGTTTCAAAATATTTTGTTGCACAACAATGACAAATTAACAGTTTATCATATTTCGACAGTACAAATTTAGCTTTCACCAACTATGTTAAACTTTAGTAACTTACCGAACAGGAGCAAAATTAAGAGAAAAAAAATTTCTTTTAAAAAGTTATTATATTCTTAAATTAGTTTCGTCGGAAAGACTGGTGCGTTTTATAATATTCGTTTCATCCGGAATATTTTTCACGAATTTATTGAAACAGATATAAGAGCAGTTTCCTTTATTGGCGTGATAATGATAAATTCAATCCTCCCAAAAAAAATTTGGAAAAGTAAAAAAAAACGCCAATCTAAAAAATATATATCTAATTTGCCTTTTGGGAAAAAAAACCCTGATGCATTTTTTTTATAACAAAAAACAAGTCCTTATGAAACAGTAAAAAAACCATGATATATAAGAATGCCAATCTCTAAATTCAAAACTTATTGGTCCATTGATCCCCTTGAAAAAAATTACAGTAAAATGTTAAACAATATGGTTGTAAAAAGTATTAAGGTTATGTTTTGCTACGCCGAAATCATGGAGAGAGAAAATAGCAAATTTATTATAGTTCGTGACATATTTATCTTTTATCGTTCATGCATTTCTGTTGATCGATCTCTTAAATACACATGTTACCTATGGTTCGAATTTAAGTTCTGCTCCCATGAAAAAAATTGTTTATTTTTGCATTTTTTTTTCTGCATTATAAACATATTGTGGAAGCTTAAAGTGACCAGAGCAACCCTTTCCGTTTTTTATGTTACAATTTGTAAATGTAATGAGAAAGACGACTAAAATAAAACACAACATACTCACACAATATTTATTTCTTTACTTGATTGACCAAAATAAAAAAAAGACAGTGCACACTGGCATTATATACATTTCTTACACATGTTTCATAAAACATTCCTTTTGGACTTATTCTAAAATAGATCTGTAAAATAAAATAAAAAATGTCAAGTAAAAATTAAACAATGAAATTTTTATTATTCTACTAATTATCTGATATTTTTTATTGAAACTTTAATGAATAACAGTATGGAAATGGTTTTCAAGATGATATACTGCAAATGCACATATGCATAATTTATACCATTTTTTGTATGTTTATTAATTTTTAGAGCAAGTATAGAACAAAAGAGCAGAAAGAAATCAAATTTAATTTATAAATAAGAACAACAACAACAATGTTGAAAGCCCCTTCATTATAAAATAGGAATTCCAAGGTGTACATAGTTTAAAAAAATTTCAGCCAACTAACAAGTGACAATTAAATCCAGATCTGATTTTAAAGATACGAACACAAAAAAAAATTATAAATTACCATGAAAATTACATCATTATAAAATTAATTTCGGAAAATTGCTGTGGGTGTGAGCAATTTACGTGTAATATTTATGTTAATGTATGAGAATTTTTTTACATATCCAAGGTGCCTGAAAACTGATAAAGCATTTAAAAAACTAGAGGTTGCTGCTACTAAATGTAAAAAAGGTATGAATTCAAGAAATATTTTAATTTTGGTTAATAGAATTTGAAGTTAGCTATTTTCTAAATAAAAAAAAATAGTAGTTCTGACTTCTATTAAGATTAATGTTAAATATTGTCTAATAGAACAAAGTGTGAAGAATCGAACAATGTGTGTTTGGATGTCATAACGGAACATAAACATTTGGAAAAAAATATTGAAAGTGATGATGCCAAATGGCATCACTGGGACTGAAAGGGTTAACTAATGGTATATATATTAATTTATTAATTCTATTATATTTTTTATGTAATTAGTTATTATGACAAATTATTGCAGCAAAAAGGTGCATTTAATAGCCAGGAGAATCAAATCCTCACTAGGATTTGTAATCTCTTCTTAATAGAGAAACTCAGACGATAACAAACTCAAATGTATTCTCGTAAATTTTAGTTAAAGGGCTCTTAAAAAGGTATATGAAATTCAAGGGTGGGGGGGGGGGTAGGAGAAGTATGAACCATTTTGGTGTTCCCTTTGAGTTCGTGTTAACAGGGTTAAACTGCAGATTCAAATAGTGGTAGAATCATTAACTGTTGCTTACTAAACAAATGATTATTCTAACAATAAAATTAATTTCATTCAAAAATATTTACCACAGGCATAAATATTCCACTTGTACTAAGGCAAGGGCCCATTATTTAATCAGTTCCAAAGTACTTTTGTCCAAAGTGATTGGGTGCAACTGGGTGAACTTCAGAAGTGAGAATTGTCATAGCAGGATAGGCTCGCATTACAGAGTTAGCAGCTAAAAATATTCAAATTGATAAGTATAAATATAACTACATACACTTTTGAATGTATATCTAATACAAAACTTAGCAGGGAATAATAAAGTAAAATACTAAAATTAAAACAATTTTCATATATTGACAATTGATTAGCAAATAAATATTTGAAATGGCGAAAGCATTTATACTTCATTTCTATTTAAATTTATACCAGATTATGTTTATAATTTCAAAAGTCAGAATTCCGTAATATTTTATTTATTGCATTACATATTTTCAGGCATGAAAGTGCAAACTAACCAAAAAGGCTGAACTTCTAATTAAAATTTTTGGCACTATCGGCGTAACGACGTATCGGTGCAAACCCATAAAAAATTAGTTATATTAGGTTACTATAAAATGCACAGATATAAAAATACATAAATAACTTAATTTAGTTTTACTTTAAATCTGTATATCAATGCCATGTTAAATTATATTTAATAAAAAAATCTGTTCACTCATTTTTCACTATCATTAAAAGACTCATTCTTCTGGAAATTAACAAAGCAGAATAATTTTAAAGCAGTTCCCATCTAATTCCAAAGCAGTAGAATTCCAAAAATAGCATTTCAATACCAATTTTATAAATCGAAACTATGAAATTAATACACAAAAAAGGTATAATTAATGCATTATTCAAATCTTGAAATTTTAATTTAAAAAAAAAAAATCAAGAAAGCATTATAAAAACTGCAGTTTAAACCAAGTACCTAAACTTGTTCCAAATATTTATTCACACACTCATTTCCAAGATCTTTTAATTCTAAGTTTCGATTTCAAAATAACGGCAATTGTGCCAGACTGCCAAGCGATTTTTGAAACAATAAGTTATGAAATGCACAAAATACAACGTTTAAAACACTTTACTTTCCATTGATACCAATTATTAAACAAACATGCATTTTCATCTTAAGGTCGGTTTTTGTATAGAGTACCGTTTTGAGTACAACGTGAGCAGACTAATATTTCCTGCTGTCGGCCATAGAAACTTTCGTTGAAAATAAATAATCCAATAAAGAAGAAAAAAGTTTAGTTTGTTTCTGGATCTATTAGCTATTATTGACAGTTAAAATTCCCTAAGATGCCAAAACTACTTGCATTTTTAACACAGCCAAAAAAAATTCTAACTGTTTAAATCCGCTATTCTTATTGGCCCAGTAAGAAATAGCCCCGCCTCCTTCATTGCGTAACTGTCCTACGAGACACGTTTTTAGAGAAAGTGATTGACTGATCTGAATGAAGGTTGAATCAAAACATTGCCGACAGAGTAAATCCGTCCGTTTGATAATTAGACCCCCTCTTAATCCCGTGTTTTATATTAGGACCCCCCCTCATACCCGTATTGAATATTAGGAACCCCTCATATCCTATATATATATATATAAAATATATATATATATAGTATATATATATATATATATATATATATATATATATATGATATATATATAATATATATATATATATATATATATATATTACTAAATATATATATAGTATATATATATATATATATATATATATATATATATATATATATATATAATATATATATATATATGATGGTGTAAGCCAAAATCGCCAAAATATATATGATTGGTGGATCACCAAAATGAGATGAGATTAAAAAGGCGGAAATCAGCGAAAGGCCGAAGGGCGGAGGCGAAAACTTTCATGCCTGTATTTAAGTAAGTATTAACACTATATAAATCAATGTTTATAAGTTTCATGTGTATAAAGCAAATATTGTTTAAATTTAAATTCAAAATCATTAAAATTATAATTAGAAAATAAGATAAATTCGAATTCATTAAAAATAGCCAAAAGAAAAATAGTTATTTTTTTAACTAAACATGGAAAGAATCCCAAACCAAAATTTATACGAAAAATAATTTATATTTGGTAAGAGCAGTTTTTTTCGCTATTGGATTTTAAAAAACTATTGAAACAAAAAATGAGTATTGTTTTTATTTTAATTTACTTCAAACTTACCATGAGGAGTACAAAATAAGTTTAATAGAATAATATTGTCTTCTTTCACACCATGGTCTTTTAGAACTTTTACAGACTTGATTACTGTATTACCAGTACCTAAAAAAAGAAAAATTTAGCTGGCATCGAATTTTTCTTTTCTTTTTTTAAATTCCCTCATCTTTTTTTAAATTCCCTAAAAAGATTTAAACAAAATTAACTAATTATTTAAATTACACATGCTAAAGAGCGCTAAATATTGCCTAATAAATAAGAACAAAAAAAAAAAATTGTTGTAATTTTAACCTGGTCAAAAATATTTTTTTATAATTGCGTGAATTGCATCGCAATGCTTTCATTACCTTACACTTCATATTAGGTAATTGAAAGTTATGATCCTTTCTTAACAAAATGTTACTTGCCATTTGTACCTATATTGCACTTGTAGTTTATTACACTAAAAAGACAAAGTTAGCAAAAAAATATTACATAATTCTTACTCATAATTGGGTACATTAAAAGCACTTTTCTTGAAGCAATGTCTTCAGGAAACTTTGCATACACAACATGAGCTTCATGTGTATCCTCATCACTTTGGATAAGGATTTTTCCTATGCGTATAGAGCGGCAGCAATCTCGCAATCCTTGCTCCATGGCTTCACCTGTTAGATAAAAGAAATACAGAATAACCTTGATTATCCGTTTTGCTATATTTTATCCGGAACTCTCTGTTAATCTACTGTCCGTGAAAAAAACATTAAATATTTCTCTAATACGATCATTCTCTGTTGTTCACAAAGAAACCAGTCTCAGAATTATAGGATGATTATAAGATGAGGTATCTTCAGCAAAAAACTACTGAATCTGAGGAATCTACCGAAAAAACTGAGAAACTCCATTGAACTATACAGACTAGTTTCATAGAACTCCACTCAAATATATTTATTATCAGGAATAGAAATTAAAAATAATTTTTAAGCACTTTCTGATGCTAGAAAGTCTCACTAACTTAACACTTAAATCTAATGTTCAGAACAACTGTAAAACCAGGGTTGATTTAGGGTCAGCAGACTTTCAGTTCTCTTCTGTACAAGGGGGCTGGGAAGCCCAGTCAGTTAGGCACTTGCCTAGCATGCGAAAGGTTCCCGATTTGGGTCCGGGCATCGACGAAATAACTGTGGCCTATAAACGGCCCGTGCAGTCAAAAATGTCCGACAAATAGTATCCTGTGTAAGGGAGTGCACGTTAAACATCCTTCAAATTCCTAACTCTGCGTATGATGTCGCCCCTAATGGTTGTGTTGGGTGCCTATTCAGGTGTCCTCTCGTCACTTGACTGTGCTTCTAAAATACGATGCCCATCGCCAATAGCCCCTCTAGTGTGATGATATTTCAAACCTAACCTAGCCTCTGCACAAGACATTTTACTGTTAATTTAAAATATTTTCTTTTGCCCAGAATTTTGGATTATCCAACCTACATCCGGTCAAAATTAGACTAGATAATCAATGTTCTACTATAAAGATATTTTACTTTTATGGAAATGAAATCTAACTGAAGCGCATAGCACATGAATGCTCATTCATTTAACCCAATCCTCAACACAACTCTATCTTCAACTATTGCCTAAAATTTGACTTTGAAGTTAAACACAGGGTTGCCACCATTGAATGAATGTTTTCTCGCATATTCTATTTTCGAGCTGTCTTAAATATAACTTCATTCTCATGTTTTCCACAAATTTTTATTTGCTCATCAAAGTTGGCTGAATCTATACATGTTTCAAAGTGGCATAGTATCTCTTGTCTGTGACAAAAGCAGTGATCTATATTCATCTGATGAATTCAATTACCATAGTTAAACTCATAGTTTCCTTGAACAGAAGCCACGACCATTGGTGTAGCTATAAAACGCAGGGACCAATCAAATGAATACAAAATAAAAAGGCTGAAATTTTCTCTCTTCATCTGATTGCTTCAAGCGTTTTATAGCTCCGCCCATGGTCGTGGCTTCTGTACAAGGAAACTAAGAGCTTGATTATAGGTTTGATCAACCAGATCGTGTATGCTTCACGACATTAAAGATAATTTCAACTTCTATAACAGACAGCAAATTACAGCAAACTTTTGAATTTTGTGTTACAGATATGGTTAAGGTCAGGGTTGGGTTGCAGAATTGTCACTAATGTGATATGCCTACAGTCTGGGTCTGCGTTGGATCGACCAGGTCATGTGGGGTTTACAATGTTGAAGATACTTTCAACCGTAAAGCAGAAGAAACCAAATCAAATTGATCAAACAATAAATATGATACAAATACACATGTCAATTATAGCTTAGATTACGCATCTTATTAATTACAAGTACTTCGTTTAAAAGCATCTTTTTTTTAGGAAATTCAGTAACAATAGGTATATAGTACTACCTAAGTGAAAAAAATTGGGAAATATAAGTAAATTGAAGATCTTGAAGAATTTATTCAAATTAAAAAATTATTTTATTCTAGAAAATATGTTCTATTTAGTGTAAAACTCCAAATTTTCACTTCCATAAAATCTTAGATCAAAAGTTAACATTTTTTTTTTCAGATATATTTTGATAGAAATTAATTTCAAGAATTTCATACAAACATTAACTTTTATGATAAAACAGATACTATAAATTTAAGCTTCGTTTTAATTATTTACCACTTCTAACAATGCTAACACCACAGTTCCCCTTCAAATACTTAAGCCCTTCATAAGTACCACCTAAAAAATAAAATTAAGAGTTATCAAAATACAAATAATGAAAACTATGAAATTAATGTATGTTTTAAAAGTTCAAAAACTCAAAAACTAATTGCAAAAATAACAAAAAATACTTTTGTTTTAAAAAAATAAACTTCAGTTAAAGTGACTACAAATGTGTGTGACTACTAAATTGTTGTTAAAAATTATTTGCCAGCCTAAAAAAATTTCCTCTGTGAAAAGAAATACAAGTACATACTATAAGAATTGATAGAAAATATAATCTATCAGTAAATAAGATTTTGGATCATGCAACAAATAACAGTTACAGAACCAAGATCAAAATTATACTTTTCAAATAAATAGCAACTTTCAGCCAAAATTATCGACCATACACATGGAGGGCTCAGAATACAAAAAAACCAAGTCATATAAAGCTTCTTTGTGCTACAGAGGTTTAAAGTTAAAGCTTTATAAGCAAAATTACCTTGTAATATTTGTTTAATTGGGGCTACCCAGTGGATATTATCTAAACTGGGACTTTTTTCATTCTGCACTCAAAATTATACATAGTTACAGCATACAATTGCTCTGTTAGCACAAAAAATGATGAAAAGTGGACTTGGTTCACTTTCATTCTACCCTCCATATAGTAAATATCTGAAGATAGTTAATTGGGTTAGGTTTGAATTATCATCACACTAGAGCTACTGGTGACGGGCGTCATATTTCAGAACCACAGTCAAGTGACGAGCCGACACCTGAATAGGCACCCAACGCAATCGTTAAGGGCGACATCGTGCGCAGCGTTAGGACTTTGAAGGATATTTAACGTGCACTGCCTTAAACAGGGTAATATTCGTCTAACATTTTTGGCTGCACGGGCCGTTTACAGGTCGGTAGTTATTTTGGCGATGCCGGGACCCGAACCTGGGAGAAGGTAGTTAATGAAATAAGATCAATCGTGAAAAATTAACCTACTCCCGTCAACGGCATTCCTGCCATCAGTTAATGAGCAGCCCAATAAAAAGAAGAATCGGTATACAAATCAAATTTGTCACAATTAGCTATGTTAGAGTATTTAATTAGGTAAAAGTTTTTAAATAGTCCAGAAGAAGAATACCCCATGTAAGGGAGTGCACGTTAAATATCTTTCAAAGTACCAACGCTGCGTACGATGTCGCGCTTGATGGTTGTATTAGGTGTCTATTCAGGTGTCGCCTCGTCACTTGACTGTGGTTCTAAAATTTGACACCCGTTGCCAATAGCCCTCGTGTTGCTCTGGTGCGACGATAATTCAAACTTAACCAAAAAAATTTTTTTTAATGAACTATTTTTATTGCAGCATTATAAGATTGCCAGGTATTTTTGTAACTTATTCAAAACTATGGCATAACAAAACAAATTGGGAGTGCTTTTAAACGAATTCATGCAATTTGAAAACACTGTAATTAACCTGTTGGAGTGGTGATTGTGCATCTTTTATACGGAAGTTGATTAAGACCTTCTTCTACAACAAGCCTTATCTGAAAAAGAAAAGAAATGTATAAATAATATAAGTTTTGTTACAGAATCTGTCACTTACACCGCTTCCACACAACATTTACGCTCAACATGAAACATACTAATAACACCTCAGAAAGAAATTCACCAAACAGGGCCTTTGGCTAGTTCTAATTCAAACTTTTATAAGCCAAAATTAATAATTTTCTTTAATCTTTTTTGTAGATTTAATAATTGATCTTTATCGTTTGCTAATTTTTTGAACTTTGAAGAATAATGATGGATGCCCCTATCACTTTCTAATAGACCCTTAAATAAGGATATAGGTAACAAGGAATTTTAATTTTTTTAAACATAGTCAGTTATTTAGGCCTACTTACCAAACGATCTGCATAGAAAACAAAATCACTTCTGATTGTATTTCTGGAATTAAAAGGAAAACTTTTAATCAGACATGAAAAAAACATGATGAAATACTGGCAATGATGAGAACTATGAAAAGTCATAAATACTGAAAACTTCATAAAGTGTGGGAGGAATAAAACACAGACCTGTCCCCCTCAAAATTTCTGCAATAATGTTATGTCTATTGTTATGGTATATTAACCTGTTTAACATAGTTATTACAGGAAAAAATATCTTTGTGAAAAACATTGCAACATGTTTTTTTTAATAAGAAGCGTCCGATTGCAATGCCAAAGGCAAATTTCAATCCTTCTGCATCCAATAGACATTTGAAAACCTTGCTCTAAAAACTGTTTTCATGTTAAGCCCTATCAAACTAGCAACTGATATATTTTATTATAAAACAAAAACCATTTGCGAATTTCTAACCTCCTTCGAAAATCCAGCAATTGTTACCTTTTACCCCAGTAGGCAGGTCTGAAAACATGATCTGAATCCGCGATGCTGGCGTTCACTTGATATCAATCTGTAACGTTTTTGTTACAGGTTAGCTAGGGGCACTTCGAAATGTTCCAAAACTAACCAAAACCTCAGAGTTTTAATAGAAAAGAAGAACAATTCACAGTGGGAAAATGTAAGTGAAAAATCCTAATTCATAATGGAGAAAGGGTTTTAAAACACTCTAAAATTTATTCAAAGTTAAATTAAAATCATATTACTAAATCATAACTAGATGCAATATGGCACGTAACTCAGGCTAACTCTCCTAAGTAGGAGCATCGCATAGAAATTAGCATAAAAGGTCACCTTTGACAACAAACCTGGACAACAAATAATATGATTGAAAAATAACCTGAAAAACTACTGCCTAGGAACTTAACTGCTGTGAAATCGTTCTACAAGAACTACTAACAAATATCTGCTTTTTACAAACCAAATACAACCTAATAGTAACAAATATCTGCTTTTTACAAACCAAATACAACCTAATAGTGCTGTTCATTGGATGCTTATAAAGTGAAACAAACGCATGAAACAGATGCATTGTTTATGGAGGTGGAATTTGAAATTCACGTTCATACAAAATGAAAACATCACAGAACAAAATCTCTGATTAGGTGAAATATTAAACAGACCAAATACACAACCAAATGCAGTAAGTTTAGCACTTAATTATTTTATAAGTGTATTTCCTAACAGTTCTGATTGTGCAAAAAGTAAATTTGATGCCACTTCAACAGAACTTTTCGGAATAATATGTTCATCACGGTCCCATCTATTAAAAAAATACAGAAATCCATATAGATACGGAGTACTTTCACCCATGATTACTATACCTCACCACAGTTTAAGTATGCAGTATGGAAATGTTCTACGGGGAAAAGGGTAAATAGTTCTCATTTCCGAATGTGAAAATTAAATAAAAAAAGGTATTTCACACTCAATAAACCACTTTATTTCTTATTTCAAGACATATTTGTATTAGTTTTATTAGATTTTTTCAGTTAGAGTGTAATATTAATTATTTTTTCTTTCAATTTTGAAGTAACAAGGCACACGAATATCAGAGTATCTCAAAGGGGCAGCCCATCAGTGCAGACGAAATTTCGTTGCCTGCTCTGATTAGATAGTGTGTCTTATTTACTCATGACATTTCCTCCGGGTCTGAGTGCGCAACTGCAGACTTAATCTGTGGTGAACTGTAGCAAGTGGGGTATTTTCATGATTTATTACTCCTATATTCTAACGCTTTGCGTCAAATACCCTTAGGAATAGAAATATTAATAATCATCAGCCATTAAACATAACTTTAGCAAATAATAATAACAGAAATAGCAATAATTTGCAACAGCGATCCCCTTCATTTGAAAGGTATCCTTTTTTTCCCATGTTGAAAGGGAAAAGAAATTCTTTAACAAAGATAAAATTTGACAAATATAAAATCTGATAATATAAAATTTACAATTGAATAAATAAACTTTAAATTCCCCCCTAATAAACTTCTTCTTCACAAAAAATGAAAGATATTGGATATTGTAGTTAAAAAACTTTTCTTTAAATTATATAGATGAAATATCAGAACAAATGGCTACACTCAATGATACATTTTATAAGAATCGAACTGCTCAACGTTATCTATAGCTTATGAGAGATACAATTACTTAGGTACATATGTTGTTAACCTAAAGTAGCAGATCTGGCAATTTTTCACCAAATGTGGTAACCACGCCAAATCTTTATTATGCCAATCCTTGGCGATGAAAATCAGGCACAATCGCCAAAGGTCCTATTTTAAGCGAAATTTCCTAAAATATTACAACCCTGCCATTTCTTAAACCCTAAAAAAACATGAATTATGTTATGTTAACCTTGATCATTGTTAGTTTTAAGTTAAACTTTAAACAGTGATCACACTCTCGCATTGCAGTGCTACTTTCTAAATGTTAAACCATTTAAATCATGGCAAACGCTATGAATGTTTGTTGGCATTTTCTGTAGGCGAAATTTTTCGAGTTGGCGCCAAATCTGGACATGGTCCCTTAGTTTAACCCATCATGCATTTTACTTGATCATAACAATTGCCCAAAAAGGTATTTGTTTATAAACAAAAATGGAATTATTAAAGCTGTAAAATTTCCAAAAGATCAACTTAATTGAATTTCAAAAATTGCCTCTTCGAATGTGTATAAATTACGTCCCAAACACATTTCCTTGAAAATGTTTATGCTAGTCAAGAAAGCACACAAAAAAGTTATAGCTTACTTGTCTCTGATAACAGTTTGAAGTTCCCTCACTTGGTCGTTGATCAGTATGATTTTAAAATTTGGCCCAAACTCGGATTTTGTGTCAGCGTTAAGATTGGCTTGTTGGCTTAGTTTCACAACGTCAGGAACATCGTTCAAGATGGCATTCATTTCTACTTCAAAAAGATTAATTTGGTTTCTATTTAAGGAATCTAAGTTATTCTTTTCTTTCTAATCTCAGATAAGACAAATTAAATTGCAGTAAAACTTTAATATTGTGAGAATAATATGAATATATTTAAGGTGTTGAAAGAAGATATAAAATATCGTTTTGCAAGAAAACAATACTCTTTCTGCCTGTTTCTAGCCTCTGTTCAAAAGAGCTTTAACACAGTTTTGATTTGCTTTGTAACATAAATCTAAAAGAAAAGTTTACTCACAACATTCGTTTCAGTGTGGTAAGAAAATATTTTATTAATTATTCATAACAAAATATTTAAGTTTGCATAAAAAAACTAATTATTCATAAAAAATTATTTATTTCGGAGACACCATTTGTGAACCATTATCCCATAAGGCAGTTCGCATGCCCTAGCACAGGGCATGCCCATAGCCTCCTACATTAACATGCCGTCTAGCAATCGAGAAATAACATAGATTCACAGGCTATCCTCAAAAAAAGTCAGGTCGCGCCATCTGTTGGTAATCTTCGCATATTTATATTTTGGTAAGAATGTATTCGCAATGAATGAAGTATTTTTTATTTTGATTCTGCAACATAGAGATCTTAATAAAAGTATTAGAGTGGAGATCACGTGATCTATCTATGCTAACGACGGGACGAGCCTGGGGGCCGCCATCTTGAGTCCGAGACCAACTTTTTTAAGTGGAAAACGCTTAGAAAAAAATAAATTAAATTCTAAAATATTAAAAAAATACCATAAAAATACTAGCTGCATTTTGGAATATTTTTAGTGACTTTAAAAGAACTTTTAACGCTTTTCTAGTATTTTTATAATATTTATTTTGTAATTTTAGAATTAAATTTTATTTTTCACGTATTCTTCTTCTTAATGTGACGGCGATGGCTGCAAGTTACCAGTGTCGCCATCACATAAAGAAAAAGAATGCTAGGCAAAAAGTAAAATTTCATTCTAAAATTACAAAATAAAAATTATAAAAATACTAAAAAAGCGTTAAAAGTTCTTTTAAAGTCACTAAAAATATTCCAAAATGCAGCTAGTATTTTTATGGTATTTTTTTAATATTTTAGAATTAAATTTATTTTTTTCTAAGCGTTTTCCACTTAAAAAAGTTGGTCTCGGACTCAAGATGGCGGCCCCCAGGCTCGTCCCGCCGTTAGCATAGATAGGTCACGTGATCTCCACTCTAATACTTTTATTAAGATCTCTATGTTCTGCAAGCAGACAAAATCCCCGGATGAGAATCTAATAAGACCACTAAACTGAACTGAAACTCTGGAAGAAGCATCCCATGATAAGCTAGTGAAGCTTATTTTTGGGTCACTTGGCGACAGCTTTAGGGAGAATATGTGCCATATTTGGCATAATTTCGCCGATCACAATGGACACTTGACTTGCAGTTTGCATTGGATGTCGCCAATCGCTCGCCAAGAATAGTACTCCAAGGAATTTAAGTTTTAAAGATTGTTGCCGCAATTTTTTTTTTTTAAAGTACATGTTTCCGAAACTTCATTATGTAAAGAACCTCTTAAAGCAATAACCTATCAATTTTCTGCTTAAAAATTTTTTGAAAAAGTTGGTTTAAAATGTCTATTTTAACAGGTAAAGTATAGGATTGGCGGCAAAAGTTGGGTTACTCTTACAGGGTTGCCGGGCTTCACCGACCCGTTTGACGAATGTTTCGATACTCCTTCCAGAATTTCAGTTCAGTTCAGTGAATAAGACTAAAAGGCAAGTAATGAGAACCTTGTTCAGACGTTACATTTTTAAAAAAATAGTTTTGGCTTCTTAAAGAAAAATTAATAAATACTTATATAACACTTATTAAAAATGCTTCTGTTAAGAATAACAGTCCCTTAATAATAATACTATAATTTCGAACAAAAACAGAATTTTAAAATGATATAGATCATTTAATTTTCAACTATAAATTGCATATAAATTATTAGAATTTACGTGAAAAATGTATTAAAAAGTTTTTTTCGTTTTTTTCAAAACTTATTACTTCGAAAACACATATATTAGAAAACAGAATACCCGAACCAAATAAAAATAAATCTAGATAGAACAAAAGTAAATATGTGTTTAAACTATATATTAGGAGGGAAAAAAGAAATTATAATAATTAATAATGAATGCATTACGAAAAGTTTCAAGAATAAAAATATTTAGAATAGACAATACATTTTCAACAAAAAAGAATAATTTAAAAAACTCCTTACCAAATATCTTCCATTTCGTGGGAATTCCTATATGGAATTATTGAAACACCGTGTTCTTCGTTCTTCCTTTTACTTTTAAGATGGTCTGATGCAAAAAACTAGCCATTATTCGTTGAATTTACAAAAGTTTACAAAAAAATTTACAAATTTCGAATTCTAGTAACTAAAATTTCTTATCACAATCGCAGCGAACTGGTGTAAACAAAGGCATGCTATGTTATACACTGCGGCAATAAAAACTGACACGAAATGCGCGCGCATTCATATACGATTTCAATCATTCTAGGTAGATGCGCGCGCATGCCTGTACATGTCAGTTTATATTGTTAGTGTGTGGACATAGTAAAACAACAGCACATGTTCTGAAACACGTGGACGCTAAATGGCGCCATCTATTGACAGCTTTCTCACGATAGCCAATGGACAATTCCCGTATTTTTTAAAAACACTTCAAAACTATTTTTCTTAATAGACAAAACAACGCTGATTCCAAATATCCTGGTTAAAATATCGAAAAAAATTTGTTTAATTTAATATTTAATTTTAAAAACTCGCAGAAATTAGTTCTGTTTTAACCGTTCTGCTATTGGTTGGAGCGGTTGTGACGTCACCATTTATGTTCGTGGGTTTGTTTACTAAAGTTTGCAACGGCGTGCAGACGACCTATCTAGAGTTTTCAATTGATTTCTTATTAAATTTGTTTTATTTCTTAAACGTTCTGATTTTTATTCTTTATTTTTAATTTACTATTATTTTTTGTTCTTATTGTCTTTTTTCTTCAATTTATTTCGATGGAACCAGGCTTTTTCAAAGCGCAGAGCGACAACTTACCCAAAAGCTGCGTTATTATCTAACACAATTGAAGTTTTGTAAAATCATTGTATCTAAGTTTATAATTTTATTTAACAACTCAAATGCATGTACCATTTGTACATTCTTTTTTTCAATTTAATTCCAATTGAAAAACCCCAAAATAACTAAGTATAAGCTATTAATTAATTACTTTATGTATTTAGAACATTGATTATAAAGCACTCGTGCTGCCATCTATTATTTAATATTTAAACTGTCGCTTTTTACTATAACTTTTTGAACAACAAACAATTATGCAATTAATAACTCAAACATTAAAGAAAAGTAGCTGAAAACTAAAAAAAAAAAAACTCTCTTTTGTTTCTAAACTTTTACAATGAGCTATTATCTATACTTTCTGCAAAGCAAGTTGTCTACAACTTAAGATTTAGGCGAAACAGAGGATCACGTTATAGCCTTTATCCATTGTTTTCTTCTTTCAGGACAACTTGGAATTTTTAAAAAAAATCTTTTTTGGGGTAGTAACCGTAGTATTATGGCACTCAGGAACTATGCAATACCGATATGACATGTTTAAATAGTTATAGCAAACGAAACTAAATGCATCGCATTCTTCACAGTTTCACACAAATGTCAATATCAATCAGAGCAGAGCTGATCGGCCATGTCAACGTGCCTGTTTTGTAAAAGCTGACGTCACAGCGCTTCCGCGCGCTTTTGAGTGATTTTCGCGCGCTTCTCGAAAGCCCGACTTTGAAATTGAATAAAAAAATAAATACGCATCGGAAAATTTTTTTGCTTGGACTAATATTTTTTTTTCGACATCCTGCATCGAATAAAAAAATAATAAAAAAATGTGGGAATTGTCCATTTTGATCGTTTTCGCACGGCATGATAATGTAGGAGGCTATGGGCATGCCGTACGCCACCAGATGGCACCATGAGATAATTCGACTAATAAAAAATATATATTTATTATTAACTAATTAAAACTTTTTACCAGTTTTGCTAGCATAAGTTTATAAATAGATATGTATTGATAATTTATTTCTGGCAGACATTAGGTAGCATATTATAGAAAATGTAGTTTTTATTGGATTTAACTCTTCGGCAAAAGCATTTTTGTGAACCAATATCCCGTGATGCATTGCGAAAACGGCAAAATGTGGATTCATCACACAATCGGTTTGTACTGCGTTCGAATGTTGTACGCATAGAGATCTTAAAAGTTGTACGGAACGCGCAATCGATAGGCATATCTGTTACTTTTTAAATCTATGATAAATTATTAAGAAAACAAAACCAAAGCATTCTTTGTCTTGTCTATGGTTCCAGCCTACGCTATGTGTTTCAAAAATACGAAATATGAATGAGTTTCAGTATTCCATGCACGATGCTGCCCGTGAGGGCGACTTGTGTAGGGTAAGGCAACTCATCGAAGCGGGCGTGCCCGTGGACGGTCTCGACAAACAGGGACAGACCCCTCTGCACTTGGCAGCTCGTTATGGTCTGTACGAAGTGGCAGCCCTGCTCATCAACAGCAAATGTAACATCAATCTCAAGGATCATTCTGGTTTTGCACCTTTGATGTTGGCTACTAAGTGGTGCTGGAAGGGTATTGTGGATCTCCTCCTTCATCAAGGAGCTCAATTAGACTGTGTTGATGACATCGGGTGGACTCTCCTTCACACGGCCTCTTATCATGCTAGTTGGGCGGACTTAGTGCGTCCTATCCTGGACAATGGAGAAGCAGACCTCAATGCTGCAGACAGATGTGGGTGCACTCCTCTCATGTTGGCCACATTAAAAGGTTGCGAGGAGGTCGCAGCCCTCCTCATCCAAGCCGGAACAGATGTCAACCGAAGTGATAAATACAGCAAGAAGACTGCCCTGCATTATGCTGTTGAGAATGGTAATACCAGAGTAATCCAGATTCTTCTGGAGACAGAGGGACTAGATCTCAGCCCACGAGATAGGCGTGGTGACACGCCTTTGCATCTGGCTTGCCAGATATACCGTCCAAAGGCCATGAAACAACTCTTGAACGCAGGCGCGGACACCAACGTGAAGAACAACCAAGGTAGAACTGCTCTAAGTGAAGGAATTTGGGGAGGAACTTTAACCCACAAGGAAATCGGGTTGTTTGTTCAAAAAGGGGACTTTTTGGAGAACTGTCATTGCGAGTGGATATCCCGGAACTCTTTTCTCAAAGAGAATGTTTTGATGGATGTGGAATTATGCACACAATCCATTGTGAACAAGTTCAACCGTCAGTCCTTGTCTGCTTTGAACAGCATTGCTTACTTCGCTAGAAGGCTCCCAAACGTCGATAACTTTAAATTAGGAGCTCGACACATTGATGAAGTGAAATACTTGGTCAAGTGTGAGATAGAGAGAAACACTTTCTGTAATGTGGTCAAGGTACACCCAATATCTTTAAGTGCCCTTTGTGTTCTCACTCTAATAACTTGCCAGTCACGACTTAAACGATCTGCTTCTCCTGATTTTGGCCATTCACTATTTAAAAAAAATCGCAACTAAACTGCATAGTATGAATTTTTTCGATATTGTTTAACCTACATTTCGAATAAAAAAATACACATTATACGCTGTTTTAAGTAATGCATAATTTTTCTAGTCTTTTATAGTTAAAATGTTTCGTTCATAGTTTTGAACTTATTTGTTCTCAATGGTGTAAACCTTTTTTTGTTTGTAATGTTAAAGTAATCAAGAATTCGTAATAAGGGAGACCGGGGACAAGCCGTCTACGCCATTTTGTCTTACCGGGAGGTGGGATTATGCCGCAACATCACTCTAGGGTTATGCTGCCAACCTTTTATTTAAGATTTTGGCTCAGATACAGAGACCTAATAGCCATTTACTAGGCCAACACAATTTCTATTTAAAGAATAGTATGGCATAGACATATGGCTAGGCTATCTACCTTTTTTAAACAAGCCGTCTACGCCATTTTGTCTTACCGGGAGGCGGGATTATGCCGCAACATCACTCCGGGGTTATGTCGTCAACCTTTTCTTTAAGAATTTTGCTCAGAGACTTAATAGCTATTTACTAGGCCAACACAATTTTTATTTAAAGAATAGTATGGCATAGACTAACTAATAGTCATTTATTATGTGTGTTACTTTGTCTTTGTTGAGAATGGTAAGACAAGACGAGTAATAGCCATTTACTATGTATGTGTGGGATTTTCTTTAAATTTCTTCATTTAATTAAACCTATTTCGGTGCTATATGTCAGGCTTTGTTACATCTTTTTCCATAATTCATAGTTTTTTTGCTGTGTTTGATGGTATGGCAACATAACCCCAGGTATCGGGGTAATACCGTCACTCTGTAAGCTTTTGGAAAGCGCAATTTTATTCACTTTCTATTAAAGATTTCAAGCTTAAAAAATCACCCCAAGATAGGTTATGGAACGTAGTATGCTATGTTTTTTGCAATTTACAACTATGCTAGCACAACTCAGCATGAAAATTCAATGTCCCTTAAGGTGGCGTGATTCCCCCGGTCTACCCTATGCGTAAATGTGGTTTTTGTTTGTATTACTTATTTTTTTCCTTTTGTAAATTGCTATTGTATCGTGATGCCAGTCCATTTTGAATTCATAATTGTAACATAACAGCAATGAATCAATTGGAAGTTATATGTGAAATGTAATCAAGTTTATTGAACATGCTGTTGTACTATTTTAGCTTATTCTATTATTTTCGGCCTAAATATTATATTATTTTTCGACTTAATTTTTTTTGTATTGTATGTATAATTTTTATCATTAAAAAATATTACTATTTTTTCTCATTGTGGTTTGTCTTTTATCTAGGTGTGTTTTTGTTCATCCTTCAATCTGTCAATACTCTCAATTTTCATTCTAGCTGTCCAACTTTCAAAATTATTTTTTTTCTTAGTATATTTTAATATCAATTATGTATATTAGTATTATTGAAGCATATAAATATAAGCTTATTAAGTATACTTTATGCTTTTTGTACATTTGTCCGTTCGTTCATCTCTTCATTCCCCATTAACTATCGGTTTTGAAATATTTTGTTTTAAAAAGAGTCATCAGAAACCTACCTTGTACGTTTGTCTGTACTATAAAAATTCCTACGACCATTGAAATCAATGACAACAATCTTATTTGAAGTGAAAACATTCACTCGGGTTGGTTATTCCATAGAGAGGAGGTGTAGAGGGGTCTATATCATTTCAAATGGTTTGAAGCAGGGCTGTCGGGTTTTCGAGCTACTGTGCATACTAGGTATCCCAAAATGCACTGCTTCAGCAGTTTTTGAACAACTGTGCATAACATAGTAGCCGAAACTATGGAAACTGGCACTGAGGTAACCAAGATGCTCCGCTCTAGCCTGCTTCTTTTGTGCGTTACTGTGCACATGCATGGGCCGCTCTATTCTCTTTCCTAACTCTATGGGTTATTCAGCAGTCAGTCTGGTTTACTATGAATAAAATTTATTGCATAAAATATACACTTACATTTAACAATTTGGGATTTGATTTTAGTACAAAAAAGCCACAGTATCTATAAATCAAACAGTAGTTCTGTGACTATAAACATGTAAATACACCTACAATAAAATAAAAAAGAAACTTCATTTCACAATATACAGTAGCACAAATTTCTAATTCAACAAAGAATCGAACTACATGGCCACATAATCACTATTTTAGAAACCCCAAAAGCCATAGAAGTTTATGAAGATGTACAACTCGTAAGCAAATTTTAAGTAAAAATATTTTACAGTAAATCATTCATCCATTTTTTAAATGTATAGGTGTTTAACTTGTACAGCAAGAATGTTGTTTAAATAGTAACAGAACATTTGAATGTAAAAAGGAGTCAAAGGTGCCTTACAGAATTCTTCACTATGCTTCTTTAATTCTACATTTTGGTGAAAGAAAAATCGCTTCAGAGAGTCTTCAGACTTGACGCCTCATGCATTTAGCTATTTATATTTAAAATAAAGATTCCAACACATTATTTTTACGTCATTCTAAAATTATAAACGAAATAAAATATTGTAGGGAACATCTGTAACTGATGGGGTTTCAAAAAGTGTTGATTTGTGCATGAAAATGAAAATGTAGTTTCAGGATATGAATGATGTTGATGAAGGGATACAGACAACATAATTTATTGGAAAAAACAAATAAACACATTACATTTAATGAAAGTGCTAAGTGTTTTTAAAAGAAAGTTTTCATTATCAAAATGTGTCTGTATTAACTACCTGAAATTTAATAAAATTGTGACACACAGCTTATGTTTACGGAGTTAAAATTTTCTAATAATGTATTGTAATTCTGGCAACTCCTAACAACGTATTGTTAATAGTTTTAACATACATAATAAAGAACAAAATGTGTTATATTTTAAATATCTGATGGCCTAATGTTCATCAAACATCATCGAAACCGTCTGGAAGTAAAATGGTACGAATACTAATATTATTTAAATAAAAAGAACATTTATGGTGTTATTATATCATTATGCACTTATTCCACATTAAATAAAAATTTTAGTGATTGAAAACTTTATTCTTATAGCTTAAAAGTCGTTGACAAAAGGTGTGCGTATAAATTCTAAATAAATCGATTCAATAACAACAGTAATTGTCTACAAATACTTTGGTAAATCTTAAATAAGTTTTTTATAGCTATAGCTTTTACATAATATAAATTAAAATATACACTAAAGCATAAGAATAGATGCCATATTTTGGAAAATAATACTTAATAGTTAGTCTTGTTGCAATTTGAGTTTAGCTGAATACAGTGCGTCTTTTTGTAAAAAGGAATGAAATAACCCATGATAATGTCTTCTAATAAAAAGTTAGTTCATCTTAAAAGCAAAGTTGAAGTTTTTTCTCCTCAATAATCTGCTGAATACCCTACCCTCCCCAATACCGTGCCCTGCCTGAAGTCTTTGGAATCTTCTCTAAGCACAAAGAACAGACATCCCGTGAATATGAGGCACAATATCTGAAATTGAAATTGGAGAAATGTGAGAAAAAAATAAAATTTAAATACTCAGAAAAGCATTTTTAAATTTTATGCAAGACAACTGTGTTTATTCTAATCAAGCTCAGAAAATTTATTTTGTGACTTTTTTAAAACACAAGTTTAATCCAAAGTATATAAGTATTTCCCCATTTGTGAATTACTAAAGCCTAATTGATAATAAAAAAAATTACATAATTTAATTGGATTTGATAAAAAAAATTTAAAATTATCCAAAATGAGAACACAAACAATTTTGTTAAGTATAGGCCTCACTATAGTCTATTGTCAAATATAATAGTTATTCTCATTTTAAAAAGAAGTTCACTACCGAAAATTTATTTTAAAAAGTTTCAAATTATCTCCCTAATAAACAAAAAAAGTCAAAAAATTTTAATTTTATGTCAACAAAAGTGTCTTATAACACTTAAAATGGACCTAAAATTTCAAATATAATTTTCTAAATTCTCTTAAAATATTTACTTTCAAAGGTTGAATTGAAACAAATTTTAAATCCTTCTCAAGAAAAAAGTTTTTTCTCATACTTGAGTACTTCATGAATTAAATTAATTTAATAATATAATATACAGGATTGCGAAAGTATCAATTTTGTCCAGATTAAATTCATTTAATTATGAACAATTACTTTACTGCAGTATTTTTGTAAATAATTTAAATTAACTAATAAAAAATATAAGTTATGAAAGTATCACAATGGGGTCGAAAATCCAAAATAGAGATTTTTTTACATGTTTTGGATGGTTCTGATTCAATAAAGGTAGTTTTTGAACATTGCTTGGTCTGACGGCCTGAAACCTAACTACAGCTCGAACTGAAAGAGCTAAGGACTTCAAGTTCCGACAAGTGTCAGACGACATAATAAGGTTTTTAAGAAAATCATGCATGTGCAAAGGGTAGCTACCATACAAATTTTTGGTTTTGCAGGACTTGCTGAAATATAAAAAAAAACTGCAGGCTTCAAATAAGGTACACTAGTTTAAAGTAGCTATCAAACATTATAGGATTTTTTTTTTAATATAGCACTTTCTTACGCAAGTTAACTGCCCTCAAACTCGTCGGGTTTTAAGGTTATTGAAATTATCTTATAGGGTATTTAATTATATTTAAATGTATTAATTTATTGGGCCATAAATTAAATGTTACACATCCCTAGTTTTTACTAAAAATTATTTACCTGTATTAAAACTAATCCCAGGGAGATGCCACCAATCGTACCAGCCTTTTGTTCCAAATATCTTCTTATATTTTCACCACATCCCTATCATAAAAAATATATATATTACAAACAGTTTAATGTGATTAATACAAAGCATAAAATTCATTATGCATAATTCATGAAAAATAACATAATCCTTTAACCCCTGTATCATAGATTATCCAATGCCACAAAATCATTTTTCAGACCTACTACTCAAATTTTATGGGGGCTTTAAGATGTATACATATCTTTCAAATAAAATGCATAGTAGCAAAACTTCCATTCTCCAAAGTATAACTAAGATATAGGGACAGCCGGTTCATTGGAGACATCCTCCAATCTAATTTAGGAATTTTGAAAGTCCCCAATAAACAGACCAGATGTCCGGGCCCTATATATTTTAGTTATACTCTGGGAAACGAGAGTCTTGCGACTACACTCTTCAAATTACTAAAGGTTTATACTCACATGGATGAAGATGTTATTCGTTCTGTCACTAGAGCAAGACTGCGGAACGTCATCCTGATGGTAGTCAGTTTTATCATATCCACCGCAACATTCCAACTGAAATTATATATTGGTTAAATTTAATAGAATTCAGTAAAACTCTAACTTTCCAGAGCAATTGGGACCTAACCACATTATGATATTCAGAAATTTATATGATTGGAGTTAATAGGATAAAAGGTATATTCAATCAATTACTAAATATATTGTTGGGCTGTGATATCATGTAGTTCTAGTTACGGTCATCATCAACCCAACCAAAACCAAAAGATAAGGTGCTGCTTTGGCAGTTTGGGTGATAGCTTTTTTTTATTTAAACTTTGTCAAAAACTTGGTTTCACAAGTAACGCTTTGGATAGTGTGAGACAATGCATGAAAATACTGATAATTTTCGTGTTAGGTTAGGTTTGAGTTATCGTCGCACTAAAGCTACACGAGGGCTATTGGCGACGGGCGTCGTATTTTCGAACCACAGTCAGGTGACGAGCCAACACCTGAATAGGCACCCAACGCAACCGTTAAAGGCGACATCATACACAGCGTTGGGACTTTGAATTATATTTAACGTGCACTTCCTTACACGGGGTATTATTTGTCAGACATTTTTGGCTGCACGGGCCGTTTATAGGTCGGCAGCAATTTTGTCGATGCCCGGACCCGAACCTGGGACTTTCTGCATGCTAAGCGAGTGCTTAACCGACTGGGCTCCCCAGCCCCTGATAATTATCGGGAAAAAAGTTCTTACACACAGAAGTATATTATACTTTATATATTATACTATATATTATCATTTATACTATAAATGATATGTTTTGAAAAACATGCAAAATAATATCCAAGGCATACTAAAATTCTCCTATCTCTTTAAAAATATTTGCACAGAGCTGTCTTCAACTTAATATTTTTTAAAAGAATATTTAACATTTAGAAAATAAAAAAATATATATATTTAAACTTAACATATAAAAAATGTGCTAACTTAAAAATTATTGGTCACAAAATATTTTCACTTGAAATATATAGCAAAAAAAATAAACATTTCAACCAAACAACAATTTTTCAAAACAACTAAGCAAAAAGATAGCAATAAAAAATTTTACATGCAGTTGTAGAAGTTCAACAAATCTGTAAGCATCGAAGTTGTCGTGTTGGCTTGCATCAATTGCATCTTTAATAGAATCCGTCAAAAATTTCTGAAACTGTAACAATAAATATTTGGATTAAAACTCATTATTAATTTACATTCATAAAAGCAAAGACATGATAAATATTACATTCAACAACAAATTTTAGCGCATGTGATTTTTATGTAACAATGGCTATATTCTAATCTTGACTAAATTGGAGTACTAGATATTTTAATTTTAAATACATACTTTTCCCACTATCAAGCTATCTCTTTTTGAAATAATCCAAAAAAATTCTTCTTGTCAATAAAGATAACTTAACAGGTTCTTTTTATAATTGGAACTTTTTTTTACATTCTGATAACTTAAATTATGGCAACTTTAGGTTTTGGTTACTTTGGCAACTTTGGTTTATTTAATTGAATAAACATACACTGTGTGAAAAAAATAGAAGGACAGTCATTTTTTGTACATTTTGCTTTTATTTTAATGGTTTTTGACATGATTTTTGTAAAGAGGTTGTTTTTTAGTACTTTAATTTATGTTAAGTCAAAAAATTTAAACTACTACAATTTTATGTTAAGAATTTAAAATCCAACAACTTTTGGTATGTGAAATATTAAATAAATAGAAGGACACGTCCGAAAAATCAACAGAGAAGCTGTTTGAAACCGTAAAGCCTACCAAGTTTGATTCATTTTGATTGTATAATTAATCTTATTATCGTTTGTAAATATTTAATTGTATTTATTTTAAAATAATTAATTTAATTATCATCAGAAAATAGCATTAGACCCTTAAAACAATCGACATATACAACCATTAAAACATTTTGTTTTGGAAGCCACTTTTCAACTCAATTTTAATATGTTAAATATGCAGTTTGAAAACCAATTGAGTTTTATTATTAAAAAATGAAAGACAATGGTTTAAGAAGTTTGTTAAAAATCAAAATAATAAATATGCATACCCTGTCTCCATCTGCATGTTTCCATACTAAACCAGCAGCTGCCAATTCCATTATAACTATAATCACCATGATGACAAAGTACTAGAAATATACAAAAAAAAAGTATTAGCTTTAATAAAAATAAGTCATGTACAACCAAAATATAAATAAAGCTGTACAAAATCCAAATCATTCTCAATGGGCATAAATGTGTGTTTTCTAAACTTATTAAATAAATGTCTTAAACGAAATCGTTTGTTAGTATTTTTCATTTTGATACTTCGTTTCAAAATTTATTTATTCAATTGCAGATTGAATCCGTACAAACACTCTTTGCCAATATCAGTGGGTATGTTCCCGGTCTTGAGTGACAACAGGCTTGTGGGAATAGAAATAAATTCATCACAAAGCATCGAGTAGAGAGTCAATGTTGCGTGAGAACAGAGAGCCAATCAAATTAAAAAAAGGGAATGATTGCTAGAAGAACTACGTCACCTGAAACAAGTCAATTTAATTCGAGACAAGTATTTTTTTCTTACATTTTTTTATTGACATTCGACAAAAGAAAAGAAAATTTGGTGTGCTAAGCATATTTTTAGATCAGAAACTTACCCTTTGTATCAATTTAGATTCTTTAGAAACCACTAAGTCAAACAGTTTGTGAATTGATTTTGATGACATAGACATAAAAAAAATAGAATGCAAAAAATCAATTCTATTCTTTAAAAAATTTCTTTAAAATATCACAACCCTCTATTTCTATATTAAAAAAGTTAGCAATAGCAATTTGAATAATTGTTCACTTTTTAATTAAGTTTTTTACCAACGCTTGAAAACCAAACTAAATATTTATTTACACTTAAAAATTTAGCACTTATGTTTGTAACATTTTAAACAATGTATAAAAATTTTAACCTAGGTAAGTTCTAATACTTTCATGAAATTCAAAATTTTCCATGATGTCTAGTATTTAGTATAAGTATATTTAATAAGCTACCGCAGATGTCGTCACCCTATGTTTGGTTGTTATTGGTGTCTACAACGAACATTTGACTGCTCATGATGGACGTTTACCATATCACAAAATCATCTGGAAGGTCTAAAACATAACAGCAATGTCTTGATTTTTGCTGTTTAATGGGCTTGCTATACATGTAACCCGACGAAAACTAGGTATGTCTATTAGATATATTGATGGATGGTACACTATTATCCTTGTCATGGATTTTGATGCCCATTGGATGTACCCCCTTGTGATGCTTTTTTTTCTTGTAATGTTTGTTCTACATTAAAAAAGTGTTTGTTTGGATGTCTACTAGTTAATGAATGACTATGATATTTTAGACTGTAGATAGAATTAAAGATTTTACTCACAGTAAACAGCATGCAAGGACTGTCTAAAGCTGCTCCACAGCACCCAAAGAATCCGATGATAAGGATGATCACTCCTAGTGTAATGGCCACGTAGCATGCTTGGTAGTACTGAGGGATATTCATGCTACGGTGATACTCCCAAAAATCGCTGTCTGATCTGATCCATATGCCAACACCTAATATTGCCCCTCCCATGAGCTGTTAGAAAGGAGAAATTATGCATGAATGTTACATATAAATCATGGGATTTATGATAGTTATGTGCAAAAAATTTCATTACATGTAAACTTAATTAAACAATTGTAAACATCCTAATGTAAAAAAAAACCACTATTTTATACACTATGCAATTTGATTGCAGTTGCCGATGAAAAAATAATTTAGTTCAGAAATGTAGAAGTTTGGTTGTTCTCCAATTGTTTTATAGATGTACAAATATTACACTGCAAATATCTGGACACATTATGAATGCATTTCCGAATCTGAACACAATCATTTATCTCCTAGGTTTGATCACATTACAGAACCATTTCTGGAATGCATTTTGGAGTGGCTCTAGGAACACTTTATTTTGTCTCCCTTTTTAGATCACAATCCAGAAAGCATTTCAAAAATATTTTGATCATCATAAACACTATTATTCGGAACTAACGGTTTTAAAATGCATTTTGCAAAACATTTTGCAACACATTCGGAAACGCTTTTCAGTACACATTGGTGAACTATTTTAGGAACACATGTCGCAATGCTTTTAGAGTACTTTTTCAAAACACTTAACATATGATTTTTGGTACATTTTCAGTAGTAAGACTTTTATGAAGTAGCAGTTTAACACATGACATGTATAAAGTTTGACAAATGCTTTAATTTTCAAATTCAAATTGTTTGTAGCCTTTGAAAAAAATCGTATCCGTAAGTGCTTGAAATAGTGTTCTGCAACATGTTTTGAAAAGAGTTTCCTGCAAACTGCCTACTCAAATTAAAATTGTTGCTAAAAGTATGTCAAAAAGCATTCAACCGAAATTCGAAACACTTTTTTTTAATCTGATATGCAATACCTACACTAAAATCTTAAAAGATATTGTTGTTTTGATATTTGGAAAAAAAAATGCTGTTCATATGAATTTTTTAAGAATATGGTCCAGGGGCGTAGCTACCGCCGTATCAGCCGTATCAATTATACCCCAACGTGCGTAAGCAAAAATTAATTAAAACTTTTCAATTTTTTATATATTTCTCAAATGACAAAAGTAAAAAAAAAACATTTTTTAAAATGAATTGTAGAAAGAGTGATTGACTGAAATGATTTTGAATGAGTAATGATTTCTTAGTGCTTGTCACATTTTTTTTCACTATTTCAAATCATTAATCCTGTTTCTAAAGCTCTACACTCTACAGCATGAAAATAATGACTTACAGAAAACTAGTATTTTATTAAGTAATCTTTTGAATAGACTGTGTGAATTAAGGAATCAAAATTCATTCAATAGTTTGCTAAATTAGTCCAAAGATTTAGCAAAGGAGTGGAGGGTAAAAGCTGTTTTTAAAAACAAAAGGCGAAAGATAACGAAGCGTTTTTTTTATGAGTTATATCACAAGATGAGAGAATTTCAAACCCAGAATCCTATTTCAAAGTCAATGTATACTCTTGCTGTTTAGATATATTAATGTCTCAAACTAAACAAAGATTTCATAGCCTTTGGGACCTAAGTAGCATGTTTGAAATATTACAACCAGAGAAACTCCTGTTTTCTTCAAAAGAAGGGATATTAAATGCTTCCGGAAAACTGTCGGCTAAATACAGTAAAGACATCTCAGTTAATCTTTATGACCAATTAAAAGCTCTAAAAGCATGCTTAAAATCTGAAATTAAAAAAATTCATTCCATTAAGGAACTCAATGAATTATTATTGATAAAATTCAATAGTCTTGCCTCCAGTTTTCCCGAAGTACTAACAGAATGCTTTTTATTCTTAACCCTTCCAGTTACAACCGCAACTGCTGAAATAAGTTTTTCAAAATTAAAACTGATTAAAAATTACCTAAAAACTTTGATGGGACAGGAACGCCTGTCAGACCTGCCACTATTGTCCATAGAGGCAGAAACTTTAGAAAAACTTAAGTCATTTTCAGCTATAAATGATTCAATAAATCAGTTTGCCGAAAAAAAAGGCATGGAGAGTGTATATTTAATTTGAATTGCTTGATATGTATAGATATATTATGAATGTATGCTTATTATATTATGTGTGTATGCTTGTATGATATTATGATTAATAAATATTTCTTTTAATTTTATGCATTTTTTTAGCTTCCACACTACGTTTATAAAGTAAAAAGTGCTTCCACACTACGTTTATAACGTAAAAAGTGGAAGGTTTTATAATCGTACAGTCCGTCCGTCACCCACTTTCACAGAACGAAACCGAAAGTCTCACAAACAAGTGAGATACGTCATTTTGAAGCAAAAAATCAGTTAAGGCTACATTCCAAATTTCATAAAAAATTGTAATTAGAAGTTTATTTAAAATTTAAATAACTAAAAATTTAATCTACATTGAAATAACAAGCGAATTCCACTTTTATTCAATATTTTCACTGTTGCCATTACATCAAGAGTACGAGAAACTTTATTTAAAATAAAAAAAGTACAATTCTTGAAAAAATATTTATTTTTGTGATATAATTCAATTTGGATTGTTGTAATAGCACAATAAAGTTATTTTGAAGGTCCATTATATGTGAATGAAGAAAGATGCATAAAAAATTCTAAATTTGCATAAAAATTAGGCAAAGTTTCGCTTTTGTTTTTAAAGCAACAATTTTATTTATTTATTTTTACGAAATGTAAACTTGTGGCTGCAAAAAGGTATTTATTTAAAAAGTACATCAGTATTCTCCGAACTTCAAAAAAATTAGCAAACGATAAAGATTAATTATTAAATCTGCAAAAGAAGATTAAAGAAAATTATTAATTTTGGCTAAAAAATGTTTGAATTAGAACTAGCTAAAGGTCCTGTTTGGCGAATTTCTTTCTGAGATGTTGTTGGCGTATTTCCTGTTGGAGGCTAAATCTTGTGTGGAAGCGGTGTAAGTGACAGATTCTGTAACGAACCAACTTGTTTTCTTTTGTGAGAAATCTTTACCCTTTCTAAGGGCCCTAACAAATTTTTATACGGGGCCCCGCCATGGCACGCTACGCTTCTGATATGGTCATAACAGATTTATTTAATCATGGCACACTTAACGTGGTTTGCCTTTTTTTTATTACTTAAAAATATAATCTTTAATTATCACATTAATCTCCAAAGAACTGCCTTAGGGAAAGGTATAAGGAGCACACAAAACATTGCAAAGAAATAAATAATAATTTTAATAAGGAAAAAACAATTGACCTTAATACATACCAAAAATACAATGCAATACAGCAAATACAATATTAGAACCGTCCATGCTTTGCTTCAAATTTCAAAAGAATTTTTTTTATATACCTAATCGGATTGAGATTCGAAATCAAGATCATTCGAATGCATAGCTAAATCCTTATAAATTAAATTGTTAATAACAATCAATTCCGCACAATTAACATCTGGTAAGGTGTTTCCTCTCCACACTGGACAATTTGTTGATTTAAAATTACAAAGTTTACAAGTAGTCCTAAAACTGGGATCATACCTAAAACTGGGAGCAAAGGTTACCTGTAGGATTCAAGTTTTCTTAACTTTTCCTCGAAATCTCTTACAAAATGACACTAGACACATCAAACAGTACGGATCATCATAATTATTTCTAGTAGACATTGCACACAATCTTAAAAATTAGGATACTAATCTAATACCTAACAAAGATATAGTGTTTTCAAATGTTTTCAAAATTATTCATGTTGCAAGATCTTTGTTTATCTGTTTGAACGTTTGCGGTGTCTACTTCTACCCTCTGTAAGAAGCTTTAACGTAGCCAATTGTATTTTGTAATTTTAAACCTATGAGTGTTTAAAACTCTTTGGTTTATAAACGAATGGAATCCTAAAATTATTTCAAAACACATTTTCAATCCTCATAACTTTCAAAAACACTGAGTTCTACAATGTGATTCAGTAAATCTCATTAGCACAGTGGTTCCCAATCGGTGGTGCGTGTACCTCTGGTGGTAGTGGTACACAGTACTCGGGAAAATTTCAGGTGGTACGAGCACATGATGCTATTAATTGCGTATGTACGCATGATGAGTGAGCACGCAAACATATTCATTATTTAAAACATTAACATTACTTTAAAGAGCTTTATCTTCTGGATCAGATATAAAACCGAGTTATACCTATAATAGAGACTGTCGACTGGCGTCATAAGTTCAGCCAAGACGGAGTTACCCAACGCAGCTTTTAGGAGCGACATTTTACGCAGCGTCGGGAATTTGAAGCTTATTTAGCATGCTCTCCCTCTATACTGGAGATTTACCCGGGCTCAAACCTGGGATCTTTTGCATGTAAGACAACCACCGTAACTGACTTTGCTCTCCATATCTATTTTTTTAAAGGACTAAATGAATGAATAGTTAAAAAGAATTGAGCGAAATTCGAAAACAATTGAATTTTCGAAACACCGATTTTAAACATTCATTCTTGTATATATGTTTCAATTAAATTATAAAACACTAAATTTGCTATTGTAGGATCTTTTACGGAATTAATACCACTTAAGGCAGAAATTTGCAGATACGGGCAAATACTTTTGTGGAGCTGGGTTTTTTTCCTTTTCACTTTTATTATCCCTAGTGTCCCCACAAATAATATTCCTACGCCAAACAAAACATTAAAAAAACAACTTCGCTTTGGTCCATGCGTAAAGATTATATAGTATTTTCAGTAAGACCTGCAAGTGCTTTTGTTATCTTTCTTACAAAGTAAACATGGAGACGGTATGCAGTTATCTACAAGTTTTTCCAAGCTGATAAGGATGAATAGGTAACTTACTCATCTACTAAGGATAAAAAAAAAACCTCTCCGTTGTGTTTGTTTCATTAGATACTTTATTGCTGGTTAGTTTTAACCATCGTCGCACGATTTTTTTTTCTGACTGCGCGGGCAGTTTATATAGGTCGGCAGTTATTTTGGGGATACCCGGACCCGAACCTGGGACCTTCCTCATTCAAGGCAAAAAGACCGACCAACGCATTCAAATACATGTATTTCGATACATTACCATACTTTGCATCATTTCTTTTATAATAGCGATAAGGTGTTGCACTTATATTTACCACAGATTTTGTTGCTTATTTGGAATTTTGCTACACAATGAAATAGCATACCCGACAAAATAATTAAAAACGTTCATACGATAACAGTCCTGCACAACTATATGTCTAATGAACTCGAATAGCTGCGGGTCTCCAAACCAAAGTGCCTCCGAATATTTCGTGTAAAATTATATATATCGAATTCGATATATTAATATATATCGAACCAATTTCAAACAAGTTGGTTTGTTACAGAATCTGTCACTTACACCGCTTCCACACAATATTTACGCTTAACAGGAAACACACTAACAGCACCGCAGAAAGAAATTCGCCAAACAGGGCCTTTAGCTGGTTCTAATTCAAACTTTTATAAGCCAATAATAATTTTCTTTAATCTTCTTTTGAAGATTTGATAATTAATCTTTAAAGTTTGCTATTTTTTTTTTTTTTTTTTTGAAGTTTGAAGAATATTGATGCATTTTTTAAATAAATATCTTTTTGAAGCTCAAGTTTACATTTCGAAAAATAAATTAGTAAAATTGTTTCTTTAAAAATAAAAGCGAAACTTTGCATATTTTTTATGCAAATTTAGAATTTTTTATGCGTCTATCTTCATTCATATATAATGAACCTTAAAAATAACTTTATTGTGCTATTACAACAATCCAAATTGAATTATTACACAATAAAAAATATTTTTTCAAGAATTTTATTTTTATTTTAAATAAAGCTTCTCGAACGTTTGATGTAATGGCAACAGTGAAAATATTGAATAAAAATGGAATTTGCATGTTATTTCAATGAAGATTAAAGGTTAAGTTAATTAAACTTTAAATAAACTTCTAATTAAATTTTTTTAATGAAATTTGGAATGTAGCCAAAACTGATTTTTTGTATCAAAATGACGTATCCCACTTGCATGTGAAAATTTTGGTTCGTTCTGTGAAAGAGGGTGACGATGGACGGACTGCCCGATTATAAAACCTTCCATTTTTACGCTATAAACGTAGTGTGGAAGCTAAAAGTGGGATTATAAAGACCTGTAAGTCAGCTACATTTATTATATATAAAACCATTTGTAAAAATATTCAATACTTCAAAACATAAGATCATTTTAATCGAATTTTATATGAAAGCGCAGTTTTTTCTAAGGAAATTTGTGATCAATTTAAGTTTCGTTAAAAAAAAAATAACTTAAGGTAAACAATACATATGAAATAATTTTTGGAGAAAATACAGTATTTCTAGTTCTGGCTCGAGCTATGACCAACTTAAAATTAGTTCCAACATACTTGTTTCAATGTATTGGAAACTGTTATTAAAAAAAGTTTTATGAAATGAAAACCTATTTTTTTACGAAACGCTGTACAGTAAACACTGAGAGAAAAAATTCTGTAAACATACAGAAAATTGTTTAGTAATGTTACAGAAATAACCAATTTTACAAAAAAAAAGTTTTGTAATTCTAAACAGAAATCTTCATTTCTTCAGTTACAAAAAAAATTCTAGTATTTGCAATTTGTTTTAACCAATCATGTTCTTCTACATGAAGTGTCGCGCGTCGCCACTAAAGTTTGGTTAGGTTAGGTTTGAAATATCGTCGCACTAGAGCTACACGAACTAAAGTTTGGCCCCTATCGTGATTCAAGACCAATCGCTATTTAAATTTATAACTTAGTTGATTGTTTAAAATTAATTACACTTCTTATTTCCTGACGATCTGTGGGCCGACATAGTACAGTTGGGTGAGGGTTCGATTGGACGATCTGTAGGTTCCTGGTTCGATCCCGGATTTCAGCAGTCCTCTATTCCTCGGTAGTGTAGTGGTCAGTACCCCTGTCTGTCACGCGGGAGACCGGGGTTTGGTTCCACGCCGGGACGGCAGGCGCTTTGTTTTTTCTTTGCAATTGTACGGAAAATGTGGTTTCATAAAATGTTCTTTTGTATAGTTACAGAAACATTACTTGTGTGGGATACATAAAATAGTCCGGTAAATCTACATGATATAAACATGTAATGTTAACTAAAATATATTATGTGTTTTTACAGCACTATTTTTAATAATTATTTACTAGAAATTTTCTAGGAAAAGTTTTTTACAAAATTTTTTTTGTAATGGTTACAGATTGTTTTTCACAGTGAATAGGAAAAACTTTGTATTTTATTTGTAACTTTGTCTAATCCCTACCCAAAAAAAACCCAACTGCAGTTAAACTTTGAGTGGTTAACTTAACTTTTACCTATATAAGTCAAACTAGTGTTGTGACTGATTAGAAAAAATATAAAATCTAAGAATATTCTTTGAGGAGCGATTAAGGAGCAGAGGTTAGGGATAAGTTAACTTTAATTTTAAAGCTGCTTTGAGGTTTGGTACGAAATTAGTTTAAGTTTCACCCCGTAAACACCGTGGCCTCTGGAAGAACGTGCAGCCACTGTGTTCGCGGGATAATATTACACAGCAAAATTGTAGGAAGCTTCCTCCAATATTGTGGTTTAACATTTGTAACAGCTGTAAAAATGTGTTACCACCGCAAAATCGGAGAAAGTTTCCGAAAGTTTCTCCGCGTAAACAAGGCGACAGCGCACATTCTACCATCATGGAAATGTGTGTAGGTAACGTTCCATTAACCTTATACAGAGTATTAATCAGCTCTCGTAAAAACATTACATTTTAATGAAATTTTAAAATGTTCCATTCGTATTCTTGGGCGTACTTTAAAATAAGTTGCGACTTATAACGATTGCGCCACATAAACTACTCAAAAAACCTCCCTTATCACACTCACTTCCTTCAAAACAAACCGACAAACGCACACGACATTCGAACATTTAAGGAAAGATCTTTCGAACTTACCCAAATAATGAAATTCACCGTGAAAATAATATATTTCATGAAGGCCGTCGCTGGGTCCACATGAGGCGCCATCTTGAAAAATCCTCAAGGAAAATAAATTATTTTCCACACCCAACTAAAAATTTGAAAATGATACAGAATGTATCATTAGTGCAACTTCTCGCTTTGAGCGGAGCTTAGGTAATCCGCTATTCACCTGAGCCTTATCGCTAAGAAAAAGTGCAAAGTCCGAGATATTTTTTTAAGATAGTAAGTAAAGAAATCATCGTACGGTTTTGCTTGCTTTATAAAGCTTAGGAATTGCTTGTTCCACAATTCCTAAGTAAATTTTGCAAGCTTAATTAGTTTTTTTTATTATTATCTTTATTTATTAATTGTTCTGTAAGTGTTCCATGATAATGTTAAACTATAAACAAGTTTTTGATTTTTTTTCATGTATCCTCTAATAATACGATTGAGAAAGAAAAAAAAAACATTGTGTTTAGAAAGCTTGTGTTCATACCCTCCCCTATTACATTCATTTAATTATTTTTAACAAAAAACCTAATCAAAAGACAGGGAACTTTTTTTAAACTCTCCTGTCTTTTAAAATCTTAACTGCAGCAATATTTTTAACAGACCTAGATTAGTTTCACCTTAACTAACTATCTTTTGATAAAAACAAAAACATTATTCAAAAAGTATCTCTATTTAATGATAACAAAACAATAAACAATCATTAAAATAACAGCAACAGTAAATCACTGTTTTTTAATATTAACGTACAACATTCACAATTGAAGAGCTTAGTGGAAGAACATGGTAAGCGACATTTTCGAAAAATCGAGTTTTTGTGTCAATGAACATGTTATTCCCCGCTTTGAAGATAACTAGTTTATTCTTTTTCATAAAATGTAATTTAAGTATATTTTTTCCGTTTGTAAGTAAAATTTTTAACAGATCTAATTGCAGACTAAAAACATAAAGCTCATTTTCTCGTATTCACATTTTTGTCACTTAGCACGTTCTTCCGCTAAGCTCTTCAATTCTCTTTGCTGAAACATCTGAAACCTAGCAACGGTGATAAAGGTGCACTTTCGAAAAGGCATTGCCGTTATGAGTCGAACTTGAATGCAATGCGAGCAAACCAATGTAGTAGGTGAAACCGATGCCGTATTGTGGTGATACTGAATGCAAATCGCCAAAGCCTTCTTCAAATAGTAGATAGCTCCACCCCTTTGCTTCGTCAACACCCAGAAAATCGTAAAAGTAATGCGATTCAAAGCTAAATGCGCAAAAAAGGATTCCACCCCCGGTTATTTTGGTTGTTACTCGTCAAAATGAAATATTTTTTTTTTATAATTTTCGCGAAAAATAATCCGATTTTTACATTAGAATTTCAATATCAGACGCGTGCAAAAAGTTCGACGTTTTGAAACAGTGAAAAAAAGTACTATTTTTCACCCAAAACCAGTGAAAATTAGTACTTTTTTTTCACTCTTTTGAGAGATACCAACATTTCAAGTTAAATTTCTATTTCATAATATTCATAAAATCCAGAGATTTATCGATCTGCTTTTATGTAAAGATATTAATGCGCGTGAATATTTTTGGACCAATGATATTTTTTCACGCAATTATAAAAAATAGTGTATGCATCGCTTGCGAAAAGTAAACTTTTTAAAATACGTGCCATTATTTCACTCATTTTAAAAAGTGTTACTTTTCACACGTGTTGTATAATAGTTATTTATGCAACAAGTGTGAAAAGTAATACTTTTTAAAATCAGTGGATTTTATTTCACGAGCGAGTGAAATAATGACACGTGTTTTAAAAAGTTTATAATTTTCAGACGTGTTTCATACACTATTTATTATAATTACGTGAAAAAAAAATCCAATCTTATTGGTTAAAAATAATTCACGTGCTTATTAGACCAAAAGGAATTTCGAGCTTCCAGGAGAGATGATAAAGAAAACAACCAATGAACTCGCAGTTCGGAGCGCGTGATGCTATAAAAACCATTAAGCGTGTTTCAACATTTTGCCAAAGAAAGCAACCAATGAACTCGCAGTTCGAAGAGCGCGACTTAAGAAATATTCCCATCGCGAGAAAAAAATTTCATTGATTCAAAAATAATTCAAGCGCATAATATTTTTAAATAAAGCAGATCGATAAATCTTCGGATACGGATTTTATGAGTATTATCAAATCGAAATTTTACTTGAAATGTTGGCATCTTATGAAAAGAGTGAAAAATAAAGTACTTTTTTTCACTGCTTTTGGGTGAAAAAAAGTAGTTTGTTTCACTGTTTCAAAAAGTTTGACTTTTCGCACGCGTCTGGTATTGAAATTATAATGTAAAAGTCGGATTTTTTTCACGCAGTTATAAAATAGTTATTTATGCAACAAGTGTGAAAAGTAACACTTTTTAAAACTAGTGGATTTTATTTCACGAGCGAGGTACGAGCTAATGAAATAAATGACACGTGTTTTAAAAAGTTTACTTTTTGCACGTGTTTCATACACTATTTTTTTTTATAATTGTGTGAAAAAAAATGAAATCTTATTGGTTAAAAATAATTCACGTGCTAATTTGACTGAAATAAATTTTGAGCTTTCCAGAAAAGATGTCAAAGGAACCAACCAATGAACTCGCAGTTCGGAGTGCGTGACGCTTTAAAAAAACAATAAGCTTGTTTCAACATTTTGTCAAAGAAAACAACCAATGAATACGCAGTTCGAAGAGCGAGACTTAAGAAAGTTTTCCATCGCGAGAAAAAATTTCATTGATTCAAAAATAATTCACGCGCATAATATTTTTAAATAAAGCGGATCGATAAATCTTTGGATTTTATGATGAGTATTTTCAAATCGAAATTTTACTTGAAATGTTGGCATCTTATGAAAAGAGTGAAAAAAAAAAGTCTTTTTTTCACTGTTTCAAAAAGTATAACTTTTTGCACGCGTCTGATATTGAAATTGTAATGTAAAAGTCGGATTTTTTTTCACGCAATTATGAAATAGTTATTTATGCAACAAGTGTGAAAAGTGATACTTTTAAAAACTAGTGGATTTTATTTCACGAGTGAGGTACGAGCGAGTGAAATAACACGTGTTTTAAAAAGTTTATACTTTTCACACGCGTTTCATACAATATTTTTTATAATTACGTGATAAAAAATCGAATCTTATTGGTTAAAAATAATTCACGTGCTAATTAGACTAAAATGAATTTTGAGGTTCCAGAAGAGATGTCAAAGAAAACAACCAATGAACCCGCAGTTCAAAGAACCGTGACTTAAGAAATATTCCCATCTCGTGAAAAAAAAAAAAACAGTCTTGTTTTCAGACAGTTTTTCAAACACTTGACTTTAAATACGATTTTTTAAAGTTCGTGTCATTTTTTTTTATTTGAAAGTAACCTTTTACATATTTATTATTTTGTAAGCTTACTTTGAATGTTTATCAACGATGTTGCTTACATTAGTATATTTAATAAGCTTCATCTTCTTTACAAGAGAAGGGCGATCTTAAAATGCACTCATTAACTTGTAGTTGCTTCCATAACCAGGGCCCGACCATGACCAGTTGGGGTCCAAGGCCCAGATACTTTCAGGGGTCCCTTGCCGAATGCATATGCATGGCCAACGAAAGGCTAAGGGTTCTAAAAATGGTACTAACAATTCAAAACTATGATTAAAAATTACTTTTATGTAAAAAATATATTTTCATAACTTTTGTAAAACAAAATGCATAGGTTTACAGCCAATTTTGGGGGCCCCCTAAAATCAGGGGCCCAAGGCCCGGGCCTTGCAGGCCTAGGCAATGATCAGGGCCTGTCCATAACCCATTGTCTGCCAAAAGGATCCTCAAGGCGGAGATGAGTTATCTCGACTTATATATACTACCATTAACGTTGTAATCTGGAATAGTGGTAGGAATATGGGCTGTAAATCAGCGCCACCTAGTTGATGATGGAATATTGAGGTTGCGTGTGTGGTAACCGCCACAAATTTATAATGGCTTCTACGTCTCGTGGATATTTATATATTTTATTTTCTTTGAGTTGTTTTAATAGTTATACACACATATTCCGTATTTTGCTCAGAATGTTCTCGCTACAGACAAAATTTGTGCTTCCTATAAATGCTGTGAAAATGTTAGTGGTATCCTAAAAACAACGCATTAGACACCGAATCATTGAATTACTTATTCGAACAAATCGAACTTTTATTATTGCTTATCTTTCATAGAAACTTTATATAATTCCGGAATTTGTTGAAGTTTTTCCCCTTCTGTGCATTTTTCTAACACGAATACGTCGATATCGTATGGATCGGGCAGAATCAAGAATCGGAGCGAGAGGCTCGTCGATTATAGAACAAAAATTAATGTAACACATTAAATAAAATTAAAAACATGCATGCTTTCAGAGTGAAGACAAAAAATTTTGCTAGAGTGGCAAAATTGCGAATAGAAATCGCCCAAACGTATGTCACCTGGCTCAATACCTGTCACTATAACTACAAATAGTACAAAATACAAATCCCAACCATGATCCCAACAGAAGCGTTCGATTTATTTCAAACAAAGTTTGTGCTGGATTCTTGCTTTACAGTCAATGAATATGAAATGTTTTTACATAATTTATTTTTTTTGACAAACGTTTATAAACATAAATAAATTTTCGTCAGCACAATAAATTTTTAGAACTTTGATTAGTATTAGGATCGTTTATTTTATATATTAGCTTTTTACTTGGAAATATTCCTAATGCTATTTCCACACTACAACAATAAAAACTGACAAGAAATGCGCGCGTACGGAAATGCATATACAATTTGTACAGACATGCGCGCGCACATACCTCGAATGATACAAATGTTTTTATTGTTGTAATGTGGACATAGCCTTAGCTACATTTTTTTAATCATTCGATTCTAGACAGCTAAACTCTCTTCTTGTTTTGTTTGACACTTGATTTGATTGTTCGAGTTTTTGACATGTTGTTGGTGTTGACTTGACATTTAAAATAAGTATTAAAATAAGATATTACATTATTAACTGGTAATACTACTTTGTATATTGTTTTAAAGTGAGTATACCAATTATATTTAAATAATAGCAATAACACGAATTTGATATTTTATTTCCACATCTTAACCCTAGAACTAAAAGAACGAGGTAGATGCTACCATGCCGTTAAAATTTGAACTGAGTTTTTAAACAGATCAGTGACATTATAGACAACTATTGAAATCAATTTTTCACATACTATACTTCAATTAAATGATTTTGTTCCTCAGAATTTTCTATTGGCATTATAAAATATAACGTTCTTAAGGATTAATATTCCCCCATGCTCTCAGAACGATTTGACAAGCGGGAATTTAATATTTACCCCACTCTTCAGTTTAAAAAATAGGTTTTTCTTCTAAAGTTAAGCATCTTTTTGCAGATTATTAACATATGCCTTCTTTAAAAATTATATTGATTGGTGAACCAATGAGTTTTCTATAAGCGAATGGACAAATAATCAAACACAAAATTGGGGCATTTCATGTGAAACAAACCTAAAAATACGATTTTACTGCAACCCTGTATTAGTTTAAGGATACTTTTTGTTTTAAAGATTTTGCACATGATTTTGCTTTTTTATATACATTTCTCTAATTTTAATTTTTTGCTTATGAGTTCTATGTGCATCTATTTATAAAGCAACCATAAGATTTAGGGCTAATTTTAATTTGACGGTATTTCTGTCGCTAAAGGATTTGGCGTTTGTGAAGGGCGAACAACAATTTTTTTTTGGTGATACACATTTTCTGGCAAAATTTGTCTAGGTGGTACTGGTTATACTTGCTTAGAATTGTGGATAGGTTGCACGGATGGTGTGCGCATCGGAATTATTTTGTTCTAAATTACTTTTTGTCCAATCGTCGGCAGTGGTGAAAGTGGGAAAAAAATAAGTGGGGGGATGCCTCCAATTAGAATGCCATGCCCCATCCCCATTTATTCTGGATTTGAGAGATATAAGAAGTGGGGGGATGGATAGCCATTTTCTTGAAAAGTGGGGTCACTCTGCGTCTACCCCCACTTTCAGCACTGATCGTCGGCACTGATAATACTTGGTGGAAGGAATTGTGGGTAGGTTGCGCAGATGTTGTCAGTGCCCCCAAACCAGTGTTTAGGCTTTCAATGGACCCTACAAAATATGAACTTATTTTAAACTGAATTATTCGCTTCATTTTGACCTTTTTCTTTGTCGTCGGCTTTTTATTAGGGAAATTTTTCAATATTTTCTTTTAATAACCTAAGAGTAAGTAACCAAGTAAATTTGATTACTAAATTAGTTTATGTACATTATTTTTTTACATCTGTGCTTTTTAAACAAATATCTAATGTTTCTTGTTAAATTGAACATAAATGGATTATAAGCTTAAAAATTTGAGTTATCACACTAGAGCTACATGAGGGTAATGATAAACATAAAGAGAATTGGAATGGCCATAAATTGATTGTAATTAAGTTTTTTTTAATGGCACTAGGCTATTCGTAACTTGTGATTCTTGTAGCTCTAGCTGGCCTTGATTCATTTGTAAGCTGTCTTGTCCTCAAGAGCTAATTAATTATTTTATATTTTCGAATAGACAATATCAGTAAATAGAGTGATCCACTTTAATTGTTTCAAAATAAAAGTTCTATCGGTCACTTTTTGTTTATAAGCACAATTTATTAATAAAATTACTTCAGCAAATAGGGAATCAAACAATTTAATAAAAAAAAAGCATTTATTTATCATATATAAAAATACTACCAAGCATAAAAATACAATTGTGACATTTATACAAAGCTTATTTACAAAATATTTAATTTATACAATTTTTTTTACAAAATATGGAATCTATACAAATTTCATTACAAAATATGTAATTTTTTACAAATTTCGTTTAAAAATATTCAATTTATACAAATTTTTATTTAAAATCATTCAATTTATACTAATTTCATTGGAAAATATTCAATTTATACAATTTTTATGTACAAAATATGTCATTTATACAAATTTCATTGAAAGAAGTAAGTAAAATTTTAAAAATTTCATTAAACAAATATTTAGTATATACCAATTTCATACATAAAATAATTAATCTGTAATATAATATGAACAGAAACTTGATGAATTTCTTGATGTTGCTTCCATAGCTTGGCAAAACCTTAAACCCATATCTGCTAAATCACAAGGCATGGGTTCAGCTTCAAAAAACTGATGGCTGAGGGATGCTGATGCGCTGATTCTTGAGTTTGGATCCAATGTTAGTAACTGCTCAATAAGGTTCATGGCTTTGTCATCTTTCACAAAACGCTATAAAAAAGAATCCATTTTAAATATAGACGTTATCTAAGAGTAATTTACTTTTAAAAAGGGTTGGTGTAAAAAAAATATTCCTAATCATGTGCTGGATAATTTAAATTATTGCATAGCAGTTTGTTTGAGTTTCTAATTATAAACTTAAAAATCACATGCATAATTATCTGAGTTGCTACTACAGTTGATTAATCGTAATATAGCCTCAATGATTTTTTACTATGTTACAAAGGTATTTATTCCTAATATTTGGGAAAAAATATCTAAACAATTTTAAATAAAGTACAACCAACAATAAATTTATGATTCCATATTTGGAATACTCGAAACAAATCAATTATTGTCTATAAATAAATAAATGAAAATCTTTTTTTCTTTTCCAAATTTGTCTTACCTTTATTGTCCGTCTGAGTGTCCTCTTTCTGTCTCTAGGTAGGCGCAAACTTGAAAATAACGGACTATTCTCCGAGTCGGGATACGACTCAGAGTTGATGGGGCCACAAAAAGATGTGATCAGCTCCAACTGGTGTATTTCACCTTCACCCTGGAAGACAGAAAAACATGGGTAAGGTATCGTTTAATTTGAAAAACATGGTTTTTGGTTAAATTAATAAAAGTATTGGAGGTTTAAAATTTAAGAAATAAGTCAGAAAAGACAAACTGACTAAATTATAAGGCCCAAAGCAAAAAATATATAATAATAAACTTCCGAGAGGAATCTGATCTCGGAAATTTAAATTTCTATGTGTTAATTGTCTATTCCAAGAATCTGCTAATAATGGAACTATGAATAAGTAGAACTGATAATGGTCCTGAAAAGCATGGTTGCGCAATCGTTGAAAGTACGTCAATATTATTTTAATAGCAGTAACTGTAAATTCCTTTAATGATCTAACTTGGGGGACTATATTGAAATAACTTTGTTGTCAAATAATATCGACACAAAAAACATCTTTAATTCCTCTTCTCCCGCGAACTACAATATTTACTCTACAGAGGCTAGTAACTCGTATACACATTCAATAAAAAGGTAAACATAAACCTCCAACAAATCGTAATCAAGCCATATAGATAAAACATGCTTACTGGTAAAATAGGAATTCTCGTAAACATTTCCGCCATAACACACCCAGCTGCCCACATATCCACAGCCTTCCCATAATTCCTCTGCAACAACAGCACTTCTGGTGATCTATACCACAGGGTTACCACTCTGGGTGTGTATGTAGCCGGGGTGTCATCATTTGGTGATTTTTCTTTGAGAACTCTTGACAACCCCAAGTCGCCAATCTTCAGTTCACCTGTTTTGGTGAGCAGGATATTGGCCGGTTTGATGTCCCTGAAATTAAGTGATTATTATTGGTGATATGAGAAAATTAGTTATGCACCAAATACCAAATTTGGCCGAATAACGAATATTCGGCCTACACAAACCAGTTTTTATTTTGGTGAGATCTAAGTAAGTTGTATTTATTATTCATCAATTTCAATTCAATTTTGTTTTGTGTACACAATCTGTATTACACAATAAGTTTCATATATGTACACAATCATAGAATAATTTTAATACAATATAGCTATTAAATTTGTAATTAAAAAACACACAATAAAGTAGTACTCCTTTGTTATTAAAATAAGCCTTTTAAAAGTGAACTTGGTAAAATCACAACACGGAAACAGAAGTATGGAAAAAAAATCAGGGTGGATCCGATGTTAGAATGAAAATTAGAAGAAAAAAACCTGTGGCTTACAATATTATTATATAATTACTAACTTAAACCTTTAAGTGAAAAAAAATAATAATATTGTGATTAAGTAATTATTGTTTATTTAATACAACTTGAGAAGAGCTTGATTTAACATAATAAATAACAAAAACTTAAGTATTTGAGTCTACCAAAAAAGAAAACTAGTCCTGCTTGGGAATTGTTCGATGTTTTAGAAGATGATAACATGAAGAAATTGGAATTTTTTTTTTTGATTATTCGGCCGAATAGTATAGCTATTCGGCCAAGCCGATATGCTGAATACCGAATAGTAGCAACAGTGTTTGAAATTTTAATGCAATTTGAGATCAAGGGAAAATGAATAATCAATCATAGGATACTACAACACCACAAAATTTTAAAAAGATAAAAAAACAAAAGGATCTCATAATAAAAGAGTAAAAAGCACGTTTGCTTAGCTGGTTAAAATAAGTTGTGGCGAATTAGCCTACTTTTTCCTTTTTAAATTTTAATTCGAAAGAATGAAAAAAATTATAAAGTAGATATTGACATGCTGTCGATGTTAGTCTGTCCCTCCGAACCCCACTTCCAAAATCAGTTCTATCAATTTGATCTTAAAAATTCTTTTTTTATTAGAAAAGTATGACCTCAGAAACCCTACTTTCATACTTTTTGTCTGTACGATGTGACAGACGTAAATCTACTATTTGTCGACAAATTTCCCATTGGATTAGCATTCAAATTCAGTTTCCAGTCATTTAAATCGCTGTTGCCAACCCAACAATGGCATGAGAAACTTTATTCATTTTAAAATAATGTTATTTGAATAAAAATTTATTTTGATTATAAACCAGTTTAGAATGACGTAGGGAATGTGATTATTTGATTGTTTATTATTTGTTTACTAAGTAAGTGGCAAGGCATATTTTTTGTGTATAATCCTGATTGGTTTTAATTTACATTTTCCATTTTAAATGCATCTTGGAGTAGTCGTATGGTTTTTTTCTACTAAGATATTTATTTATAGCACCAAATAAATCATGCAGACAATAAGTAATATTTATTTTATTTGCGATAGAAAATTAACGAAATTAATTTATTTTGGCTTTATGAAGTTAAAATTATAGCTGGATGCTGTGTTTAGAGAAATTTTTTCCTAATGTGTCAAAATTTATTGTAGAAACGGTTGGTTGTAGATGACACTTACTCTTACGAACCTAGTTGTTTCCCAGTAAGAATTTTTGTATTTAAGTAACAGAAAAGTAGGCTATTTTATTTCTTTTAGAACTTCTTGTTTTATTTCTAAATCGCTCTTTTTTTTTAAAAAAACTCCTTTGCTTTAGATTTAGTTTTCTTTATTATCAAAATATTTAAGCCTATCCGTATATATGAATAGAAGGATGTATTTTAATTTACAATAAATATTTTTTTTTGCAAACCTCTTATATTGAAATTTTGTTTAAATGATAAATGTAAGTTTCATTGTATTTAAAAGTCCTTTACCTGTGCATGAATTCAAGCTGGTGGAGATGCGAAAGTCCTTCAAACAACTGCTTGAGTATGGCTTTTATGTCAGGCAGTGAAAACTTAATTTGTCGGCACCCCAAAATCTGGGCTAAGTCGTAGTCACAAAATTCCAGAACCAGATTAAAAAATGAATGATCTGTAAAAGAAATAAAAATATTAACCTCATATAATACATTATTAATTTTTAAATATGGGCACGTAAAACACGACTTAAAACCAAAATTTTATTAAATTTATATTATGCTTAACCCTTAGTTGTACTTACCAAGTGAAGGAAAAAAATCTGATATTTTTACAATATTCTTGTGCCTCATGGCAAGCAAAGTCAACATCTCTCTCTTGGCCAAAATTTGGTGCTGTAACAGAAATGATTTTGGGCATCAGTGTAAAAAAAAAAAAACCATAAGAAATTTGCAAGGTGTAACACAAGATATTCGGAACTTGGTTAAGTTGTCAAAATTAGTAATAAATCTGCTCTTCAGAAAATATTTGATATTTATCAGCAATTTCTTTTTAAATACAATGATTCTTATATACTGTTAGTGTTTCACAGATATCTTTGTGGAATAAATGTAAAGGAAAAAAGTAGTTTAATGTTGTTTAATTAAAAGTTTAAATTTACACCAAGTACCATATTTATACCATGTTTTTTTCAATAAAAGCAAGTAAAGTTTCAAATAATTTTGGCACTTGGATTATTATTTGAGAAAGATGGGAAGATGTTTAAAAAAATCAAAATATTTGCTTTAATTTTTTTAAAATTCATAGTAAATATAACAAACACAAGGCTTTAACAAAAAAATAATTTAAAAAAATACTGTGTCTTTTTACGTTCTACAAATTTAGCATAGAGAGTAAATCTCACCTGGTGGCTCTTCCCAAAAGTCACCCTCTTTAATGCAAACTCTTCTTCATTCAAACGGCTCTTGACTTTGAATACTTGCCTGTATAAAAAAAGTATAAGAAATAAATTAAATATATGGAAAAGGAAACACTTCATTTTTTTGCATTTATATAAAAAGTTATATTCGTTTTTACGAAAGAAAGTGAACAGTTATGAGTGCATAATTTAAATCACAAATTTATTGTCGCAAAAATATAACATAGGATTAAAATATCCTAATTGGGAATTATAAAACTGTATGAGTTTAAAAGGAGAAAAGTTTTTATTGTTATAAATATAAACTATTGATTATTTTCTTACCCATATGCTCCTTGTCCGATTTTAGCAATTACTTCATACTTTGTTGCTCCATTCTTTTCCAACTTTTTGGAAAGATCTTTAATTTCATTTCTTTGTGCCATGATGTTTTCGCAGTAATTCTTTAGATCCTTAATTACCTGAAAAATATATGCTCGGTAAAAAAAAGTTGCAACGATTTTTTTCTCTAAAAGAATTACTAGAAGACTTACAGAGTTAGGAAAGTTGATAAAGGTCTTTAAGCATTTGCTTAAATTATTTTTTTAATCTATAGATCAAAACACCAAATATAATTTTAAAAGACTGACGTTTAATTATTTTTAAATGTTAAGAGGTGTATAAATATTGAATAACACATGCTGAATAAAGAAATTTGACTTCAAGATTTCCAGTTTTTAAGTAAGTCGTTGCCACAATTTTTGTCAAATGTAACAATTATGTCAAAAGACTTCTGGCTCTCCAATAACTTTCAGCAAGATAACTGCGATTCAATAAAACAGGGCATTTGTCACAATATTTTACAGTCATTTTTTGTCCAGCAGAACAGAGATTTCACACAGGCAAGCCAACAATGCCAAAACAAAGCAACGCAGAGGCAATCGTGTCCAGTCAAAAGTCTAAAAGATTCGGTTGTTGCATGAGAAACACAATCGGGGCTAGAAATGTGGAAGCTGCATATTTTTGAACGAGAAGCCCGAGTCGAGGTTGCTCGGAAAGAGTCTCTGGAGATCTTGTTTGTTTTGAGTAGTGGAAAGGTAATCTTCTGTTTTGGTTTAAGCATTTCTTGCCCTAATATTATTACCAACATTAGAGCAATTGTGCAAAAAATACAGATTTTTTGTTGTGTTAACAGTTCTTGCATATAACTGTCATTATTTATCGAACCTAATTTTATCCTTTTCCAATAAATTCAATGATCTTTTCCCAATATCTTCCTTACTTTTAAGATCGAAGTATTTTTGACGCTCATTGCAGATGAGAGTGCAGAATGTTGTGTATCTGGCAATGACTTAATTTTTCATTGCTAATAAATATTTTAAAATAACTGTGCTCAAATGTCATTTCAAAATATAAAATTGTATGCATATTTAAAAGTCACAAATTATATTTCTTATTTCTCTATCATTTAAGATGATTGATTTGTAAGGTAAAGCATTCAAAATACTTTGATGAGGAAAAAATATTTCTACAACATTGTATGAAGACCAATCTTAGCAAAATAGCCACTGTCATATGAAAAAATGTAATTCAACCAGGAACATATTTTCCATTGAAAAGTTTTCATAACTTTTTTTGAATTCACACAATTATCTCATATTCACCTAATTTATGTATTCTGTTGTACAAGAAACAGTCTGACGAGACTCTTATCTCTTTACTAGCACGGTCAATTTTGCTATGTTTCAATTACAACTGTAATAATTCCTCAATGGTTTTTCCTTTTATTACAAATGTATTCCTACTATTTGAAACAAAAATACATTCAAACAATTCAATATTAGGCTCAGCCAACAACTGTAATTATGATTCTACATTAGGAATACTCAAAACATAAACAAGCTTCCTTGCAAAAGTATTTCTGAAGACCAAAGTTTACAATACCCTTTTCGCCATAAATGTGACTATTTGTTAACTTATTTTCTTAAAAATATTAGAGATGATATACCTAAACTACGAATTTATTAAAATTTTTAAGGGCACGCTAAAATCTGTGTGTTTTTGTTAGGATTGGACTGCATTAAAACTAGGTAACGAACATACGATATTATCGCCGATTTCTTCCATGTCCCAATTTCGATCCCACTTGCAAAATACTCTTAATGTATAAAGTATAACATCTCAAGAACTATATTATTTCAAAATAATATATTTAAACTAACTCCCAAGACTTTTTAAATGTAAATAAACAAATATGTTGCTTTGAAACTATTTTCAAAATCCTAATTTAATTTGGGAATCGCCGCATCCGCTTCATGTACTTAAAATCATAGTAATTTTAAACCTTATTACCCTGGGGATATTTTAAATAGTATAACTCTTTATAACTTAATATTTTTAAAACTTTATTTCGTATAGTTTATCACAACAAATAGTATTCCTTAAATAACAAATTTTCATTTATGAGGCGTCGGTAGTTAACATAACCCCATCGCTCCTTGCAAAGTAAACAAACAATCTTATTTATTCTTTAAATAGACTAAGAAGGGAATAATTTACTTACTTCCACACAAATCGGGACAAAAAACAAAATTTTCGATCAGCAATAACAGAAATTTTAAAATATAAAAAAAACCTGTTAAATTTTGACTGATGCTAGCAAAACTAGAACCGACGCTAAACAAGTATAAGGTTCGAAGTTGCCGGGATCGTTGCCATATTCAGAAAACTTAAGTGGAACATCTTAACAGTGCTTCATTTATTTGTAGTTTTGTCCTTCACTCCATTATTTATTATTTAAGTTATCGGAGTTCATGTATTAAACGTTATTTAAAAATATCTTTTAAATGATTATTTTAAAACTATTTAATGATATATATTTATTTTCTGTCTTTTATGTGTTATGATTTTATTTTTATGGTTGGAGGGGGCGGGGGACAGTGGAATTAGTCATTACTTTAACTTTTAGGTTGCTCCTCATTAGCTGACACGATGCATCGCCATTTTGAAATGAGTTTATATTTTTTTCACCCGATAGTTTAAAATACTTTTTTTTTTAGATCAGTGTAGGAAATTCTCTTTAAATTTTATTTACATTCTTATTATTATATTAGCAAAAATAAATGTTATTCAATGGATCGGGATAATCGTAAATGGGAACTGCAAGAGAAAAAAATGACCCATGAATATTTTATTAATGCTTTTAAACCTAACGCCATTCTCGAAATTTCAATTTTAACTCTGTAATAAGTAAAAATCAATCATACAAATGTGTATTTCATCAATAAGGATAAGTTTTTGAACTCGTAAGCAAATTAACGAATCACAAGAATATTTTAAAAGTTATTCCTAATTAACGTTTCGACTAATGCCTTGCGGGATGCATGAATTGTCACTCTATAACTACAAAATATATATTTAATTATTTAATAGTCATGATGAAAATAAGGTCTGATTAGATAATCAATGAATTGGGCGGAGGTTAAGGTGTCATACGACCAATGAAAACCAGAAAGGAATTTGCGTCGCCTGAAACAAGCCAACTTAAATTTTATCATTAAATTTTAATCAAACTAAAATTTTAACTTTTCCCAGAACTCAACTCAGAAATTAAAAATAATTTTTTAGCACTTGACGCAGAATTCCGACGCTCTGTTTACCATAAGTTTTATCATTTAATGAAAATTCTCTATAATACGTAATCTTCGATTATCCGACTTATACTCTTGCTCGCACCTCCATTTGCTTTATAAGGGCTGGGTTTGCGTCTACCTACACTATTAGCACTAAGAAAAAGTATTACAGTTTTATTTATTGGTAAATGAAAGAGTGTTCACTGTTTTTTTTTTCTAAATGTTGAATATATAAGCTATAAGATAACGTTTTACGCTTTAAGAATGATAAAAAATCGTTAAAAAAATATGTTAAGAATAATAAAAGTTTTAATTTTGTAGGGATCGATGCCAGAATCGTGCAATTAAATGTGTTTTTTATCTTTAAAATGTGTTTTTTTATCTCTTAATCTCAAGATGCTATTTTGACGATTTTCTGACATGTTCCCTTCTCCGTAATTTCGCGTGAAATTCTTCAAAATTCTTGTTTTTATTATTTGACTACCTTTTTAGTGGATCTGTTAATTTTCTTTTAAAGGTTCGACACATACTAAATGGTCCGAAAATTTTTGAAGGTCCGAAATATACATAGTTAAATCCGGCTCGAACCCCATCTCCAAGCATTACGTAACTTATAAATGCCTCCCCTAACAACTCTCATTTTTGTGATGCTGCCATCTAGGAGATAAAATATGAACTTATTTTAAACTTGTAATTATTTGCGCCGTTTTGACCTTGTTCATTGTCGTCGGCATTTTTATTAGGTAATTTAAAAAATATTTTCTGTTAATAACCTAATATTAATTAACCAAATAAATTTGATTACTAAACTAGTTTATCTACATTATTTTTAGCATATGTGCTTTTTAAACAAATATCTAATGTTTCTTGTAAATAATGTTTAAAATAAAAAAATTTATCTAACACAAATGGATTATAAGCTTGAAAATTTGTTTGAATTATCGCACTAGGAGCTACATAAGGGTGATGATACGCCTAAAGAGAATTGAAATGGCCATAAATTGTTTATAAGGAAGTTTTTTTAATGACACCTTGTGATTCTTGTAACTCCAGCTGACCTTGATTCATTTGTAAGCTGTCCAGTCCTTAAGAGCTAATTAATTATTTTATATTTATGAATAGACAATATCAGTAAATAGAGTAATCGACTTTAATTGTTTCAAAATAAAAATTCTATCAGTCACTTTTTGTTAATAAGCACAATTTATTAATAAAATTACTTCAGCATATAGGGAATCAAACAGATTAATAAAAAAAAAAGCATTTATCATATATAAAAAAATTCTACCAAGCATAAAAATACAATTGTGACATTTATACAAATCTTATTTACAAAATATTTAATTTAAGCAATTTTTTTTTTACAAAATATGGAATCTATACAAATTTCATTACAAAATATGTAATTTTTACAAATTTCATTTAAAAACATTCAATTTATACAAATTTCATTAAAAGAAATATTTAAAATATAAAAATTTCATTAAACAAATATTTAGTATATACCAATTTCATACACAAAATAATTAATCTGTAATATAATATGAACAGAAACTTGATGAATTTCCTGATGTTGCTTCCATAGCTTGGCAAAACCTTAAACCCATATCTGCTAAATCACAAGGCATGGGTTCAGCTTCAAAAAACTGATGGCTGAGGGATGCTGATGCGCTGATTCTTGAGTTTGGATCCAATGTTAGTAACTGCTTGATGAGGTTCATGGCTTTGTCATCTTTCACAAAACGCTATAAAAAAGAATCCATTTTAAATATAGACGTTATTTAAGAATAATTTACTTTTAAAAATGGTTGGTGCAAAAAAATATTCCTAACCATGTGCTGGATAATTTAAATTGTTGCGTAGCAGTTTGTTTGAGTTTCTAATTATAAACTTAAAAAGCAAAAGCATAATTATCTGAGTTGCTACTACATTTGATTAATTGTAATATAGCCTCAATGATTTTTTACTATGTTACAAAGGTATTTATTCCTAATATTTGGGAAAAAATATCTAAACAATTTAAAATAAAGTACGACCAACAATAAAATTATGATTCCATATTTGGAATACTCGAAACAAATCAATTATTGTCTATAAATAAATAAATGAAAATCTTTTATTCTTTTCCAAAATTGTCTTACCTTTATTGTCCGTCTGAGTGTCCTCTTTCTGTCTCTAGGTAGGCGCAAACTTGAAAATAAAGGACTATTCTCCGAGTCGGGATACGACTCAGAGTTGATGGGGCCACAAAAAGATGTGATCAGCTCCAGCTGGTGTATTTCACCTTCACCCTGGAAGACAGAAAAACATGGGTAAGGTATTGTTTAATTTGAAAAACATGGTTTTGGGTTAAATTAATAAAAGTATTGGAGGTTTAAAATTTAAGAAATAAGTCAGAAAAGACAAACTGACTAAATTATAAGGCCCAAAGCAAAAAATATATAATAATAAACTTCCGAGAGGAATCTGATCTCGGAAATTTAAATTTCTATGTGTTAATTGTCTTTTCCAAGAATCTGCTAATAATGGAACTATGAATAAGTAGAACTGATAATGGTCCTGAAAAGCATGGTTGCGCAATCGTTGAAAGTATGTCAATATTATTTTAATAGCAGTAACTGTAAATTCCTTTAATGATCTAACTTGGGGGACTATATTGAAATAACTTTGTTGTCAAATAATATCGACACAAAAAACATCTTTAATTCCTCTTCTCCCGCGAACTACAATATTTACTCTACAGAGGCTAGTAACTCGTATACACATTCAATAAAAAGGTAAACATAAACCTCCAACAAATCGTAATCAAGCCATATAGATAAAACATGCTTACTGGTAAAATAGGAATTCTCGTAAACATTTCCGCCATAACACACCCAGCTGCCCACATATCCACAGCCGTCCCATAATTCGTCTGCAACAACAGCACTTCTGGTGATCTATACCACAGGGTTACCACTCTGGGTGTGTATGTAGCCGGGGTGTCATCATTTGGTGATTTTTCTTTGAGAACTCTTGACAACCCCAAGTCGCCAATCTTCAGTTCACCTGTTTTGGTGAGCAGGATATTGGCCGGTTTGATGTCCCTGAAATTAAGTGATTATTATTGGTGATATGAGAAAATTAGTTATGCACCAAATACCAAATTTGGCCAAATAACGAATATTCGGCCTACACAAACCAGTTTTTATTTTGGTGAGATCTAAGTAAGTTATTATTCATCAATTTCAATTCAATTTTGTTTTGTGTACACAATCTGTATTACACAATAAGTTTCATATATGTACACAATCATAGAATAATTTTAATACAATATAGCTATTAAATTTGTAATTAAAAAACACACAATAAAGTAGTACTCCTTTGTTATTAAAATAAGCCTTTTAAAAGTGAACTTGGTAAAATCACAACACGGAAACAGAAGTATGGAAAAAACAGGGTGGATCCGATAATAGAATGAAAATTAGAAGAAAAAAACCTGTTTCTTACAATATTATTATATAATTGCTAACTTAAACCTTTAAGTGAAAAAAAATAATAATATTGTGATAAAGTAATTATTTTTTATTTAATACAACTTGAGTAGAGCTTGATTTAACGTAATAAATAACAAAAACTTAAGTATTTGAGTCTACCAAAAAGGAAAACTAGTCCTGTTTGGGAATTGTTCGATGTTTTAGAAGATAACATGAAGAAATTTGATTTTTTTTTATTATTCGGCCGAATAGTATAGCTATTCGACCAAGCCGAATATTCGGCTAAAGTGGCTGAATATGCTGAATACCGAATAGTAGTCGAATATTCGGTGCATCCCTAGATAAAATTAAATGTTTGATTAAAATGTGTCCCTAACTGAATTTCAAAATATTGCTATGTAATTGTTGAAACACATCTTCCTTGTTTAAAACTGAGATGGACGATCTGATAAACTGAAAAGTATATCTCCAATACACCCCCTCATGTAATTTCTTTACCCATAAAGTGTTTGAAAGTTTAATGCAATTTGAGATCAAGGGAAAATGAATAATCAATTATAGGATACTACAACACCACAAAATTTTAAAAAGATAAAAAAACAAAAGGATATCATAATAAAAGAGTAAAAAGCACGTTTGCTTAGCTGGTTAAAATAAGTTGTGGCGAATTAGCCTACTTTTTCTTTTTTAAATTTTAATTCGAAAGAATGAAAAAAATTATAAAGTAGATATTAACATGCTGTCGATGTTAGTCTGTCCCTCCGAACCCCACTTCCAAAATCAGTTCTATCAATTTGATCTTAAAAATTCTTTTTTTATTAGAAAAGTATGACCGCAGAAACCCTACTTTCATACTTTTTGTCTGTATGATGTGACGGACGTAAATCTACTATTTGTTGACGAATTTCCCATTGGATTAGCATTGAAATTTAGTTTCCAGTCATTTAAATCGCTGTTGCTAACCCAACAATGGCATGAGAAACTTTATTCATTTAAAAATAAAGTTATTTGAATAAAAATTTATTTTGATTATAAACCAGTTTAGAATGACGTAGGGAATGTGATTATTTGATTGTTTATTATTTGTTTACTAAGTAAGTGGCAAGGCATATTTTTTGTGTATAATCCTGATTGGTTTTAATTTACATTTTCCATTTTAAATGCATCTTGGAGTAGTCGAATGGTTTTTTTTCTACTAATATATTTATTTATAGCACCAAATAAATCATGCAGACGATAAGTAATATTTATTTTATTTGCGATAGAAAATTAACGAAATTATTTTATTTTGGCTTTATGAAGTTTAAATTATAGCTGGATGCTGTGTTTAGAGAAATTTTTTCCTAATGTGTCAAAATTTATTGTAGAAACGGTTGGTTGTAGATGACACTTACTCTTACGAACCTAGTTGTTTCCCAGTAAGAATTTTTGTATTTAAGTAACAGAAAAGTAGGCTATTTTATTTCTTTTAGAACTTCTTGTTTTATTTCTAAATCGCTCTTTTTTTTAAAAAACTCCTTTGCTTTTGATTTAGTTTTCTTTATTATCAAAATATTTAAGCCTATCCGTATATATGAATAGAAGGATGTATTTTAATTTACAATAAATATTTTTTTTGCAAACCTCTTATATTGAAATTTTGTTTAAATGATAAATGTAAGTTTCATTGTATTTAAAAGTCCTTTACCTGTGCATGAATTCAAGCTGGTGGAGATGCGAAAGTCCTTCAAACAACTGCTTGAGTATGGCTTTTATGTCAGGCAGTGAAAACTTAATTTGTCGGCACCCCAAAATCTGGGCTAAGTCGTAGTCGCAAAATTCCAGAACCAGATTAAAAAATGAATGATCTGTAAAAGAAATAAAAATATTAACCTCATATAATAAATTATTAATTTTTAAATATGGGCACGTAAAACACGACTTAAAACCAAAATTTCATTAAATTTATATTATGCTTAAACCTTAGTTGTACTTACCAAGTGAAGGAAAATAGTCTGATATTTTTACAATATTCTTGTGCCTCATGGCAAGCAAAGTCAACATCTCTCTCTTGGCCAAAATTTGGTGCTGTAACAGAAATGATTTTGGGCATCAGTGTAAAAAAAAAAACCATAAGAAATTTGCAAGGTGTAATACAAGATATTCGGAACTTGGTTAAGTTGTCAAAATTAGTAATAAATCTGCTCTTCAGAAAATATTTGATATTTATCAGCAATTTCTTTTTAAATACAATAATTCTTATATACTGTTAGTGTTTCACAGATATCTTTGTAGAATAAATGTAAAGGAAAAAAGTAGTTTAATGTTGTTTAATTAAAAGTTTAAATTTACACCAAGTACCATATTTATACCATGTTTTTTTCAATAAAAGCAAGTAAAGTTTCAAATAATTTTGGCACTTGGATTATTATTTGAGAAAGATGGGAAGATGTTTAAAAAAATCAAAATATTTGCTTTAATTTTTTTAAAATTTATAGTAAATATAACAAACACAAGGCTTTAACAAAAAATAATTTTAAAAAATACTGTGTCTTTTTACGTTCTACAAATTTAGCATAGAGAGTAAATCTCACCTGGTGGCTTTTCCCAAAAGTCACCCTCTTTAATGCAAACTCTTCTTCATTCAAACGGCTCTTGACTTTGAATACTTGCCTGTATAAAAAAAGTATAAGAAATATATTAAATATATGGAAAAGGAAACACATCATTTTTTTGCGTTTATATAAAAAGTTATATTCGTTTTTACGAAAGAAAGTGAACAGTTATGAGTGCATAATTTAAATCACAAATTTATTGTCGCAAAAATATAACATAGGATTAAAATATCCTAATTGGGAAGTATATAACTGTACGAGTTTAAAATTAGAAAAGTTTTTATTGTTATAAATATAAGCTATTGATTATTTACTTACCCATACGCTCCTTGTCCGATTTTAGCAATTACTTCATACTTTGTTGCTCCATCCTTTTCCAACTTTTTGGAAAGGTCTTTAATTTCATTTCTTTGTGCCATGATGTTTTTGCAGTAATTCTTTAGATCCTTAATTACCTGAAAAATATATGCTCGGTAAAAAAAAGTTGCAACGATTTCTTTCTCTAAAAGAATTACTAGAAGACTTACAGAGTTAGGCAAGTTGATAAACGTCTTTAAGCATTTGCTTAAATTATTTTTTTAATCTATAGATCAAAACACCAAATATAATTTTAAAAGACTGACGTTTAATTATTTTTAAATGTTAAGAGGTGTATAAATATTGAATAACACATGCTGAATAAAGAAATTTGACTTCAAGATTTCCAGTTTTTAAGTAAGTCGTTGCCACAATTTTTGTCAAATGTAACAATTATGTCAAAAGACTTCTGGCTCTCCAATAACTTTCAGCAAGATAACTACGATTCAATAAAACAGGGCATTTGTCACAATATTTTCCAGTCATTTTTTGTCCAGCAGTACAGAGATTTCACACAGGCGAGCCAACAATGCCAAAACAAAGCAACGCAGAGGCAATCGTGTCCAGTCAAAAGTCTAAAAGATTCGGTTGCATGAGAAACACAATCGGGGCTAGAAATGAGGAAGCTCCATATTTTTGAACGAGAAGCCCGAGTCGAAGTTGCTCGGAAAGAGTCTCTGGAGATCTTGTTTGTTTTGAGTAGTGGAAAGGTAATCTTCTGTTTTGGTTTAAGCATTTCTTGCCCTAATATTATTACCAATATTAGAGCAATTGTGCAAAAAATACAGATTTTTTGTTGTGTTAACAGTTCTTGCATATAACTGTCATTATTTATCGAACCTAATTTTATCCTTTTCCAATAAATTCCAATGATCTTTTCCCAATATCTTCCTTACTTTTAAGATCGAAGTATTTTTGACGCTCATTGCAGATGAGAGTGCAGAATGTTGTGTATCTGGCAATGACTTAATTTTTCATTGCTAATAAATATTTTAAAATAACTGTGCTCAAATGTCATTTCAAAATATAAAATTGTATGTATATTTAAAAGTCACAAATTATATTTCTTATTTCTCTATCATTTAAGATGATTGATTTGTAAGGTAAAGCATTCAAAATACTTTGATGAGGAAAAAATATTTCTACAACATTGTATGAAGACCAATCTTAGCAAAATAGCCACTGTCATATGAAAAAATGTAATTCAACCAGGAACATATTTTCCATTGAAAAGTTTTCATAACTTTTTTTGAATTCACACAATTATCTCATATTCACCTAATTTATGTATTATGTTGTACAAGAAACAGTCTGACGAGACTCTTATCTCTTTACTAGCACGGTCAATTTTGCTATGTTTCAATTACAACTGTAATAATTCCTCAACAGTTTTTCCTTTTATTACAAATGTATTTCTACTATTTGAAACAAAAATACATTCAAACAATTCAATATTAGGCTCAGCCAACAACTGTAATTATGATTCTACATTAGGAATACTCAAAACATAAACAAGCTTCCTTGCAAAAGTATTTCTGAAGACCAAAGTTTACAAATCACCGATGAATACCCTTTTCGCCATTTATGTGACTATTTGTTAACTTATTTTCTTAAAAATATTAGAGATGATATACCTAAACTACGAATTTATTAAAATTTTTAAGGGCACGCTAAAATCTGTGTGTTTTTGTTAGGATTGGACTGCATTAAAACTAGGTAACGAACATACGATATTATCGCCGATTTCTTCTATGTCCCAATTTCGATCCCACTTGCAAAATACTCTTAATGTATAAAGTATAACATCTCAAGAACTATATTATTTCAAAATAATATATTTAAACTAACTCCCAAGACTTTTTAAATGTAAATAAACAAATATGTTGCTTTGAAACTATTTTCAAAATCCTAATTTAATTTGGGAATCGCCGCATCCGCTTCATGTACTTAAAATCATAGTAATTTTAAACCTTATTACCCTGGGGATATTTTAAATAGTATAACTCTTTATAACTTAATATTTTTAAAACTTTATTTCGTATAGTTTATCACAACAAATAGTATTCCTTAAATAACAAATTTTCATTTATGAGGCGTCGGTAGTTAACATAACCCCATCGCTCCTTGCAAAGTAAACAAACAATCTTATTTATTCTTTAAATAGACTAAGAAGGGAATAATTTACTTACTTCCACACAAATCGGGACAAAAAACAAAATTTTCGATCAGCAATAACAGAAATTTTAAAATATAAAAAAAAACCTGTTAAATTTTGACTGATGCTAGCAAAACTAGAACCGACGCTAAACAAGTATAAGGTTCGAAGTTGCCGGGATCGTTGCCATATTCAGAAAACTTAAGTGGAACATCTTAACAGTGCTTCATTTATTTGTAGTTTTGTCCTTCACTCCATTATTTATTATTTAAGTTATCGGAGTTCATGTATTAAACGTTATTTAAAAATATCTTTTAAATGATTATTTTAAAACTATTTAATGATATATATTTATTTTATGTCTTTTATGTGTTATGATTTTATTTTTATGGTTGGAGGGGGCGGGGGACAGTGGAATTAGTCATTACTTTAACTTTTAGGTTGCTCCTCATTAGCTGACACGATGCATCGCCATTTTGAAATGAGTTTATATTTTTTCACCCGATAGTTTAAAATACTTTTTTTTTTTAGATCAGTGTAGGAAATTCTCTTTAAATTTTATTTACATTCTTATTATTATATTAGCAAAAATAAATGTTATTCAATGGATCGGGATAATCGTAAATGGGAACTGCAAGAGAAAAAAATGACCCATGAATATTTTATTAATGCTTTTAAACCTAACGCCATTCTCGAAATTTCAATTTTAACTCTGTAATAAGTAAAAATCAATCATACAAATGTGTATTTCATCAATAAGGATAAGTTTTTGAACTCGTAAGCAAATTAACGAATCACAAGAATATTTTAAAAGTTATTCCTAATTAACGTTTCGACTAATGCCTTGCGGGATGCATGAATTGTCACTCTATAACTACAAAATATATATTTAATTATTTAATAGTCATGATTTTCGCTCATTGTTGCAACACTTCTACAGCAATGAAAATAAGGTCTGATTAGATAATCAATGAATTGGGCGGAGGTTAAGGTGTCATACGACCAATGAAAACCAGAAAGGAATTTGCGTCGCCTGAAACAAGCCAACTTAAATTTTATCATTAAATTTTAATCAAACTAAAATTTTAACTTTTCCCAGAACTCAACTCAGAAATTAAAAATAATTTTTTAGCACTTGACGCAGAATTCCGACGCTCTGTTTACCATAAGTTTTATCATTTAATGAAAATTCTCTATAATACGTAATCTTCGATTATCCGACTTATACTCTTGCTCGCACCTCCATTTGCTTTATAAGGGCTGGGTTTGCGTCTACCTACACTATTAGCACTAAGAAAAAGTATTACAGTTTTATTTATTGGTAAATGAAAGAGTGTTCACTGTTTTTTTTTCTAAATGTTGAATATATAAGCTATAAGATAACGTTTTACGCTTTAAGAATGATAAAAAATCGTTAAAAAAATATGTTAAGAATAATAAAAGTTTTAATTTTGTAGGGATCGATGCCAGAATCGTGCAATTAAATGTGTTTTTTATCTTTAAAATGTGTTTTTTTATCTCTTAATCTCAAGATGCTATTTTGACGATTTTCTGACATGTTCCCTTCTCCGTAATTTCGCGTGAAATTCTTCAAAATTCTTGTTTTTATTATTTGACTACCTTTTTAGTGGATCTGTTAATTTTCTTTTAAAGGTTCGACACATACTAAATGGTCCGAAAATTTTTGAAGGTCCGAAATATACATAGTTAAATCCGGCTCGAACCCCATCTCCAAGCATTACGTAACTTATAAATGCCTCCCCTAACAACTCTCATTTTTGTGATGCTGCCATCTAGGAGATAAAATATGAACTTATTTTAAACTTGTAATTATTTGCGCCGTTTTGACCTTGTTCATTGTCGTCGGCATTTTTATTAGGTAATTTAAAAAATATTTTCTGTTAATAACCTAATATTAATTAACTAAATAAATTTGATTACTAAACTAGTTTATCTACATTATTTTTAGCATATGTGCTTTTTAAACAAATATCTAATGTTTCTTGTAAATAATGTTTAAAATAAAAAAAATTTATCTAACACAAATGGATTATAAGCTTGAAAATTTGTTTGAATTATCGCACTAGGAGCTACATAAGGGTGATGATACGCCTAAAGAGAATTGAAATGGCCATAAATTGTTTATAAGGAAGTTTTTTTAATGACACCTTGTGATTCTTGTAACTCCAGCTGACCTTGATTCATTTGTAAGCTGTCCAGTCCTTAAGAGCTAATTAATTATTTTATATTTATGAATAGACAATATCAGTAAATAGAGTAATCGACTTTAATTGTTTCAAAATAAAAATTCTATCAGTCACTTTTTGTTAATAAGCACAATTTATTAATAAAATTACTTCAGCATATAGGGAATCAAACAGATTAATAAAAAAAAAAGCATTTATCATATATAAAAATACTACCAAGCATAAAAATACAATTGTGACATTTATACAAATCTTATTTACAAAATATTTAATTTAAGCAATTTTTTTTTTACAAAATATGGAATCTATACAAATTTCATTACAAAATATGTAATTTTTACAAATTTCATTTAAAAACATTCAATTTATACAAATTTCATTAAAAGAAATATTTAAAATATAAAAATTTCATTAAACAAATATTTAGTATATACCAATTTCATACACAAAATAATTAATCTGTAATATAATATGAACAGAAACTTGATGAATTTCCTGATGTTGCTTCCATAGCTTGGCAAAACCTTAAACCCATATCTGCTAAATCACAAGGCATGGGTTCAGCTTCAAAAAACTGATGGCTGAGGGATGCTGATGCGCTGATTCTTGAGTTTGGATCCAATGTTAGTAACTGCTTGATGAGGTTCATGGCTTTGTCATCTTTCACAAAACGCTATAAAAAAGAATCCATTTTAAATATAGACGTTATTTAAGAATAATTTACTTTTAAAAATGGTTGGTGCAAAAAAATATTCCTAACCATGTGCTGGATAATTTAAATTGTTGCGTAGCAGTTTGTTTGAGTTTCTAATTATAAACTTAAAAAGCAAAAGCATAATTATCTGAGTTGCTACTACATTTGATTAATCGTAATATAGCCTCAATGATTTTTTACTATGTTACAAAGGTATTTATTCCTAATATTTGGGAAAAAATATCTAAACAATTTAAAATAAAGTACGACCAACAATAAAATTATGATTCCATATTTGGAATACTCGAAACAAATCAATTATTGTCTATAAATAAATAAATGAAAATCTTTTATTCTTTTCCAAAATTGTCTTACCTTTATTGTCCGTCTGAGTGTCCTCTTTCTGTCTCTAGGTAGGCGCAAACTTGAAAATAAAGGACTATTCTCCGAGTCGGGATACGACTCAGAGTTGATGGGGCCACAAAAAGATGTGATCAGCTCCAGCTGGTGTATTTCACCTTCACCCTGGAAGACAGAAAAACATGGGTAAGGTATTGTTTAATTTGAAAAACATGGTTTTGGGTTAAATTAATAAAAGTATTGGAGGTTTAAAATTTAAGAAATAAGTCAGAAAAGACAAACTGACTAAATTATAAGGCCCAAAGCAAAAAATATATAATAATAAACTTCCGAGAGGAATCTGATCTCGGAAATTTAAATTTCTATGTGTTAATTGTCTTTTCCAAGAATCTGCTAATAATGGAACTATGAATAAGTAGAACTGATAATGGTCCTGAAAAGCATGGTTGCGCAATCGTTGAAAGTATGTCAATATTATTTTAATAGCAGTAACTGTAAATTCCTTTAATGATCTAACTTGGGGGACTATATTGAAATAACTTTGTTGTCAAATAATATCGACACAAAAAACATCTTTAATTCCTCTTCTCCCGCGAACTACAATATTTACTCTACAGAGGCTAGTAACTCGTATACACATTCAATAAAAAGGTAAACATAAACCTCCAACAAATCGTAATCAAGCCATATAGATAAAACATGCTTACTGGTAAAATAGGAATTCTCGTAAACATTTCCGCCATAACACACCCAGCTGCCCACATATCCACAGCCGTCCCATAATTCGTCTGCAACAACAGCACTTCTGGTGATCTATACCACAGGGTTACCACTCTGGGTGTGTATGTAGCCGGGGTGTCATCATTTGGTGATTTTTCTTTGAGAACTCTTGACAACCCCAAGTCGCCAATCTTCAGTTCACCTGTTTTGGTGAGCAGGATATTGGCCGGTTTGATGTCCCTGAAATTAAGTGATTATTATTGGTGATATGAGAAAATTAGTTATGCACCAAATACCAAATTTGGCCAAATAACGAATATTCGGCCTACACAAACCAGTTTTTATTTTGGTGAGATCTAAGTAAGTTATTATTCATCAATTTCAATTCAATTTTGTTTTGTGTACACAATCTGTATTACACAATAAGTTTCATATATGTACACAATCATAGAATAATTTTAATACAATATAGCTATTAAATTTGTAATTAAAAAACACACAATAAAGTAGTACTCCTTTGTTATTAAAATAAGCCTTTTAAAAGTGAACTTGGTAAAATCACAACACGGAAACAGAAGTATGGAAAAAACAGGGTGGATCCGATAATAGAATGAAAATTAGAAGAAAAAAACCTGTTTCTTACAATATTATTATATAATTGCTAACTTAAACCTTTAAGTGAAAAAAAATAATAATATTGTGATAAAGTAATTATTTTTTATTTAATACAACTTGAGTAGAGCTTGATTTAACGTAATAAATAACAAAAACTTAAGTATTTGAGTCTACCAAAAAGGAAAACTAGTCCTGTTTGGGAATTGTTCGATGTTTTAGAAGATAACATGAAGAAATTTGATTTTTTTTTATTATTCGGCCGAATAGTATAGCTATTCGACCAAGCCGAATATTCGGCTAAAGTGGCTGAATATGCTGAATACCGAATAGTAGTCGAATATTCGGTGCATCCCTAGATAAAATTAAATGTTTGATTAAAATGTGTCCCTAACTGAATTTCAAAATATTGCTATGTAATTGTTGAAACACATCTTCCTTGTTTAAAACTGAGATGGACGATCTGATAAACTGAAAAGTATATCTCCAATACACCCCCTCATGTAATTTCTTTACCCATAAAGTGTTTGAAAGTTTAATGCAATTTGAGATCAAGGGAAAATGAATAATCAATTATAGGATACTACAACACCACAAAATTTTAAAAAGATAAAAAAACAAAAGGATATCATAATAAAAGAGTAAAAAGCACGTTTGCTTAGCTGGTTAAAATAAGTTGTGGCGAATTAGCCTACTTTTTCTTTTTTAAATTTTAATTCGAAAGAATGAAAAAAATTATAAAGTAGATATTAACATGCTGTCGATGTTAGTCTGTCCCTCCGAACCCCACTTCCAAAATCAGTTCTATCAATTTGATCTTAAAAATTCTTTTTTTATTAGAAAAGTATGACCGCAGAAACCCTACTTTCATACTTTTTGTCTGTATGATGTGACGGACGTAAATCTACTATTTGTTGACGAATTTCCCATTGGATTAGCATTGAAATTTAGTTTCCAGTCATTTAAATCGCTGTTGCTAACCCAACAATGGCATGAGAAACTTTATTCATTTAAAAATAAAGTTATTTGAATAAAAATTTATTTTGATTATAAACCAGTTTAGAATGACGTAGGGAATGTGATTATTTGATTGTTTATTATTTGTTTACTAAGTAAGTGGCAAGGCATATTTTTTGTGTATAATCCTGATTGGTTTTAATTTACATTTTCCATTTTAAATGCATCTTGGAGTAGTCGAATGGTTTTTTTCTACTAATATATTTATTTATAGCACCAAATAAATCATGCAGACGATAAGTAATATTTATTTTATTTGCGATAGAAAATTAACGAAATTAATTTATTTTGGCTTTATGAAGTTTAAATTATAGCTGGATGCTGTGTTTAGAGAAATTTTTTCCTAATGTGTCAAAATTTATTGTAGAAACGGTTGGTTGTAGATGACACTTACTCTTACGAACCTAGTTGTTTCCCAGTAAGAATTTTTGTATTTAAGTAACAGAAAAGTAGGCTATTTTATTTCTTTTAGAACTTCTTGTTTTATTTCTAAATCGCTCTTTTTTTTAAAAAACTCCTTTGCTTTTGATTTAGTTTTCTTTATTATCAAAATATTTAAGCCTATCCGTATATATGAATAGAAGGATGTATTTTAATTTACAATAAATATTTTTTTTGCAAACCTCTTATATTGAAATTTTGTTTAAATGATAAATGTAAGTTTCATTGTATTTAAAAGTCCTTTACCTGTGCATGAATTCAAGCTGGTGGAGATGCGAAAGTCCTTCAAACAACTGCTTGAGTATGGCTTTTATGTCAGGCAGTGAAAACTTAATTTGTCGGCACCCCAAAATCTGGGCTAAGTCGTAGTCGCAAAATTCCAGAACCAGATTAAAAAATGAATGATCTGTAAAAGAAATAAAAATATTAACCTCATATAATAAATTATTAATTTTTAAATATGGGCACGTAAAACACGACTTAAAACCAAAATTTCATTAAATTTATATTATGCTTAAACCTTAGTTGTACTTACCAAGTGAAGGAAAATAGTCTGATATTTTTACAATATTCTTGTGCCTCATGGCAAGCAAAGTCAACATCTCTCTCTTGGCCAAAATTTGGTGCTGTAACAGAAATGATTTTGGGCATCAGTGTAAAAAAAAAACCATAAGAAATTTGCAAGGTGTAATACAAGATATTCGGAACTTGGTTAAGTTGTCAAAATTAGTAATAAATCTGCTCTTCAGAAAATATTTGATATTTATCAGCAATTTCTTTTTAAATACAATAATTCTTATATACTGTTAGTGTTTCACAGATATCTTTGTGGAATAAATGTAAAGGAAAAAAGTAGTTTAATGTTGTTTAATTAAAAGTTTAAATTTACACCAAGTACCATATTTATACCATGTTTTTTTCAATAAAAGCAAGTAAAGTTTCAAATAATTTTGGCACTTGGATTATTATTTGAGAAAGATGGGAAGATGTTTAAAAAAATCAAAATATTTGCTTTAATTTTTTTAAAATTTATAGTAAATATAACAAACACAAGGCTTTAACAAAAAATAATTTTAAAAAATACTGTGTCTTTTTACGTTCTACAAATTTAGCATAGAGAGTAAATCTCACCTGGTGGCTTTTCCCAAAAGTCACCCTCTTTAATGCAAACTCTTCTTCATTCAAACGGCTCTTGACTTTGAATACTTGCCTGTATAAAAAAAGTATAAGAAATATATTAAATATATGGAAAAGGAAACACATCATTTTTTTGCGTTTATATAAAAAGTTATATTCGTTTTTACGAAAGAAAGTGAACAGTTATGAGTGCATAATTTAAATCACAAATTTATTGTCGCAAAAATATAACATAGGATTAAAATATCCTAATTGGGAAGTATATAACTGTACGAGTTTAAAAGGAGAAAAGTTTTTATTGTTATAAATATAAGCTATTGATTATTTACTTACCCATACGCTCCTTGTCCGATTTTAGCAATTACTTCATACTTTGTTGCTCCATCCTTTTCCAACTTTTTGGAAAGGTCTTTAATTTCATTTCTTTGTGCCATGATGTTTTCGCAGTAATTCTTTAGATCCTTAATTACCTGAAAAATATATGCTCGGTAAAAAAAAGTTGCAACGATTTCTTTCTCTAAAAGAATTACTAGAAGACTTACAGAGTTAGGCAAGTTGATAAACGTCTTTAAGCATTTGCTTAAATTATTTTTTTAATCTATAGATCAAAACACCAAATATAATTTTAAAAGACTGACGTTTAATTATTTTTAAATGTTAAGAGGTGTATAAATATTGAATAACACATGCTGAATAAAGAAATTTGACTTCAAGATTTCCAGTTTTTAAGTAAGTCGTTGCCACAATTTTTGTCAAATGTAACAATTATGTCAAAAGACTTCTGGCTCTCCAATAACTTTCAGCAAGATAACTACGATTCAATAAAACAGGGCATTTGTCACAATATTTTCCAGTCATTTTTTGTCCAGCAGTACAGAGATTTCACACAGGCGAGCCAACAATGCCAAAACAAAGCAACGCAGAGGCAATCGTGTCCAGTCAAAAGTCTAAAAGATTCGGTTGCATGAGAAACACAATCGGGGCTAGAAATGAGGAAGCTCCATATTTTTGAACGAGAAGCCCGAGTCGAAGTTGCTCGGAAAGAGTCTCTGGAGATCTTGTTTGTTTTGAGTAGTGGAAAGGTAATCTTCTGTTTTGGTTTAAGCATTTCTTGCCCTAATATTATTACCAATATTAGAGCAATTGTGCAAAAAATACAGATTTTTTGTTGTGTTAACAGTTCTTGCATATAACTGTCATTATTTATCGAACCTAATTTTATCCTTTTCCAATAAATTCCAATGATCTTTTCCCAATATCTTCCTTACTTTTAAGATCGAAGTATTTTTGACGCTCATTGCAGATGAGAGTGCAGAATGTTGTGTATCTGGCAATGACTTAATTTTTCATTGCTAATAAATATTTTAAAATAACTGTGCTCAAATGTCATTTCAAAATATAAAATTGTATGCATATTTAAAAGTCACAAATTATATTTCTTATTTCTCTATCATTTAAGATGATTGATTTGTAAGGTAAAGCATTCAAAATACTTTGATGAGGAAAAAATATTTCTACAACATTGTATGAAGACCAATCTTAGCAAAATAGCCACTGTCATATGAAAAAATGTAATTCAACCAGGAACATATTTTCCATTGAAAAGTTTTCATAACTTTTTTTGAATTCACACAATTATCTCATATTCACCTAATTTATGTATTCTGTTGTACAAGAAACAGTCTGACGAGACTCTTATCTCTTTACTAGCACGGTCAATTTTGCTATGTTTCAATTACAACTGTAATAATTCCTCAACAGTTTTTCCTTTTATTACAAATGTATTTCTACTATTTGAAACAAAAATACATTCAAACAATTCAATATTAGGCTCAGCCAACAACTGTAATTATGATTCTACATTAGGAATACTCAAAACATAAACAAGCTTCCTTGCAAAAGTATTTCTGAAGACCAAAGTTTACAAATCACCGATGAATACCCTTTTCGCCATTTATGTGACTATTTGTTAACTTATTTTCTTAAAAATATTAGAGATGATATACCTAAACTACGAATTTATTAAAATTTTTAAGGGCACGCTAAAATCTGTGTGTTTTTGTTAGGATTGGACTGCATTAAAACTAGGTAACGAACATACGATATTATCGCCGATTTCTTCTATGTCCCAATTTCGATCCCACTTGCAAAATACTCTTAATGTATAAAGTATAACATCTCAAGAACTATATTATTTCAAAATAATATATTTAAACTAACTCCCAAGACTTTTTAAATGTAAATAAACAAATATGTTGCTTTGAAACTATTTTCAAAATCCTAATTTAATTTGGGAATCGCCGCATCCGCTTCAGGTACTTAAAATCATAGTAATTTTAAACCTTATTACCCTGGGGATATTTTAAATAGTATAACTCTTTATAACTTAATATTTTTAAAACTTTATTACGTATAGTTTATCACAACAAATAGTATTCCTTAAATAACAAATTTTCATTTATGAGGCGTCGGTAGTTAACATAACCCCATCGCTCCTTGCAAAGTAAACAAACAATCTTATTTATTCTTTAAATAGACTAAGAAGGGAATAATTTACTTACTTCCACACAAATCGGGACAAAGAACAAAATTTTCGATCAGCAATAACAGAAATTTTAAAATATAAAAAAAAAACTGTTAAATTTTGACTGATGCTAGCAAAACTAGAACCGACGCTAAACAAGTATAAGGTTCGAAGTTGCCGGGATCGTTGCCATATTCAGAAAACTTAAGTGGAACATTTTAACAGTGCTTCATTTATTTGTAGTTTTGTCCTTCACTCCATTATTTATTATTTAAGTTATCGGAGTTAATGTATTAAACGTTATTTAAAAATATCTTTTAAATGATTATTTTAAAACTATTTAATGATATATATTTATTTCTGTCTTTTATGTGTTATGATTTTATTTTTATGGTTGGAGGGGGCGGGGGACAGTGGAATTAGTCATTACTTTAACTTTTAGGTTGCTCCTCATTAGCTGACACGATGCATCGCCATTTTGAAATGAGTTTATATTTTTTCACCCGATAGTTTAAAATACGTTTTTTTTAGATCAGTGTAGGAAATTCTCTTTAAATTTTATTTACATTCTTATTATTATATTAGCAAAAATAAATGTTATTCAATGGATCGGGAAAATCGTAAATGGGAACTGCAAGAGAAAAAAATGACCCATGAATATTTTATTAATGCTTTAAAACCTAAGGCCATTCTCGAAATTTCAATTTTAACTCTGTAATAAGTAAAAATCAATCATACAAATGTGTGTTTCATCAATAAGGATAAGTTTTTGAACTCGTAAGCAAATTAACGAATCACAAGAATATTTTAAAAGTTATTCCTAATTAACGTTTCGACTAATGCCTTGCGGGATGCATTAATTGTCACTCTATAACTACAAAATATATATTTAATTGTTTAATAGTCATGATTTTCGTTCATTGTTGCAACACTTCTACAGCAATGAAAATAAGGTCTGATTAGATAATCAATGAATTGGGCGGAGGTTAAGGTGTCATACGACCAATGAAATCCAGAAAGGAATTTGCGTCGCCTGAAACAAGCCAACTTAAATTTTATCATTCAATTTTAATCAAACTAAAATTTTAACTTTTCCCAGAACTCAACTCAGAAATTAAAAATAATTTTTTAGCACTTGACGCAGAATTCCGACGCTCTGTTTACCGTAAGTTTTATCATTTAATGAAAATTCTCTATAATACGTAATCTTCGATTATCCGACTTATACTCTTGCTCGCACCTCCATTTGCTTTATAAGGGCTGGGTTTGCGTCTACCTACACTATTAGCACTAAGAAAAAGTATTACAGTTTTATTTATTGGTAAATGAAAGAGTGTTCACTGTTTTTTTTTCTAAATGTTGAATATATAAGCTATAAGATAACGTTTTACGCTTTAGGAATGATAAAAAATCGTTAAAAAAATATGTTAAGAATAATAAAAGTTTTAATTTTGTAGGGATCGATGCCAGAATCGTGCAATTAAATGTGTTTTTTATCTTTAAAATGTGTTTTTTTATCTCTTAATCTCAAGATGCTATTTTGACGATTTTCTGACATGTTCCCTTCTCAGGGATCAACCTGGGTCAAAAAAATGCTGTAGCAAAAATGCTAAAATGTAAAAAAATGCTGTAGCAAAAATGCTAAAATGTAAAAAAATGCTGTAGCAAAATGCTAAAGAAAAATTAATTGCTTATAAATCAACGTCACGCCAATACAATGCATTGATATTTTTTTTATGAATCACGACATGACAAATTTAAATAATTATATAAAACTATACTACGAAAAGTACTTATAACTTTTTTTATAAACATTTTTAAATAAGTACAAGTAAGTGGGTATTTACTTATTTGATTTATGGTGTTGGACTATCTTCAGATTTGTCTATGAACACGTTTTTACAGTTCATTTGGTGTATTAAATCAAGTTTTGCTTGTTTGAAATCCCAAACTTTTGGTCTAATACATATCCTTATTAAAGTGGTTCAAACATTTGTTTAAAAAAAATCCAAGCACTTTTCCAGAAAAATTCAAGGACTAGAAATTAACTTGCAACATAAAATCTAAGTCCATTTAAAAAAAAAAAAACTAAATATGGTTTAAAATCAGAAACCCCAGTATAGGGGGCAGTAGAATAAAAGGTTCAAACGTTAACAAAAAGTATTTTAACATTCAAGGTGATCACGACTCACGGACATCGTGAATCGGACACTTGATTAGAAAATATATTCTGGTTGTCAGAGTTGACCTGAACCGGAGCTACAAAAGTAGCGAGGTAATCTTCCGATCACAAAGAGCCAGACAACTGTCAATCATTCTCACGTAATGTGACATCATGGTAGATTTCGTTAAAATTACTAGGCTGTAATATGAGTAAATCAGGAAGACTTATTTTAAAATGGTAGGTTGCACTGGGCTGGCCGAGATTTGAAGACATCTTATTAGTGTAATCTAATCTGAATTCATCTTATCATTTTGATTTAATTTTTTATTTTCATTATTAGAATTGGTTATTTGAACTTGTTGTTTATTGAAATTTAAGTTTAGTTTCACCGAATTACGTCGTCGCATTTTGCGACAAATGCGACTGCAGATTGATCCCTGTCCCTTCTCCGTAATTTCGCGTGAAATTCTTCAAAATTCTTGTTTTTATTATTTGACTACCTTTTTAGTGGATTTGTTAATTTTCTTTTAAAGGTTCGACACATACTAAATGGTCCGAAAATTTTTGAAGGTCCGAAATATACATAGTTAAATCCGGCTCGAACCCCATCTCCAAGCATTACGTAACTTATAAATGCCTCCCCTAACAACTCTCATTTTTGTGATGCTGCCATCTAGGAGATAAAATATGAACTTATTTTAAACTTGTAATTATTTGCGCCGTTTTGACCTTGTTCATTGTCGTCGGCATTTTTATTAGGTATTTTTAAAAATATTTTCTTTTAATAACCTAATATTAATTAACCAAATAAATTTGATTACTAAACTAGTTTATCTACATTATTTTTAGCATATGTGCTTTTTAAACAAATATCTAATGTTTCTTGTAAATAATGTTTAAAAAAAATAATTTATCTAACACAAATGGATTATAAGCTTGAAAATTTGTTTGAATTATCGCACTAGGAGCTACATAAGGGTGATGATACGCCTAAAGAGAATTGAAATGGCCATAAATTGTTTATAAGGAAGTTTTTTTAATGACACCTTGTGATTCTTGTAACTCCAGCTGACCTTGATTCATTTGTAAGCTGTCCAGTCCTTAAGAGCTAATTAATTATTTTATATTTATGAATAGACAATATCAGTAAATAGAGTAATCGACTTTAATTGTTTCAAAATAAAAATTCTATCGGCCACTTTTTGTTTGTAAGCACAATTTATTAATAAAATTACTTCAGCATATAGGGAATCAAACAGATTAATAAAAAAAAAGCATTTATCATATATAAAAATACTACCAAGCATAAAAATACAATTGTGACATTTATACAAATCTTATTTACAAAATATTTAATTTAAACAATTTTTTTTTTTACAAAATATGGAATCTATACAAATTTCATTACAAAATATGTAATTTTTACAAATTTCATTAAAAAACATTCAATTTATACAAATTTCATTAAAAGAAATATTTAAAATATAAAAATTTCATTAAACAAATATTTAGTATATACCAATTTCATACACAAAATAATTAATCTGTAATATAATATGAACAGAAACTTGATGAATTTCCTGATGTTGCTTCCATAGCTTGGCAAAACCTTAAACCCATATCTGCTAAATCACAAGGCATGGGTTCAGCTTCAAAAAACTGATGGCTGAGGGATGCTGATGCGCTGATTCTTGAGTTTGGATCCAATGTTAGTAACTGCTTGATGAGGTTCATGGCTTTGTCATCTTTCACAAAACGCTATAAAAAAGAATCCATTTTAAATATAGACGTTATTTAAGAATAATTTACTTTTAAAAATGGTTGGTGCAAAAAAATATTCCTAACCATGTGCTGGATAATTTAAATTGTTGCGTAGCAGTTTGTTTGAGTTTCTAATTATAAACTTAAAAATCACATGCATAATTATCTGAGTTGCTACTACAGATGATTAATCGTAATATAGCCTCAATGATTTTTTACTATGTTACAAAGGTATTTATTCCTAATATTTGGGAAAAAATATCTAAACAATTTAAAATAAAGTACGACCAACAATAAAATTATGATTCCATATTTGGAATACTCGAAACAAATCAATTATTGTCTATAAATAAATAAATGAAAATCTTTTTTTCTTTTCCAAATTTGTCTTACCTTTATTGTCCGTCTGAGTGTCCTCTTTCTGTCTCTAGGTAGGCGCAAACTTGAAAATAACGGACTATTCTCCGAGTCGGGATACGACTCAGAGTTGATGGGGCCACAAAAAGATGTGATCAGCTCCAACTGGTGTATTTCACCTTCACCCTGGAAGACAGAAAAACATGGGTAAGGTATTGTTTAATTTGAAAAACATGTTTTTGGTTAAATTAATAAAAGTATTGGAGGTTTAAAATTTAAGAAATAAGTCAGAAAAGACAAACTGACTAAATTATAAGGCCCAAAGCAAAAAATATATAATAATAAACTTCCGCGAGGAATCTGATCTCGGAAATTAAAATTTCTATGTGTTAATTGTCTATTCCAAGAATCTGCTACTAATGGAACTATGAATAAGTAGAACTGATAATGGTCCTGAAAAGCATGGTTGCGCAATCGTTGAAAGTACGTCAATATTATTTTAATAGCAGTAACTGTAAATTCCTTTAATGATCTAACTTGGGGGACTATATTGAAATAACTTTGTTGTCAAATAATATCGACACAAAAAACATCTTTAATTCCTCTTCTCCCGCGAACTACAATATTTACTCTACAGAGGATAGTAACTCGTACACACATTCAATAAAAAGGTAAACATAAACCTCCAACAAATCGTAATCAAGCCATATAGATAAAACATGCTTACTGGTAAAATAGGAATTCTCGTAAACATTTCCGCCATAACACACCCAGCTGCCCACATATCCACAGCCCTCCCATAATTCCTCTGCAACAACAGCACTTCTGGTGATCTATACCACAGGGTTACCACTCTGGGTGTGTATGTAGCCGGGGTGTCATCATTTGGTGATTTTTCTTTGAGAACTCTTGACAACCCCAAGTCGCCAATCTTCAGTTCACCTGTTTTGGTGAGCAGGATATTGGCCGGTTTGATGTCCCTGAAATTAAGTGATTATTATTGGTGATATGAGAAAATTAGTTATGCACCAAATACCAAATTTGGCCGAATCAGACGGAACGGTCGTTCCGCCCGCCAATCTCAAAATGACGCCAAGGGCAAACGGCAGTTATGTATATATACAGGAAATATTTCGCTATGTTAACAGCGAAATCGATTTTATTTTTTACCAGCAAAACTAAAGTTCCTAGAACAACTTAAAAAATACAGTAGACAGGTTTCGTGGATTACTTTAAATAAAAAAAATTTGGTTATTCTAGAATAAAAAACAGCGGAGAAAAAAATTATGAAAATTTTCGAAAATGAAATCTTTCGAACAGTTTTAGTCAAATTTTGACCTAATTTTTGCTGAAACCTACAGCCATTACTAGACCATGAATCTCGAAGCGGTTTTTACTAAACGATTAAGAATGCCCCAAATCACATTCTGCACAAGTTTGAAGTTTCAAAAATACTTCTTTATATTTTTAATTAATTAAAATCTATATTACCTTTGGCGGTATGGTTGCACGATAAACAAGCCATCCTAGCGGCCATGTATCTCCTAAAACGCGCAAAGGTTTGCTATATTTTCGACGAAGAGCAGTTAGTAGCGCCGTTAACTATTGGAGGGATTATAACAGCTTGTAAAATATGATTAACCAAATATCTAAATAAACAGATTAAAAAAAATATCTAATTAATAAACGAATTAAACTTTTTGGCATTTTTATTAGAAAACTTATGATTAACGCGAGTTAATGAATGGATGGACTAATTGATTTATGAATGTAAACAATCATATTCGTCAATTTAGTTGCCATATTCAGTTGCCAATACCATTCAAGAAATTAATCTTTTTTTTAATATAAAGGTTTAAGGTTTTATAAAGGTTAAAAAATTAGTTTTTTTTTTAAAAAGAATTGTACTTGGTTATTGTTTTTCGTTGAATAGGCTTTATATTTTTTAGTTTTAATAAAAGAAAATTGAAATAAATATGCCTTCAAAAGTGTATGAAACAAGGCATAACAGACGGTTGCGGTAAACAAAAAATAAAAACTTCGATGTAAGCTCGAAATGCGTTGAAAACAATGATCGGGAAAGTTAAACGCGTCCGCCTCTTGATCGCGGGTTCGAGCCCCGGCTGAGTCGTCGGATTTTCTGGATGGGAAAATTCTGGGCGCGCATGTCAAATGCTTATGTGGCATGTAAAAGATCCCTGGAGGGCCAAGTTAGCCTGGGTTCTCTCGGAAAAACTAAATCTCGGCATCCACAGAGAGTACAGATTCATTGTAATCTGGGCGTCATTGGTAGCGAGAGTCGCCTAGATGGTGCCACAAAAAATGGCTTTCAGTTCTGGGGAATATGCCGAGTCTGCAAAGGCTTGTACGCCAGCGTTTCAGCACCATTAGAGAAAAAAAAGTCATCTAGAAATTTATTTCTAGATGTCGATGACGTTTTAATTTAATTTCATCGATGTGCAGTTCACTTTCACCATTTACAATATTGATGCTGAACCATTTTAGCTTCCCTTCGGCATTGTTCCCGGTGGTTATACAACTTTCCATAGACATTCCTCCCTACCTTAAAAAGAATCTCATAAAATAAATTTTAAAAAAAACTACTGATATCCACCAAAAAAACTTCGTAAAAGTAAACAAACGCCGATCTCAAAAAAAAAAAAAAAAAAAACTATTTATTTTATAAAAAAAAAGTCATTATGAGAATTGTGGCTAAAAAAGCCGTGATATAAAATGAATGCCAATCTCTTGTGTAAAACTTCCTGGTCATAAGAAATAGTATAATTTAAGTTTTGCTGCTATAAAAAAATTGCACTGTTTGAGGTTGGTGCCCATCTTAACCACCCTCTATATCTCTATATAAATGTATGGAGATCATACATTTGTTAAAGTTTTTTTTTAAAGTATCCTTCGTTATTCTGATTTAGTAATTCAAGTTCACTTGCATGATTCAATTTTTTAGTGGGATTAAGATGGGCACCAACCTCAAACAGTGCAATTTTTTTATAGCAGCAAAACTTAAATTATACTATTTATTATGACCAGGAAGTTTTACACAAGAGATTGGCATTCATTTTATATCACGGCTTTTTTAGCCACAATTCTCATAATGACTTTTTTTTATAAAATAAATAGTTTTTTTTTTTTTTTTTTTTTTTTTGAGATCGGCGTTTGTTTACTTTTACGAAGTTTTTTTGGTGGATAACGAATATTCGGCCTACACAAACCAGTTTTTATTTTGGTGAGATCTAAGTAAGTTATTATTCATCAATTTCAATTCAATTTTGTTTTGTGTACACAATCTGTATTACACAATAAGTTTCATATATGTACACAATCATAGAATAATTTTAATACAATATAGCTATTAAATTTGTAATTAAAAAACACACAATAAAGTAGTACTCCTTTGTTATTAAAATAAGCCTTTTAAAAGTGAACTTGGTAAAATCACAACACGGAAACAGAAGTATGGAAAAAACAGGTTGGATCCGATAATAGAATGAAAATTAGAAGAAAAAAAACCTGTTTCTTACAATATTATTATATAATTGCTAACTTAAACCTTTAAGTGAAAAAAAATAATAATATTGTGATAAAGTAATTATTGTTTATTTAATACAACTTGAGTAGAGCTTGATTTAACGTAATAAATAACAAAAACTTAAGTATTTGAGTCTACCAAAAAGGAAAACTAGTCCTGTTTGGGAATTGTTCGATGTTTTAGAAGATGATATCATGAAGAAATTTGATTTTTTATTTATTATTCGGCCGAATAGTATAGCTATTCGGCCAAGCCGAATATTCGGCTAAAGTGGCTGAATATGCTGAATACCGAATAGTAGCCGAATATTCGGTGCATCCCTAGATAAAATTAAATGTTTGATTAAAATGTGTCCCTAACTGAATTTCAAAATATTGCTATGTAATTGTTGAAACACATCTTCCTTGTTTAAAACTGAGATGGACAATCTGATAAACTGAAAAGTATATCTCCAATACACCCCCTCATGTAATTTCTTTACCCATAAAGTGTTTGAAAGTTTAATGCAATTTGAGATCAAGGGAAAATGAATAATCAATTATAGGATACTACAACACCACAAAATTTTAAAAAGATAAAAAAACAAAAGGATATCATAATAAAAGAGTAAAAAGCACGTTTGCTTAGCTGGTTAAAATAAGTTGTGGCGAATTAGCCTACTTTTTCTTTTTAAAATTTTAATTCGAAAGAATGAAAAAAATTATAAAGTAGATATTGACATGCTGTCGATGTTAGTCTGTCCCTCCGAACCCCACTTCCAAAATCAGTTCTATCAATTTGATCTTAAAAATTCTTTTTTTATTAGAAAAGTATGACCGCAGAAACCCTACTTTCATACTTTTTGTCTGTACGATGTGACGGACGTAAATCTACTATTTGTCGACGAATTTCCCATTGGATTAGCATTGAAATTCAGTTTCCAGTCATTTAAATCGCTGTTGCTAACCCAACAATGGCATGAGAAACTTTATTCATTTAAAAATAATGTTATTTGAAGAAAAATTTATTTTGATTATAAACCAGTTTAGAATGACGTAGGGAATGTGATTATTTGATTGTTTTTTATTTGTTTACTAAGTAAGTGGCAAGGCATATTTTTTGTGTATAATCCTGATTGGTTTTAATTTACATTTTCCATTTTAAATGCATCTTGGAGTAGTCGTATGGTTTTTTTCTACTAAGATATTTATTTATAGCACCAAATAAATCATGCAGACAATAAGTAATATTTATTTTATTTGCGATAGAAAATTAACGAAATTATTTTATTTTGGCTTTATGAAGTTTAAATTATAGCTGGATGCTGTGTTTAGAGAAATTTTTTCCTAATGTGTCAAAATTTAATGTAGAAACGGTTGGTTGTAGATGACACTTACTCTTACGAACCTAGTTGTTTCCCAGTAAGAATTTTTGTATTTAAGTAACAGAAAAGTAGGCTATTTTATTTCTTTTAGAACTTCTTGTTTTATTTCTAAGCACTCTTTTTTTTTAAAAAAAACTCCTTTGCTTTAGATTTAGTTTTCTTTATTATCAAAATATTTAAGCCTATCCGTAAATATGAATAGAAGGATGTATTTTAATTTACAATAAATATTTTTTTTTTGCAAACCTCTTATATTGAAATTTTGTTTAAATGATAAATGTAAGTTTCATTGTATTTAAAAGTCCTTTACCTGTGCATGAATTCAAGCTGGTGGAGATGCGAAAGTCCTTCAAACAACTGCTTGAGTATGGCCTTTATGTCAGGCAGTGAAAACTTAATTTGTCGGCACCCCAAAATCTGGGCTAAGTCGTAGTCACAAAATTCCAGAACCAGATTAAAAAATGAATGATCTGTAAAAGAAATAAAAATATTAACCTCATATAATACATTATTAATTTTTAAATATGGGCATGTAAAACACGACTTAAAACCAAAATTTCATTAAATTTATATTATGCTTAAACCTTAGTTGTACTTACCAAGTGAAGGAAAATAGTCTGATATTTTTACAATATTCTTGTGCCTCATGGCAAGCAAAGTCAACATCTCTCTCTTGGCCAAAATTTGGTGCTGTAACAGAAATGATTTTGGGCATCAGTGTAAAAAAAAAACCATAAGAAATTTGCAAGGTGTAACACAAGATATTCGGAACTTGGTTAAGTTGTCAAAATTAGTAATAAATCTGCTCTTCAGAAAATATTTGATATTTATCAGCAATTTCTTTTTAAATACAATAATTCTTATATACTGTTAGTGTTTCACAGATATCTTTGTGGAATAAATGTAAAGGAAAAAAGTAGTTTAATGTTGTTTAATTAAAAGTTTAAATTTACACCAAGTACCATATTTATACCATGTTTTTTTTCAATAAAAGCAAGTAAAGTTTCAAATAATTTTGGCACTTGGATTATTATTTGAGAAAGATGGGAAGATGTTTAAAAAAAATCAAAATATTTGCTTTAATTTTTTTAAAATTCATAGTTAATATAACATAACAAACACAAGGCTTTAACAAAAAATAATTTTAAAAAATACTGTGTCTTTTTACGTTCTACAAATTTAGCATAGAGAGTAAATCTCACCTGGTGGCTCTTCCCGAAAGTCACCCTCTTTAATGCGAACTCTTCTTCATTCAAACGGCTCTTGACTTTGAATACTTGCCTGTATAAAAAAAGTATAAGAAATATATTAAATATATGGAAAAGGAAACACATCATTTTTTTGCGTTTATATAAAAAGTTATATTCGTTTTTACGAAAGAACGTGAACAGTTATGAGTGCATAATTTAAATCACAAATTTATTGTCGCAAAAATATAACATAGGATTAAAATATCCTAATTGGGAAGTATATAACTGTACGAGTTTAAAAGGAGAAAAGTTTTTATTATTATAAATATAAGCTATTGATTATTTACTTACCCATACCCTCCTTGTCCGATTTTAGCAATTACTTCATACTTTGTTGCTCCATCCTTTTCCAACTTTTTGGAAAGATCTTTAATTTCATTTCTTTGTGCCATGATGTTTTCGCAGTAATTCTTTAGATCCTTAATTACCTGAAAAATATATGCTCGGTAAAAAAAAGTTGCAACGATTTCTTTCTCTAAAAGAATTACTAGAAGACTTACAGAGTTAGGCAAGTTGATAAACGTCTTTAAGCATTTGCTTAAATTATTTTTTTAATCTATAGATCAAAACACCAAATATAATTTTAAAAGACTGACGTTTAATTATTTTTAAATGTTAAGAGGTGTATAAATATTGAACAACACATGCTGAATAAAGAAATTTGACTTCAAGATTTCCAGTTTTTAAGTAAGTCGTTGCCACAATTTTTGTCAAATGTAACAATTATGTCAAAAGACTTCTGGCTCTCCAATAACTTTCAGCAAGATAACTACGATTCAATAAAACAGGGCATTTGTCACAATATTTTCCAGTCATTTTTTGTCCAGCAGTACAGAGATTTCACACAGGCGAGCCAACAATGCCAAAACAAAGCAACGCACAGGCAATCGTGTCCAGTCAAAAGTCTAAAAGATTCGGTTGCATGAGAAACACAATCGGGGCTAGAAATGAGGAAGCTCCATATTTTTGAACGAGAAGCCCGAGTCGAAGTTGCTCTTATAGAGTCTCTGGAGATCTTGTTTGTTTTGAGTAGTGGAAAGGTAATCTTCTGTTTTGGTTTAAGCATTTCTTGCCCTAATATTATTACCAACATTAGAGCAATTGTGCAAAAAATACAGATTTTTTGTTGTGTTAACAGTTCTTGCATATAACTGTCATTATTTTTATCGAACCTAATTTTATCCTTTTTCCAATAAATTCCAATGATCTTTTCCCAATATCTTCCTTACTTTTAAGATCGAAGTATTTTTGACGCTCATTGCAGATGAGAGTGCAGAATGTTGTGTATCTGGCAATGACTTAATTTTTCATTGCTAATAAATATTTTAAAATAACTGTGCTCAAATGTCATTTCAAAATATAAAATTGTATGCATATTTAAAAGTCACAAATTATATTTCTTATTTCTCTATCATTTAAGATGATTGATTTGTAAGGTAAAGCATTCAAAATACTTTGATGAGGAAAAAATATTTCTACAACATTGTATGAAGACCAATCTTAGCAAAATAGCCACTGTCATATGAAAAAATGTAATTCAACCAGGAACATATTTTCCATTGAAAAGTTTTCATAACTTTTTTTGAATTCACACAATTATCTCATATTCACCTAATTTATGTATTATGTTGTACAAGAAACAGTCTGACGAGACTCTTATCTCTTTACTAGCACGGTCAATTTTGCTATGTTTCAATTACAACTGTAATAATTCCTCAATGGTTTTTCCTTTTATTACAAATGTATTCCTACTATTTGAAACAAAAATACATTCAAACAATTCAATATTAGGCTCAGCCAACAACTGTAATTATGATTCTACATTAGGAATACTCAAAACATAAACAAGCTTCCTTGCAAAAGTATTTCTGAAGACCAAAGTTTACAATACCCTTTTCGCCATAAATGTGACTATTTGTTAACTTATTTTCTTAAAAATATTAGAGATGATATACCTAAACTACGAATTTATTAAAATTTTTAAGGGCACGCTAAAATCTGTGTGTTTTTGTTAGGATTGGAGTGCATTAAAACTAGGTAACGAACATACGATATTATCGCCGATTTCTTCTATGTCCCAATTTCGATCCCACTTGCAAAATACTCTTAATGTATAAAGTATAACATCTCAAGAACTATATTATTTCAAAATAATATATTTAAACTAACTCCCAAGACTTTTTAAATGTAAATAAACAAATATGTTGCTTTGAAACTATTTTCAAAATCCTAATTTAATTTGGGAATCGCCGCATCCGCTTCATGTACTTAAAATCATAGTAATTTTAAACCTTATTACCCTGGGGATATTTTAAATAGTATAACTCTTTATAACTTAATATTTTTAAAACTTTATTACGTATAGTTTATCACAACAAATAGTATTCCTTAAGGGGGGATCATAGTAAACGACAGCAAAAATGACCAATTCTTAGTATTGATTTCGAAAGGCTCTAAATCATTTAAAAATGATGGTACAATAAAAAAAAATTGTATCAAATTATAAATTGTACTTTTATTATTATATTTACTCCTAAGAATCTTATTTTCGAAAATTATTATTTTTGAAAAAAGACATCTTTTGAAACATACAATTACGAATTTTCAAAAATACAAGTACTTTTTCGGTACACTTTTCTCCAAATCTATTAAATATTTCTGAATAATTTCTTTTGTGTGTTATAAAACCATTTTAGATCTAATCAAGTCACCTATTTTTTTTGCCTAAAATAATTTTTAAATTCTATTTTTAAAACATTATATTCAACATTCATAAAAATTCTGATTTTCAACGAAGAAAAGTGTAAAATAATAAAATATTTATTTTAATTTGTAAGACTAAATTAGGTGACTTAAATAGATCTAAAATGGTTTTATAACACACAAAAAAAATTATTAAAAAATATTCGATAGGTTTGGAGAAAAGTGTACCTAAGTGTTGAAAATTATAGTTTTGAGTAAAACGCGAAAAACAAATACAGTCGATCCCGTTAACACGAACTCGAAATGACCACCGAAACATTTCTTGTTGACCGAATTTCATGTAAATCGTCGGGAATTTTTTTTTACATTGAGCCAGTGGTTGGTTTTCAAATATCAACACAAAAAAATCATATTTTATAATGTAATACATAAATAATACAAGCATACAATTAGTAATTCAAAGGGGGCGTGGTACATTTGTTTATTTTTATAATTTTAATTTTTTATAAGAAATAATTAACCGATCAAAATTGGTCTCATTCGATAGATTGGGTTTCCATCTATCAGAAAATATTGGTTTCAAAAATTCGATTTTTTGGTTTTTGTTTACTATGATCCCCCCTTAAATAACAAATTTTCATTTATGAGGCGTCGGTAGTTAACATAACCCCATCGCTCCTTGCAAAGTAAACAAACAATCTTATTTATTCTTTAAATAGACTAAGAAGGGAATAATTTACTTACTTCCACACAAATCGGGACAAAAAACAAAATTTTCGATCAGCAATAACAGAAATTTTAAAATATAAAAAAAAAACTGTTAAATTTTGACTGATGCTAGCAAAACTAGAACCGACGCTAAACAAGTATAAGGTTCGAAGTTGCCGGGATCGTTGCCATATTCAGAAAACTTACGTGGAACATTTTAACAGTGCTTCATTTATTTGTAGTTTTGTCCTTCACTCTATTATTTAAGTTATCGGAGTTAATGTATTAAATGTTATTTAAAAATATCTTTTAAATGATTATTTTAAAACTATTTAATGATATATATTTATTTTCTGTCTTTTATGTGTTATGATTTTATTTTTATGGTTGGAGGGGGCGGGGGACAGTGGAATTAGTCATTACTTTAACTTTTAGGTTGCTCCTCATTAGCTGACACGATGCATCGCCATTTTGAAATGAGTTTATATTTTTTCACCCGATAGTTTAAAATACGTTTTTTTTAGATCAGTGTAGGAAATTCTCTTTAAATTTTATTTACATTCTTATTATTATATTAGCAAAAATAAATGTTATTCAATGGATCGGGAAAATCGTAAATGGGAACTGCAAGAGAAAAAAATGACCCATGAATATTTTATTAATGCTTTTAAACCTAAGGCCATTCTCGAAATTTCAATTTTAACTCTGTAATAAGTAAAAATCAATCATACAAATGTGTATTTCATCAATAAGGATAAGTTTTTGAACTCGTAAGCAAATTAACGAATCACAAGAATATTTTAAAAGTTATTCCTAATTAACGTTTCGACTAATGCCTTGCGGGATGCATTAATTGTCACTCTATAACTACAAAATATATATTTAATTGTTTAATAGTCATGATTTTCGTTCATTGTTGCAACACTTCTACAGCAATGAAAATAAGGTCTGATTAGATAATCAATGAATTGGGCGGAGGTTAAGGTGTCATACGACCAATGAAATCCAGAAAGGAATTTGCGTCGCCTGAAACAAGCCAACTTAAATTTTATCATTCAATTTTAATCAAACTAAAATTTTAACTTTTCCCAGAACTCAACTCAGAAATTAAAAATAATTTTTTAGCACTTGACGCAGAATTCCGACGCTCTGTTTACCGTAAGTTTTATCATTTAATGAAAATTCTCTATAATACGTAATCTTCGATTATCCGACTTATACTCTTGCTCGCACCTCCATTTGCTTTATAAGGGCTGGGTTTGCGTCTACCTATACTATTAGCACTAAGAAAAAGTATTACAGTTTTATTTATTGGTAAATGAAAGAGTGTTCACTGTTTTTTTTTTTCTAGTTGAATATATAAGCTACTAACAGTATGGTCCCGCCTTACTGGGAACCCGTTAACTTCGCATTGCTTCCTTTTAGAGGCATACTACTTACCTTGTGAAAATGCACTCAATGTGGCGCATGGCGCACCTAAAAGAGCAAACACTAATAGAGGATGAAGTCATCCCTAGGCCGAGCGCAATCTAAAACAAATTAAATTGTGTTGGCGCATGGCACCTATTAAATTCGTGGTTGGCGCATGCGCACCATAAAAGAGCAAACACTAATAGAGGAGAAGCAGCCCTAGGCCGAGCGCATACTCAATCAAACTAATAGAGATGAGCAGCCCTAGCCTATGGCGAGGGCGACTTATAGAGGATGAAGAGCCCTAGGCCGAGCGCCATATCTCAATGCAAAACTAATAGTGGATGAAGCAGCCCTAGGGCTGGAGAGCATTAGCTCAATCAAAACTAATAGAGGATGGCGTCCAAGCCCCCCGTCAAGCCCCCGTTTCGGGCCGGACCATGTATTTTCAAGCCCGGTTATGGTCCCGCTGGTCCCGCATGGGCCCGCATCCCATCCCACGTGGATGACGTTTTTTTAAAAACCTAATTATATTAATTTAAAAATTTCAATCAAATTAAGAAAAATGAAAAAGTCTAAGCCTCAGGGCACCACTTAGGTAGCCTCAGGTGCACACGGAGGTATTAAAATCTAAGCCTCAAGGTGCACACGTAGGTATTAATGGGAATCTATATTAAAAATTTCGAATTTTTTAGAGCAGTCTAAGTATGTCTTTTTCGATCCACACACAGACATACACACAGACACAGAGCTCTTTCTTTTATTATTATAGATAAGATAACGTTTTTACGGCTTTAGGAATGATAAAAAATCGTTAAAAAAATATGTTAAGAATAATAAAAGTTTTAATTTTGTAGGGTATCGATGCACAGAATCGTGCAATTAAATGTTGTTTTTAATTATCTTAAAAATTAAATAAAATGTTGTTTTTATCTCTTAATCTCAAGATGCTATTTTGACGAATTTCTGACAAGTGCCCTCTGACATGTTCCCTTCGACCCCCGTATCCGTAATTCGCGTCGCGTTCCCTTCGACCCATTCCGCCGTATTTCGCGTGAATTTCTTCAAAATTTTTTGTTTTATTATTTGACTACCCTTTTAGTGATTTTGTTAATTTTTTCTTAAAAGGTTCGGACACATAATGGTCAAAATGGTCCGAAAAATTTTTGAAGGTCCGAATTTATATACATAGTTAAAATCCGGCTCGGAACCCCATCTCCAGAAGCATTTTTAGTAACTAACGTATAAATGCCTCCCCTACCATCTAACATTTTTGTGAACTCTCATTTTGTGATGCTGCCATCTAGGACGATAAAATATGAACTTTAACTTATTTAAACTTGTTAATTAAAGTATTATAAAACTTGCGCCGTTTTGACCTTGTTCATTGTCGTCGGCTTTATTAGGTTTTTTAAAAATAGGTTAGTATTTTTAAAAATATTTTCTTTTAATAAACGTAAATATATTAATTAACCAAATAAATTTGATTACTAAACTAGTTTTATCTACATTATTTTTAGCATATGTGCTTTTTAACAAATATCTAATGTTTCTTGTAAATAATGTTTAAAAAAAATCAGAATAATTTTATCTAACACAAATGGATTATAAGCTTGAAAATTTGTTTTGAATTATCGCACTAGGAGCTACATGCCAGAATCGTGCAATTAAATGTGTTTTTTATCTTTAAAATGTGTTTTTTATCTCTTAATCTCAAGATGCTATTTTGACGATTTTCTGACATGTTCCCTTCGACCCTTCTCCGTAATTTCGCGTGAATTTCTTCAAAATTCTTGTTTTTATTATTTGACTACCTTTTTAGTGGATTTGTTAATTTTCTTTTAAAGGTTCGACACATACTAAATGGTCCGAAAATTTTTGAAGGTCCGAAATATACATAGTTAAATCCGGCTCGAACCCCATCTCCAAGCATTACGTAACTTATAAATGCCTCCCCTAACAACTCTCATTTTTGTGATGCTGCCATCTAGGAGATAAAATATGAACTTATTTTAAACTTGTAATTATTTGCGCCGTTTTGACCTTGTTCATTGTCGTCGGCATTTTTATTAGGTATTTTTAAAAATATTTTCTTTTAATAACCTAATATTAATTAACCAAATAAATTTGATTACTAAACTAGTTTATCTACATTATTTTTAGCATATGTGCTTTTTAAACAAATATCTAATGTTTCTTGTAAATAATGTTTAAAAAAAATAATTTATCTAACACAAATGGATTATAAGCTTGAAAATTTGTTTGAATTATCGCACTAGGAGCTACATAAGGGTGATGATACGCCTAAAGAGAATTGAAATGGCCATAAATTGTTTATAAGGAAGTTTTTTTAATGACACCTTGTGATTCTTGTAACTCCAGCTGACCTTGATTCATTTGTAAGCTGTCCAGTCCTTAAGAGCTAATTAATTATTTTATATTTATGAATAGACAATATCAGTAAATAGAGTAATCGACTTTAATTGTTTCAAAAACAAAAATTCTATCGGCCACTTTTTGTTTGTAAGCACAATTTATTAATAAAATTACTTCAGCATATAGGGAATCAAACAGATTAATAAAAAAAAAGCATTTATCATATATAAAAATACTACCAAGCATAAAAATACAATTGTGACATTTATACAAATCTTATTTACAAAATATTTAATTTAAACAATTTTTTTTTACAAAATATGGAATCTATACAAATTTCATTACAAAATATGTAATTTTTACAAATTTCATTAAAAAACATTCAATTTATACAAATTTCATTAAAAGAAATATTTAAAATATAAAAATTTCATTAAACAAATATTTAGTATATACCAATTTCATACACAAAATAATTAATCTGTAATATAATATGAACAGAAACTTGATGAATTTCCTGATGTTGCTTCCATAGCTTGGCAAAACCTTAAACCCATATCTGCTAAATCACAAGGCATGGGTTCAGCTTCAAAAAACTGATGGCTGAGGGATGCTGATGCGCTGATTCTTGAGTTTGGATCCAATGTTAGTAACTGCTTGATGAGGTTCATGGCTTTGTCATCTTTCACAAAACGCTATAAAAAAGAATCCATTTTAAATATAGACGTTATTTAAGAATAATTTACTTTTAAAAATGGTTGGTGCAAAAAAATATTCCTAACCATGTGCTGGATAATTTAAATTGTTGCGTAGCAGTTTGTTTGAGTTTCTAATTATAAACTTAAAAATCACATGCATAATTATCTGAGTTGCTACTACAGATGATTAATCGTAATATAGCCTCAATGATTTTTTACTATGTTACAAAGGTATTTATTCCTAATATTTGGGAAAAAATATCTAAACAATTTAAAATAAAGTACAACCAACAATAAAATTATGATTCCATATTTGGAATACTCGAAACAAATCAATTATTGTCTATAAATAAATAAATGAAAATCTTTTTTTCTTTTCCAAATTTGTCTTACCTTTATTGTCCGTCTGAGTGTCCTCTTTCTGTCTCTAGGTAGGCGCAAACTTGAAAATAACGGACTATTCTCCGAGTCGGGATACGACTCAGAGTTGATGGGGCCACAAAAAGATGTGATCAGCTCCAACTGGTGTATTTCACCTTCACCCTGGAAGACAGAAAAACATGGGTAAGGTATTGTTTAATTTGAAAAACATGGTTTTTGGTTAAATTAATAAAAGTATTGGAGGTTTAAAATTTAAGAAATAAGTCAGAAAAGACAAACTGACTAAATTATAAGGCCCAAAGCAAAAAATATATAATAATAAACTTCCGCGAGGAATCTGATCTCGGAAATTTAAATTTCTATGTGTTAATTGTCTATTCCAAGAATCTGCTACTAATGGAACTATGAATAAGTAGAACTGATAATGGTCCTGAAAAGCATGGTTGCGCAATCGTTGAAAGTACGTCAATATTATTTTAATAGCAGTAACTGTAAATTCCTATAATGATCTAACTTGGGGGACTATATTGAAATAACTTTGTTGTCAAATAATATCGACACAAAAAACATCTTTAATTCCTCTTCTCCCTCCGAACTACAATATTTACTCTACAGAGGATAGTAACTCGCATACACATTCAATAAAAAGGTAAACATAAACCTCCAACAAATCGTAATCAAGCCATATAGATAAAACATGCTTACTGGTAAAATAGGAATTCTCGTAAACATTTCCGCCATAACACACCCAGCTGCCCACATATCCACAGCCGTCCCATAATTCCTCTGCAACAACAGCACTTCTGGTGATCTATACCACAGGGTTACCACTCTGGGTGTGTATGTAGCCGGGGTGTCATCATTTGGTGATTTTTCTTTGAGAACTCTTGACAACCCCAAGTCGCCAATCTTCAGTTCACCTGTTTTGGTGAGCAGGATATTGGCCGGTTTGATGTCCCTGAAATTAAGTGATTATTATTGGTGATATGAGAAAATTAGTTATGCACCAAATACCAAATTTGGCCAAATAACGAATATTCGGCCTACACAAACCAGTTTTTATTTTGGTGAGATCTAAGTAAGTTATTATTCATCAATTTCAATTCAATTTTGTTTTGTGTACACAATCTGTATTACACAATAAGTTTCATATATGTACACAATCATAGAATAATTTTAATACAATATAGCTATTAAATTTGTAATTAAAAAACACACAATAAAGTAGTACTCCTTTGTTATTAAAATAAGCCTTTTAAAAGTGAACTTGGTAAAATCACAACACGGAAACAGAAGTATGGAAAAAACAGGTTGGATCCGATAATAGAATGAAAATTAGAAGAAAAAAAACCTGTTTCTTACAATATTATTATATAATTGCTAACTTAAACCTTTAAGTGAAAAAAAATAATAATATTGTGATAAAGTAATTATTGTTTATTTAATACAACTTGAGTAGAGCTTGATTTAACGTAATAAATAACAAAAACTTAAGTATTTGAGTCTACCAAAAAGGAAAACTAGTCCTGTTTGGGAATTGTTCGATGTTTTAGAAGATGATATCATGAAGAAATTTGATTTTTTATTTATTATTCGGCCGAATAGTATAGCTATTCGGCCAAGCCGAATATTCGGCTAAAGTGGCTGAATATGCTGAATACCGAATAGTAGCCGAATATTCGGTGCATCCCTAGATAAAATTAAATGTTTGATTAAAATGTGTCCCTAACTGAATTTCAAAATATTGCTATGTAATTGTTGAAACACATCTTCCTTGTTTAAAACTGAGATGGACAATCTGATAAACTGAAAAGTATATCTCCAATACACCCCCTCATGTAATTTCTTTACCCATAAAGTGTTTGAAAGTTTAATGCAATTTGAGATCAAGGGAAAATGAATAATCAATTATAGGATACTACAACACCACAAAATTTTAAAAAGATAAAAAAACAAAAGGATATCATAATAAAAGAGTAAAAAGCACGTTTGCTTAGCTGGTTAAAATAAGTTGTGGCGAATTAGCCTACTTTTTCTTTTTAAAATTTTAATTCGAAAGAATGAAAAAAATTATAAAGTAGATATTGACATGCTGTCGATGTTAGTCTGTCCCTCCGAACCCCACTTCCAAAATCAGTTCTATCAATTTGATCTTAAAAATTCTTTTTTTATTAGAAAAGTATGACCGCAGAAACCCTACTTTCATACTTTTTGTCTGTACGATGTGACGGACGTAAATCTACTATTTGTCGACGAATTTCCCATTGGATTAGCATTGAAATTCAGTTTCCAGTCATTTAAATCGCTGTTGCTAACCCAACAATGGCATGAGAAACTTTATTCATTTAAAAATAATGTTATTTGAAGAAAAATTTATTTTGATTATAAACCAGTTTAGAATGACGTAGGGAATGTGATTATTTGATTGTTTTTTATTTGTTTACTAAGTAAGTGGCAAGGCATATTTTTTGTGTATAATCCTGATTGGTTTTAATTTACATTTTCCATTTTAAATGCATCTTGGAGTAGTCGTATGGTTTTTTTCTACTAAGATATTTATTTATAGCACCAAATAAATCATGCAGACAATAAGTAATATTTATTTTATTTGCGATAGAAAATTAACGAAATTATTTTATTTTGGCTTTATGAAGTTTAAATTATAGCTGGATGCTGTGTTTAGAGAAATTTTTTCCTAATGTGTCAAAATTTAATGTAGAAACGGTTGGTTGTAGATGACACTTACTCTTACGAACCTAGTTGTTTCCCAGTAAGAATTTTTGTATTTAAGTAACAGAAAAGTAGGCTATTTTATTTCTTTTAGAACTTCTTGTTTTATTTCTAAGCACTCTTTTTTTTAAAAAAAACTCCTTTGCTTTAGATTTAGTTTTCTTTATTATCAAAATATTTAAGCCTATCCGTAAATATGAATAGAAGGATGTATTTTAATTTACAATAAATATTTTTTTTTTGCAAACCTCTTATATTGAAATTTTGTTTAAATGATAAATGTAAGTTTCATTGTATTTAAAAGTCCTTTACCTGTGCATGAATTCAAGCTGGTGGAGATGCGAAAGTCCTTCAAACAACTGCTTGAGTATGGCCTTTATGTCAGGCAGTGAAAACTTAATTTGTCGGCACCCCAAAATCTGGGCTAAGTCGTAGTCACAAAATTCCAGAACCAGATTAAAAAATGAATGATCTGTAAAAGAAATAAAAATATTAACCTCATATAATACATTATTAATTTTTAAATATGGGCATGTAAAACACGACTTAAAACCAAAATTTCATTAAATTTATATTATGCTTAAACCTTAGTTGTACTTACCAAGTGAAGGAAAATAGTCTGATATTTTTACAATATTCTTGTGCCTCATGGCAAGCAAAGTCAACATCTCTCTCTTGGCCAAAATTTGGTGCTGTAACAGAAATGATTTTGGGCATCAGTGTAAAAAAAAAACCATAAGAAATTTGCAAGGTGTAACACAAGATATTCGGAACTTGGTTAAGTTGTCAAAATTAGTAATAAATCTGCTCTTCAGAAAATATTTGATATTTATCAGCAATTTCTTTTTAAATACAATAATTCTTATATACTGTTAGTGTTTCACAGATATCTTTGTGGAATAAATGTAAAGGAAAAAAGTAGTTTAATGTTGTTTAATTAAAAGTTTAAATTTACACCAAGTACCATATTTATACCATGTTTTTTTTCAATAAAAGCAAGTAAAGTTTCAAATAATTTTGGCACTTGGATTATTATTTGAGAAAGATGGGAAGATGTTTAAAAAAAATCAAAATATTTGCTTTAATTTTTTTAAAATTCATAGTTAATATAACATAACAAACACAAGGCTTTAACAAAAAATAATTTTAAAAAATACTGTGTCTTTTTACGTTCTACAAATTTAGCATAGAGAGTAAATCTCACCTGGTGGCTCTTCCCGAAAGTCACCCTCTTTAATGCGAACTCTTCTTCATTCAAACGGCTCTTGACTTTGAATACTTGCCTGTATAAAAAAAGTATAAGAAATATATTAAATATATGGAAAAGGAAACACATCATTTTTTTGCGTTTATATAAAAAGTTATATTCGTTTTTACGAAAGAACGTGAACAGTTATGAGTGCATAATTTAAATCACAAATTTATTGTCGCAAAAATATAACATAGGATTAAAATATCCTAATTGGGAAGTATATAACTGTACGAGTTTAAAAGGAGAAAAGTTTTTATTATTATAAATATAAGCTATTGATTATTTACTTACCCATACCCTCCTTGTCCGATTTTAGCAATTACTTCATACTTTGTTGCTCCATCCTTTTCCAACTTTTTGGAAAGATCTTTAATTTCATTTCTTTGTGCCATGATGTTTTCGCAGTAATTCTTTAGATCCTTAATTACCTGAAAAATATATGCTCGGTAAAAAAAAGTTGCAACGATTTCTTTCTCTAAAAGAATTACTAGAAGACTTACAGAGTTAGGCAAGTTGATAAACGTCTTTAAGCATTTGCTTAAATTATTTTTTTAATCTATAGATCAAAACACCAAATATAATTTTAAAAGACTGACGTTTAATTATTTTTAAATGTTAAGAGGTGTATAAATATTGAATAACACATGCTGAATAAAGAAATTTGACTTCAAGATTTCCAGTTTTTAAGTAAGTCGTTGCCACAATTTTTGTCAAATGTAACAATTATGTCAAAAGACTTCTGGCTCTCCAATAACTTTCAGCAAGATAACTACGATTCAATAAAACAGGGCATTTGTCACAATATTTTCCAGTCATTTTTTGTCCAGCAGTACAGAGATTTCACACAGGCGAGCCAACAATGCCAAAACAAAGCAACGCACAGGCAATCGTGTCCAGTCAAAAGTCTAAAAGATTCGGTTGCATGAGAAACACAATCGGGGCTAGAAATGAGGAAGCTCCATATTTTTGAACGAGAAGCCCGAGTCGAAGTTGCTCTTATAGAGTCTCTGGAGATCTTGTTTGTTTTGAGTAGTGGAAAGGTAATCTTCTGTTTTGGTTTAAGCATTTCTTGCCCTAATATTATTACCAACATTAGAGCAATTGTGCAAAAAATACAGATTTTTTGTTGTGTTAACAGTTCTTGCATATAACTGTCATTATTTTTATCGAACCTAATTTTATCCTTTTTCCAATAAATTCCAATGATCTTTTCCCAATATCTTCCTTACTTTTAAGATCGAAGTATTTTTGACGCTCATTGCAGATGAGAGTGCAGAATGTTGTGTATCTGGCAATGACTTAATTTTTCATTGCTAATAAATATTTTAAAATAACTGTGCTCAAATGTCATTTCAAAATATAAAATTGTATGCATATTTAAAAGTCACAAATTATATTTCTTATTTCTCTATCATTTAAGATGATTGATTTGTAAGGTAAAGCATTCAAAATACTTTGATGAGGAAAAAATATTTCTACAACATTGTATGAAGACCAATCTTAGCAAAATAGCCACTGTCATATGAAAAAATGTAATTCAACCAGGAACATATTTTCCATTGAAAAGTTTTCATAACTTTTTTTGAATTCACACAATTATCTCATATTCACCTAATTTATGTATTATGTTGTACAAGAAACAGTCTGACGAGACTCTTATCTCTTTACTAGCACGGTCAATTTTGCTATGTTTCAATTACAACTGTAATAATTCCTCAATGGTTTTTCCTTTTATTACAAATGTATTCCTACTATTTGAAACAAAAATACATTCAAACAATTCAATATTAGGCTCAGCCAACAACTGTAATTATGATTCTACATTAGGAATACTCAAAAAATAAACAAGCTTCCTTGCAAAAGTATTTCTGAAGACCAAAGTTTACAAATCACCGATGAATACCCTTTTCGCCATTTATGTGACTATTTGTTAACTTATTTTCTAAAAAATATTAGAGATGATATACCTAAACTACGAATTTATTAAAATTTTTAAGGGCACGCTAAAATCTGTGTGTTTTTGTTAGGATTGGAGTGCATTAAAACTAGGTAACGAACATACGATATTATCGCCGATTTCTTCTATGTCCCAATTTCGATCCCACTTGCAAAATACTCTTAATGTATAAAGTATAACATCTCAAGAACTATATTATTTCAAAATAATATATTTAAACTAACTCCCAAGACTTTTTAAATGTAAATAAACAAATATGTTGCTTTGAAACTATTTTCAAAATCCTAATTTAATTTGGGAATCGCCGCATCCGCTTCATGTACTTAAAATCATAGTAATTTTAAACCTTATTACCCTGGGGATATTTTAAATAGTATAACTCTTTATAACTTAATATTTTTAAAACTTTATTACGTATAGTTTATCACAACAAATAGTATTCCTTAAATAACAAATTTTCATTTATGAGGCGTCGGTAGTTAACATAACCCCATCGCTCCTTGCAAAGTAAACAAACAATCTTATTTATTCTTTAAATAGACTAAGAAGGGAATAATTTACTTACTTCCACACAAATCGGGACAAAAAACAAAATTTTCGATCAGCAATAACAGAAATTTTAAAATATAAAAAAAAAAACTGTTAAATTTTGACTGATGCTAGCAAAACTAGAACCGACGCTAAACAAGTATAAGGTTCGAAGTTGCCGGGATCGTTGCCATATTCAGAAAACTTAAGTGGAACATTTTAACAGTGCTTCATTTATTTGTAGTTTTGTCCTTCACTCTATTATTTAAGTTATCGGAGTTAATGTATTAAATGTTATTTAAAAATAACTTTTAAATGATTATTTTAAAACTATTTAATGATATATATTTATTTTCTGTCTTTTATGTGTTATGATTTTATTTTTATGGTTGGAGGGGGCGGGGGACAGTGGAATTAGTCATTACTTTAACTTTTAGGTTGCTCCTCATTAGCTGACACGATGCATCGCCATTTTGAAATGAGTTTATATTTTTTCACCCGATAGTTTAAAATACGTTTTTTTTAGATCAGTGTAGGAAATTCTCTTTAAATTTTATTTACATTCTTATTATTATATTAGCAAAAATAAATGTTATTCAATGGATCGGGAAAATCGTAAATGGGAACTGCAAGAGAAAAAAATGACCCATGAATATTTTATTAATGCTTTTAAACCTAAGGCCATTCTCGAAATTTCAATTTTAACTCTGTAATAAGTAAAAATCAATCATACAAATGTGTATTTCATCAATAAGGATAAGTTTTTGAACTCGTAAGCAAATTAACGAATCACAAGAATATTTTAAAAGTTATTCCTAATTAACGTTTCGACTAATGCCTTGCGGGATGCATTAATTGTCACTCTATAACTACAAAATATATATTTAATTGTTTAATAGTCATGATTTTCGTTCATTGTTGCAACACTTCTACAGCAATGAAAATAAGGTCTGATTAGATAATCAATGAATTGGGCGGAGGTTAAGGTGTCATACGACCAATGAAATCCAGAAAGGAATTTGCGTCGCCTGAAACAAGCCAACTTAAATTTTATCATTCAATTTTAATCAAACTAAAATTTTAACTTTTCCCAGAACTCAACTCAGAAATTAAAAATAATTTTTTAGCACTTGACGCAGAATTCCGACGCTCTGTTTACCGTAAGTTTTATCATTTAATGAAAATTCTCTATAATACGTAATCTTCGATTATCCGACTTATACTCTTGCTCGCACCTCCATTTGCTTTATAAGGGCTGGGTTTGCGTCTACCTATACTATTAGCACTAAGAAAAAGTATTACAGTTTTATTTATTGGTAAATGAAAGAGTGTTCACTGTTTTTTTTTTTCTAAATGTTGAATATATAAGCTACTAACAGTATGGTCCCGCCTTACTGGGAACCCGTTAACTTCGCATTGCTTCCTTTTAGAGGCATACTTACCTTGTGAAAATGCACTCAAAATTAAAACAAAATTAAATTCGTGTTGGCGCATGCGCACCTAAAAGAGCAAACACTAATAGAGGATGAAGCAGCCCTAGGCCGAGCGCATATCTCAATCAAACTAATAGAGGATGAAGCAGCCCTAGGGCGAGAGCATATCTCAATCAAACTAATAGAGGATGGCGTCAAGCCCCCGTTTCGGCCCGGACCATGTATTTTCAAGCCCGGTTATGGTCCCGCAATCCCACGTGGATGACGTTTTTTTTAAAACTAATTATATTAATTAAAAATTTCAATCAAATATGAAAAATCTAAGCCTCAGGTGCACACGTAGGTATTAAAAGGAATCTATATTAAAAATTTCGAATTTTTTAGAGCAGTCTAAGTATGTCTTTTTCGATCCACAGACATACACACAGACAGACACACAGACTCTTTCTTTTATTATTATAGATAAGATAACGTTTTACGCTTTAGGAATGATAAAAAATCGTTAAAAAAAATATGTTAAGAATAATAAAAGTTTTAATTTTGTAGGGATCGATGCCAGAATCGTGCAATTAAATGTGTTTTTTATCTTTAAAATGTGTTTTTTATCTCTTAATCTCAAGATGCTATTTTGACGATTTTCTGACATGTTCCCTTCGACCCTTCTCCGTAATTTCGCGTGAATTTCTTCAAAATTCTTGTTTTTATTATTTGACTACCTTTTTAGTGGATTTGTTAATTTTCTTTTAAAGGTTCGACACATACTAAATGGTCCGAAAATTTTTGAAGGTCCGAAATATACATAGTAAATCCGGCTCGAACCCCATCTCCAAGCATTACGTAACTTATAAATGCCTCCCCTAACAACTCTCATTTTTGTGATGCTGCCATCTAGGAGATAAAATGTGAACTTATTTTAAACTTGTAATTATTTGCGCCGTTTTGACCTTGTTCATTGTCGTCGGCATTTTTATTAGGTATTTTTAAAAATATTTTCTTTTAATAACCTAATATTAATTAACCAAATAAATTTGATTACTAAACTAGTTTATCTACATTATTTTTAGCATATGTGCTTTTTAAACAAATATCTAATGTTTCTTGTAAATAATGTTTAAAAAAAATAATTTATCTAACACAAATGGATTATAAGCTTGAAAATTTGTTTGAATTATCGCACTAGGAGCTACATAAGGGTGATGATACGCCTAAAGAGAATTGAAATGGCCATAAATTGTTTATAAGGAAGTTTTTTTAATGACACCTTGTGATTCTTGTAACTCCAGCTGACCTTGATTCATTTGTAAGCTGTCCAGTCCTTAAGAGCTAATTAATTATTTTATATTTATGAATAGACAATATCAGTAAATAGAGTAATCGACTTTAATTGTTTCAAAAACAAAAATTCTATCGGCCACTTTTTGTTTGTAAGCACAATTTATTAATAAAATTACTTCAGCATATAGGGAATCAAACAGATTAATAAAAAAAAAGCATTTATCATATATAAAAATACTACCAAGCATAAAAATACAATTGTGACATTTATACAAATCTTATTTACAAAATATTTAATTTAAACAATTTTTTTTTTACAAAATATGGAATCTATACAAATTTCATTACAAAATATGTAATTTTTACAAATTTCATTAAAAAACATTCAATTTATACAAATTTCATTAAAGAAATATTTAAAATATAAAAATTTCATTAAACAAATATTTAGTATATACCAATTTCATACACAAAATAATTAATCTGTAATATAATATGAACAGAAACTTGATGAATTTCCTGATGTTGCTTCCATAGCTTGGCAAAACCTTAAACCCATATCTGCTAAATCACAAGGCATGGGTTCAGCTTCAAAAAACTGATGGCTGAGGGATGCTGATGCGCTGATTCTTGAGTTTGGATCCAATGTTAGTAACTGCTTGATGAGGTTCATGGCTTTGTCATCTTTCACAAAACGCTATAAAAAAGAATCCATTTTAAATATAGACGTTATTTAAGAATAATTTACTTTTAAAAATGGTTGGTGCAAAAAAATATTCCTAACCATGTGCTGGATAATTTAAATTGTTGCGTAGCAGTTTGTTTGAGTTTCTAATTATAAACTTAAAAATCACATGCATAATTATCTGAGTTGCTACTACAGATGATTAATCGTAATATAGCCTCAATGATTTTTTACTATGTTACAAAGGTATTTATTCCTAATATTTGGGAAAAAAATATCTAAACAATTTAAAATAAAGTACAACCAACAATAAAATTATGATTCCATATTTGGAATACTCGAAACAAATCAATTATTGTCTATAAATAAATAAATGAAAATCTTTTTTTCTTTTCCAAATTTGTCTTACCTTTATTGTCCGTCTGAGTGTCCTCTTTCTGTCTCTAGGTAGGCGCAAACTTGAAAATAACGGACTATTCTCCGAGTCGGGATACGACTCAGAGTTGATGGGGCCACAAAAAGATGTGATCAGCTCCAACTGGTGTATTTCACCTTCACCCTGGAAGACAGAAAAACATGGGTAAGGTATTGTTTAATTTGAAAAACATGGTTTTTGGTTAAATTAATAAAAGTATTGGAGGTTTAAAATTTAAGAAATAAGTCAGAAAAGACAAACTGACTAAATTATAAGGCCCAAAGCAAAAAATATATAATAATAAACTTCCGCGAGGAATCTGATCTCGGAAATTTAAATTTCTATGTGTTAATTGTCTATTCCAAGAATCTGCTACTAATGGAACTATGAATAAGTAGAACTGATAATGGTCCTGAAAAGCATGGTTGCGCAATCGTTGAAAGTACGTCAATATTATTTTAATAGCAGTAACTGTAAATTCCTATAATGATCTAACTTGGGGGACTATATTGAAATAACTTTGTTGTCAAATAATATCGACACAAAAAACATCTTTAATTCCTCTTCTCCCTCCGAACTACAATATTTACTCTACAGAGGATAGTAACTCGCATACACATTCAATAAAAAGGTAAACATAAACCTCCAACAAATCGTAATCAAGCCATATAGATAAAACATGCTTACTGGTAAAATAGGAATTCTCGTAAACATTTCCGCCATAACACACCCAGCTGCCCACATATCCACAGCCGTCCCATAATTCCTCTGCAACAACAGCACTTCTGGTGATCTATACCACAGGGTTACCACTCTGGGTGTGTATGTAGCCGGGGTGTCATCATTTGGTGATTTTTCTTTGAGAACTCTTGACAACCCCAAGTCGCCAATCTTCAGTTCACCTGTTTTGGTGAGCAGGATATTGGCCGGTTTGATGTCCCTGAAATTAAGTGATTATTATTGGTGATATGAGAAAATTAGTTATGCACCAAATACCAAATTTGGCCAAATAACGAATATTCGGCCTACACAAACCAGTTTTTATTTTGGTGAGATCTAAGTAAGTTATTATTCATCAATTTCAATTCAATTTTGTTTTGTGTACACAATCTGTATTACACAATAAGTTTCATATATGTACACAATCATAGAATAATTTTAATACAATATAGCTATTAAATTTGTAATTAAAAAACACACAATAAAGTAGTACTCCTTTGTTATTAAAATAAGCCTTTTAAAAGTGAACTTGGTAAAATCACAACACGGAAACAGAAGTATGGAAAAAACAGGTTGGATCCGATAATAGAATGAAAATTAGAAGAAAAAAAACCTGTTTCTTACAATATTATTATATAATTGCTAACTTAAACCTTTAAGTGAAAAAAAATAATAATATTGTGATAAAGTAATTATTGTTTATTTAATACAACTTGAGTAGAGCTTGATTTAACGTAATAAATAACAAAAACTTAAGTATTTGAGTCTACCAAAAAGGAAAACTAGTCCTGTTTGGGAATTGTTCGATGTTTTAGAAGATGATATCATGAAGAAATTTGATTTTTTATTTATTATTCGGCCGAATAGTATAGCTATTCGGCCAAGCCGAATATTCGGCTAAAGTGGCTGAATATGCTGAATACCGAATAGTAGCCGAATATTCGGTGCATCCCTAGATAAAATTAAATGTTTGATTAAAATGTGTCCCTAACTGAATTTCAAAATATTGCTATGTAATTGTTGAAACACATCTTCCTTGTTTAAAACTGAGATGGACAATCTGATAAACTGAAAAGTATATCTCCAATACACCCCCTCATGTAATTTCTTTACCCATAAAGTGTTTGAAAGTTTAATGCAATTTGAGATCAAGGGAAAATGAATAATCAATTATAGGATACTACAACACCACAAAATTTTAAAAAGATAAAAAAACAAAAGGATATCATAATAAAAGAGTAAAAAGCACGTTTGCTTAGCTGGTTAAAATAAGTTGTGGCGAATTAGCCTACTTTTTCTTTTTAAAATTTTAATTCGAAAGAATGAAAAAAATTATAAAGTAGATATTGACATGCTGTCGATGTTAGTCTGTCCCTCCGAACCCCACTTCCAAAATCAGTTCTATCAATTTGATCTTAAAAATTCTTTTTTTATTAGAAAAGTATGACCGCAGAAACCCTACTTTCATACTTTTTGTCTGTACGATGTGACGGACGTAAATCTACTATTTGTCGACGAATTTCCCATTGGATTAGCATTGAAATTCAGTTTCCAGTCATTTAAATCGCTGTTGCTAACCCAACAATGGCATGAGAAACTTTATTCATTTAAAAATAATGTTATTTGAAGAAAAATTTATTTTGATTATAAACCAGTTTAGAATGACGTAGGGAATGTGATTATTTGATTGTTTTTTATTTGTTTACTAAGTAAGTGGCAAGGCATATTTTTTGTGTATAATCCTGATTGGTTTTAATTTACATTTTCCATTTTAAATGCATCTTGGAGTAGTCGTATGGTTTTTTTCTACTAAGATATTTATTTATAGCACCAAATAAATCATGCAGACAATAAGTAATATTTATTTTATTTGCGATAGAAAATTAACGAAATTATTTTATTTTGGCTTTATGAAGTTTAAATTATAGCTGGATGCTGTGTTTAGAGAAATTTTTTCCTAATGTGTCAAAATTTAATGTAGAAACGGTTGGTTGTAGATGACACTTACTCTTACGAACCTAGTTGTTTCCCAGTAAGAATTTTTGTATTTAAGTAACAGAAAAGTAGGCTATTTTATTTCTTTTAGAACTTCTTGTTTTATTTCTAAGCACTCTTTTTTTTTAAAAAAAACTCCTTTGCTTTAGATTTAGTTTTCTTTATTATCAAAATATTTAAGCCTATCCGTAAATATGAATAGAAGGATGTATTTTAATTTACAATAAATATTTTTTTTTTGCAAACCTCTTATATTGAAATTTTGTTTAAATGATAAATGTAAGTTTCATTGTATTTAAAAGTCCTTTACCTGTGCATGAATTCAAGCTGGTGGAGATGCGAAAGTCCTTCAAACAACTGCTTGAGTATGGCCTTTATGTCAGGCAGTGAAAACTTAATTTGTCGGCACCCCAAAATCTGGGCTAAGTCGTAGTCACAAAATTCCAGAACCAGATTAAAAAATGAATGATCTGTAAAAGAAATAAAAATATTAACCTCATATAATACATTATTAATTTTTAAATATGGGCATGTAAAACACGACTTAAAACCAAAATTTCATTAAATTTATATTATGCTTAAACCTTAGTTGTACTTACCAAGTGAAGGAAAATAGTCTGATATTTTTACAATATTCTTGTGCCTCATGGCAAGCAAAGTCAACATCTCTCTCTTGGCCAAAATTTGGTGCTGTAACAGAAATGATTTTGGGCATCAGTGTAAAAAAAAAAACCATAAGAAATTTGCAAGGTGTAACACAAGATATTCGGAACTTGGTTAAGTTGTCAAAATTAGTAATAAATCTGCTCTTCAGAAAATATTTGATATTTATCAGCAATTTCTTTTTAAATACAATAATTCTTATATACTGTTAGTGTTTCACAGATATCTTTGTGGAATAAATGTAAAGGAAAAAAGTAGTTTAATGTTGTTTAATTAAAAGTTTAAATTTACACCAAGTACCATATTTATACCATGTTTTTTTTCAATAAAAGCAAGTAAAGTTTCAAATAATTTTGGCACTTGGATTATTATTTGAGAAAGATGGGAAGATGTTTAAAAAAAATCAAAATATTTGCTTTAATTTTTTTAAAATTCATAGTTAATATAACATAACAAACACAAGGCTTTAACAAAAAATAATTTTAAAAAATACTGTGTCTTTTTACGTTCTACAAATTTAGCATAGAGAGTAAATCTCACCTGGTGGCTCTTCCCGAAAGTCACCCTCTTTAATGCGAACTCTTCTTCATTCAAACGGCTCTTGACTTTGAATACTTGCCTGTATAAAAAAAGTATAAGAAATATATTAAATATATGGAAAAGGAAACACATCATTTTTTTGCGTTTATATAAAAAGTTATATTCGTTTTTACGAAAGAACGTGAACAGTTATGAGTGCATAATTTAAATCACAAATTTATTGTCGCAAAAATATAACATAGGATTAAAATATCCTAATTGGGAAGTATATAACTGTACGAGTTTAAAAGGAGAAAAGTTTTTATTATTATAAATATAAGCTATTGATTATTTACTTACCCATACCCTCCTTGTCCGATTTTAGCAATTACTTCATACTTTGTTGCTCCATCCTTTTCCAACTTTTTGGAAAGATCTTTAATTTCATTTCTTTGTGCCATGATGTTTTCGCAGTAATTCTTTAGATCCTTAATTACCTGAAAAATATATGCTCGGTAAAAAAAAGTTGCAACGATTTCTTTCTCTAAAAGAATTACTAGAAGACTTACAGAGTTAGGCAAGTTGATAAACGTCTTTAAGCATTTGCTTAAATTATTTTTTTAATCTATAGATCAAAACACCAAATATAATTTTAAAAGACTGACGTTTAATTATTTTTAAATGTTAAGAGGTGTATAAATATTGAATAACACATGCTGAATAAAGAAATTTGACTTCAAGATTTCCAGTTTTTAAGTAAGTCGTTGCCACAATTTTTGTCAAATGTAACAATTATGTCAAAAGACTTCTGGCTCTCCAATAACTTTCAGCAAGATAACTACGATTCAATAAAACAGGGCATTTGTCACAATATTTTCCAGTCATTTTTTGTCCAGCAGTACAGAGATTTCACACAGGCGAGCCAACAATGCCAAAACAAAGCAACGCACAGGCAATCGTGTCCAGTCAAAAGTCTAAAAGATTCGGTTGCATGAGAAACACAATCGGGGCTAGAAATGAGGAAGCTCCATATTTTTGAACGAGAAGCCCGAGTCGAAGTTGCTCTTATAGAGTCTCTGGAGATCTTGTTTGTTTTGAGTAGTGGAAAGGTAATCTTCTGTTTTGGTTTAAGCATTTCTTGCCCTAATATTATTACCAACATTAGAGCAATTGTGCAAAAAATACAGATTTTTTGTTGTGTTAACAGTTCTTGCATATAACTGTCATTATTTTTATCGAACCTAATTTTATCCTTTTTCCAATAAATTCCAATGATCTTTTCCCAATATCTTCCTTACTTTTAAGATCGAAGTATTTTTGACGCTCATTGCAGATGAGAGTGCAGAATGTTGTGTATCTGGCAATGACTTAATTTTTCATTGCTAATAAATATTTTAAAATAACTGTGCTCAAATGTCATTTCAAAATATAAAATTGTATGCATATTTAAAAGTCACAAATTATATTTCTTATTTCTCTATCATTTAAGATGATTGATTTGTAAGGTAAAGCATTCAAAATACTTTGATGAGGAAAAAATATTTCTACAACATTGTATGAAGACCAATCTTAGCAAAATAGCCACTGTCATATGAAAAAATGTAATTCAACCAGGAACATATTTTCCATTGAAAAGTTTTCATAACTTTTTTTGAATTCACACAATTATCTCATATTCACCTAATTTATGTATTATGTTGTACAAGAAACAGTCTGACGAGACTCTTATCTCTTTACTAGCACGGTCAATTTTGCTATGTTTCAATTACAACTGTAATAATTCCTCAATGGTTTTTCCTTTTATTACAAATGTATTCCTACTATTTGAAACAAAAATACATTCAAACAATTCAATATTAGGCTCAGCCAACAACTGTAATTATGATTCTACATTAGGAATACTCAAAACATAAACAAGCTTCCTTGCAAAAGTATTTCTGAAGACCAAAGTTTACAATACCCTTTTCGCCATAAATGTGACTATTTGTTAACTTATTTTCTTAAAAATATTAGAGATGATATACCTAAACTACGAATTTATTAAAATTTTTAAGGGCACGCTAAAATCTGTGTGTTTTTGTTAGGATTGGAGTGCATTAAAACTAGGTAACGAACATACGATATTATCGCCGATTTCTTCTATGTCCCAATTTCGATCCCACTTGCAAAATACTCTTAATGTATAAAGTATAACATCTCAAGAACTATATTATTTCAAAATAATATATTTAAACTAACTCCCAAGACTTTTTAAATGTAAATAAACAAATATGTTGCTTTGAAACTATTTTCAAAATCCTAATTTAATTTGGGAATCGCCGCATCCGCTTCATGTACTTAAAATCATAGTAATTTTAAACCTTATTACCCTGGGGATATTTTAAATAGTATAACTCTTTATAACTTAATATTTTTAAAACTTTATTACGTATAGTTTATCACAACAAATAGTATTCCTTAAGGGGGGATCATAGTAAACGACAGCAAAAATGACCAATTCTTAGTATTGATTTCGAAAGGCTCTAAATCATTTAAAAATGATGGTACAATAAAAAAAATTGTATCAAATTATAAATTGTACTTTTATTATTATATTTACTCCTAAGAATCTTATTTTCGAAAATTATTATTTTTGAAAAAAGACATCTTTTGAAACATACAATTACGAATTTTCAAAAATACAAGTACTTTTTCGGTACACTTTTCTCCAAATCTATTAAATATTTCTGAATAATTTCTTTTGTGTGTTATAAAACCATTTTAGATCTAATCAAGTCACCTATTTTTTTTGCCTAAAATAATTTTTAAATTCTATTTTTAAAACATTATATTCAACATTCATAAAAATTCTGATTTTCAACGAAGAAAAGTGTAAAATAATAAAATATTTATTTTAATTTGTAAGACTAAATTAGGTGACTTAAATAGATCTAAAATGGTTTTATAACACACAAAAAAAATTATTAAAAAATATTCGATAGGTTTGGAGAAAAGTGTACCTAAGTGTTGAAAATTATAGTTTTGAGTAAAACGCGAAAAACAAATACAGTCGATCCCGTTAACACGAACTCGAAATGACCACCGAAACATTTCTTGTTGACCGAATTTCATGTAAATCGTCGGGAATTTTTTTTTACATTGAGCCAGTGGTTGGTTTTCAAATATCAACACAAAAAAATCATATTTTATAATGTAATACATAAATAATACAAGCATACAATTAGTAATTCAAAGGGGGCGTGGTACATTTGTTTATTTTTATAATTTTAATTTTTTATAAGAAATAATTAACCGATCAAAATTGGTCTCATTCGATAGATTGGGTTTCCATCTATCAGAAAATATTGGTTTCAAAAATTCGATTTTTTGGTTTTTGTTTACTATGATCCCCCCTTAAATAACAAATTTTCATTTATGAGGCGTCGGTAGTTAACATAACCCCATCGCTCCTTGCAAAGTAAACAAACAATCTTATTTATTCTTTAAATAGACTAAGAAGGGAATAATTTACTTACTTCCACACAAATCGGGACAAAAAACAAAATTTTCGATCAGCAATAACAGAAATTTTAAAATATAAAAAAAAAACTGTTAAATTTTGACTGATGCTAGCAAAACTAGAACCGACGCTAAACAAGTATAAGGTTCGAAGTTGCCGGGATCGTTGCCATATTCAGAAAACTTACGTGGAACATTTTAACAGTGCTTCATTTATTTGTAGTTTTGTCCTTCACTCTATTATTTAAGTTATCGGAGTTAATGTATTAAATGTTATTTAAAAATATCTTTTAAATGATTATTTTAAAACTATTTAATGATATATATTTATTTTCTGTCTTTTATGTGTTATGATTTTATTTTTATGGTTGGAGGGGGCGGGGGACAGTGGAATTAGTCATTACTTTAACTTTTAGGTTGCTCCTCATTAGCTGACACGATGCATCGCCATTTTGAAATGAGTTTATATTTTTTCACCCGATAGTTTAAAATACGTTTTTTTTAGATCAGTGTAGGAAATTCTCTTTAAATTTTATTTACATTCTTATTATTATATTAGCAAAAATAAATGTTATTCAATGGATCGGGAAAATCGTAAATGGGAACTGCAAGAGAAAAAAATGACCCATGAATATTTTATTAATGCTTTTAAACCTAAGGCCATTCTCGAAATTTCAATTTTAACTCTGTAATAAGTAAAAATCAATCATACAAATGTGTATTTCATCAATAAGGATAAGTTTTTGAACTCGTAAGCAAATTAACGAATCACAAGAATATTTTAAAAGTTATTCCTAATTAACGTTTCGACTAATGCCTTGCGGGATGCATTAATTGTCACTCTATAACTACAAAATATATATTTAATTGTTTAATAGTCATGATTTTCGTTCATTGTTGCAACACTTCTACAGCAATGAAAATAAGGTCTGATTAGATAATCAATGAATTGGGCGGAGGTTAAGGTGTCATACGACCAATGAAATCCAGAAAGGAATTTGCGTCGCCTGAAACAAGCCAACTTAAATTTTATCATTCAATTTTAATCAAACTAAAATTTTAACTTTTCCCAGAACTCAACTCAGAAATTAAAAATAATTTTTTAGCACTTGACGCAGAATTCCGACGCTCTGTTTACCGTAAGTTTTATCATTTAATGAAAATTCTCTATAATACGTAATCTTCGATTATCCGACTTATACTCTTGCTCGCACCTCCATTTGCTTTATAAGGGCTGGGTTTGCGTCTACCTATACTATTAGCACTAAGAAAAAGTATTACAGTTTTATTTATTGGTAAATGAAAGAGTGTTCACTGTTTTTTTTTTTCTAAATGTTGAATATATAAGCTACTAACAGTATGGTCCCGCCTTACTGGGAACCCGTTAACTTCGCATTGCTTCCTTTTAGAGGCATACTTACCTTGTGAAAATGCACTCAAAATTAAAACAAAATTAAATTCGTGTTGGCGCATGCGCACCTAAAAGAGCAAACACTAATAGAGGATGAAGCAGCCCTAGGCCGAGCGCATATCTCAATCAAACTAATAGAGGATGAAGCAGCCCTAGGGCGAGAGCATATCTCAATCAAACTAATAGAGGATGGCGTCAAGCCCCCGTTTCGGCCCGGACCATGTATTTTCAAGCCCGGTTATGGTCCCGCAATCCCACGTGGATGACGTTTTTTTTAAAACTAATTATATTAATTAAAAATTTCAATCAAATATGAAAAATCTAAGCCTCAGGTGCACACGTAGGTATTAAAAGGAATCTATATTAAAAATTTCGAATTTTTTAGAGCAGTCTAAGTATGTCTTTTTCGATCCACAGACATACACACAGACTCTTTCTTTTATTATTATAGATAAGATAACGTTTTACGCTTTAGGAATGATAAAAAATCGTTAAAAAAATATGTTAAGAATAATAAAAGTTTTAATTTTGTAGGGATCGATGCCAGAATCGTGCAATTAAATGTGTTTTTTATCTTTAAAATGTGTTTTTTATCTCTTAATCTCAAGATGCTATTTTGACGATTTTCTGACATGTTCCCTTCGACCCTTCTCCGTAATTTCGCGTGAATTTCTTCAAAATTCTTGTTTTTATTATTTGACTACCTTTTTAGTGGATTTGTTAATTTTCTTTTAAAGGTTCGACACATACTAAATGGTCCGAAAATTTTTGAAGGTCCGAAATATACATAGTAAATCCGGCTCGAACCCCATCTCCAAGCATTACGTAACTTATAAATGCCTCCCCTAACAACTCTCATTTTTGTGATGCTGCCATCTAGGAGATAAAATGTGAACTTATTTTAAACTTGTAATTATTTGCGCCGTTTTGACCTTGTTCATTGTCGTCGGCATTTTTATTAGGTATTTTTAAAAATATTTTCTTTTAATAACCTAATATTAATTAACCAAATAAATTTGATTACTAAACTAGTTTATCTACATTATTTTTAGCATATGTGCTTTTTAAACAAATATCTAATGTTTCTTGTAAATAATGTTTAAAAAAAATAATTTATCTAACACAAATGGATTATAAGCTTGAAAATTTGTTTGAATTATCGCACTAGGAGCTACATAAGGGTGATGATACGCCTAAAGAGAATTGAAATGGCCATAAATTGTTTATAAGGAAGTTTTTTTAATGACACCTTGTGATTCTTGTAACTCCAGCTGACCTTGATTCATTTGTAAGCTGTCCAGTCCTTAAGAGCTAATTAATTATTTTATATTTATGAATAGACAATATCAGTAAATAGAGTAATCGACTTTAATTGTTTCAAAAACAAAAATTCTATCGGCCACTTTTTGTTTGTAAGCACAATTTATTAATAAAATTACTTCAGCATATAGGGAATCAAACAGATTAATAAAAAAAAAGCATTTATCATATATAAAAATACTACCAAGCATAAAAATACAATTGTGACATTTATACAAATCTTATTTACAAAATATTTAATTTAAACAATTTTTTTTTACAAAATATGGAATCTATACAAATTTCATTACAAAATATGTAATTTTTACAAATTTCATTAAAAAACATTCAATTTATACAAATTTCATTAAAGAAATATTTAAAATATAAAAATTTCATTAAACAAATATTTAGTATATACCAATTTCATACACAAAATAATTAATCTGTAATATAATATGAACAGAAACTTGATGAATTTCCTGATGTTGCTTCCATAGCTTGGCAAAACCTTAAACCCATATCTGCTAAATCACAAGGCATGGGTTCAGCTTCAAAAAACTGATGGCTGAGGGATGCTGATGCGCTGATTCTTGAGTTTGGATCCAATGTTAGTAACTGCTTGATGAGGTTCATGGCTTTGTCATCTTTCACAAAACGCTATAAAAAAGAATCCATTTTAAATATAGACGTTATTTAAGAATAATTTACTTTTAAAAATGGTTGGTGCAAAAAAATATTCCTAACCATGTGCTGGATAATTTAAATTGTTGCGTAGCAGTTTGTTTGAGTTTCTAATTATAAACTTAAAAATCACATGCATAATTATCTGAGTTGCTACTACAGATGATTAATCGTAATATAGCCTCAATGATTTTTTACTATGTTACAAAGGTATTTATTCCTAATATTTGGGAAAAAAATATCTAAACAATTTAAAATAAAGTACAACCAACAATAAAATTATGATTCCATATTTGGAATACTCGAAACAAATCAATTATTGTCTATAAATAAATAAATGAAAATCTTTTTTTCTTTTCCAAATTTGTCTTACCTTTATTGTCCGTCTGAGTGTCCTCTTTCTGTCTCTAGGTAGGCGCAAACTTGAAAATAACGGACTATTCTCCGAGTCGGGATACGACTCAGAGTTGATGGGGCCACAAAAAGATGTGATCAGCTCCAACTGGTGTATTTCACCTTCACCCTGGAAGACAGAAAAACATGGGTAAGGTATTGTTTAATTTGAAAAACATGGTTTTTGGTTAAATTAATAAAAGTATTGGAGGTTTAAAATTTAAGAAATAAGTCAGAAAAGACAAACTGACTAAATTATAAGGCCCAAAGCAAAAAATATATAATAATAAACTTCCGCGAGGAATCTGATCTCGGAAATTTAAATTTCTATGTGTTAATTGTCTATTCCAAGAATCTGCTACTAATGGAACTATGAATAAGTAGAACTGATAATGGTCCTGAAAAGCATGGTTGCGCAATCGTTGAAAGTACGTCAATATTATTTTAATAGCAGTAACTGTAAATTCCTATAATGATCTAACTTGGGGGACTATATTGAAATAACTTTGTTGTCAAATAATATCGACACAAAAAACATCTTTAATTCCTCTTCTCCCTCCGAACTACAATATTTACTCTACAGAGGATAGTAACTCGCATACACATTCAATAAAAAGGTAAACATAAACCTCCAACAAATCGTAATCAAGCCATATAGATAAAACATGCTTACTGGTAAAATAGGAATTCTCGTAAACATTTCCGCCATAACACACCCAGCTGCCCACATATCCACAGCCGTCCCATAATTCCTCTGCAACAACAGCACTTCTGGTGATCTATACCACAGGGTTACCACTCTGGGTGTGTATGTAGCCGGGGTGTCATCATTTGGTGATTTTTCTTTGAGAACTCTTGACAACCCCAAGTCGCCAATCTTCAGTTCACCTGTTTTGGTGAGCAGGATATTGGCCGGTTTGATGTCCCTGAAATTAAGTGATTATTATTGGTGATATGAGAAAATTAGTTATGCACCAAATACCAAATTTGGCCAAATAACGAATATTCGGCCTACACAAACCAGTTTTTATTTTGGTGAGATCTAAGTAAGTTATTATTCATCAATTTCAATTCAATTTTGTTTTGTGTACACAATCTGTATTACACAATAAGTTTCATATATGTACACAATCATAGAATAATTTTAATACAATATAGCTATTAAATTTGTAATTAAAAAACACACAATAAAGTAGTACTCCTTTGTTATTAAAATAAGCCTTTTAAAAGTGAACTTGGTAAAATCACAACACGGAAACAGAAGTATGGAAAAAAACAGGTTGGATCCGATAATAGAATGAAAATTAGAAGAAAAAAAACCTGTTTCTTACAATATTATTATATAATTGCTAACTTAAACCTTTAAGTGAAAAAAAATAATAATATTGTGATAAAGTAATTATTGTTTATTTAATACAACTTGAGTAGAGCTTGATTTAACGTAATAAATAACAAAAACTTAAGTATTTGAGTCTACCAAAAAGGAAAACTAGTCCTGTTTGGGAATTGTTCGATGTTTTAGAAGATGATATCATGAAGAAATTTGATTTTTTATTTATTATTCGGCCGAATAGTATAGCTATTCGGCCAAGCCGAATATTCGGCTAAAGTGGCTGAATATGCTGAATACCGAATAGTAGCCGAATATTCGGTGCATCCCTAGATAAAATTAAATGTTTGATTAAAATGTGTCCCTAACTGAATTTCAAAATATTGCTATGTAATTGTTGAAACACATCTTCCTTGTTTAAAACTGAGATGGACAATCTGATAAACTGAAAAGTATATCTCCAATACACCCCCTCATGTAATTTCTTTACCCATAAAGTGTTTGAAAGTTTAATGCAATTTGAGATCAAGGGAAAATGAATAATCAATTATAGGATACTACAACACCACAAAATTTTAAAAAGATAAAAAAACAAAAGGATATCATAATAAAAGAGTAAAAAGCACGTTTGCTTAGCTGGTTAAAATAAGTTGTGGCGAATTAGCCTACTTTTTCTTTTTAAAATTTTAATTCGAAAGAATGAAAAAAATTATAAAGTAGATATTGACATGCTGTCGATGTTAGTCTGTCCCTCCGAACCCCACTTCCAAAATCAGTTCTATCAATTTGATCTTAAAAATTCTTTTTTTATTAGAAAAGTATGACCGCAGAAACCCTACTTTCATACTTTTTGTCTGTACGATGTGACGGACGTAAATCTACTATTTGTCGACGAATTTCCCATTGGATTAGCATTGAAATTCAGTTTCCAGTCATTTAAATCGCTGTTGCTAACCCAACAATGGCATGAGAAACTTTATTCATTTAAAAATAATGTTATTTGAAGAAAAATTTATTTTGATTATAAACCAGTTTAGAATGACGTAGGGAATGTGATTATTTGATTGTTTTTTATTTGTTTACTAAGTAAGTGGCAAGGCATATTTTTTGTGTATAATCCTGATTGGTTTTAATTTACATTTTCCATTTTAAATGCATCTTGGAGTAGTCGTATGGTTTTTTTCTACTAAGATATTTATTTATAGCACCAAATAAATCATGCAGACAATAAGTAATATTTATTTTATTTGCGATAGAAAATTAACGAAATTATTTTATTTTGGCTTTATGAAGTTTAAATTATAGCTGGATGCTGTGTTTAGAGAAATTTTTTCCTAATGTGTCAAAATTTAATGTAGAAACGGTTGGTTGTAGATGACACTTACTCTTACGAACCTAGTTGTTTCCCAGTAAGAATTTTTGTATTTAAGTAACAGAAAAGTAGGCTATTTTATTTCTTTTAGAACTTCTTGTTTTATTTCTAAGCACTCTTTTTTTTAAAAAAAAACTCCTTTGCTTTAGATTTAGTTTTCTTTATTATCAAAATATTTAAGCCTATCCGTAAATATGAATAGAAGGATGTATTTTAATTTACAATAAATATTTTTTTTTTGCAAACCTCTTATATTGAAATTTTGTTTAAATGATAAATGTAAGTTTCATTGTATTTAAAAGTCCTTTACCTGTGCATGAATTCAAGCTGGTGGAGATGCGAAAGTCCTTCAAACAACTGCTTGAGTATGGCCTTTATGTCAGGCAGTGAAAACTTAATTTGTCGGCACCCCAAAATCTGGGCTAAGTCGTAGTCACAAAATTCCAGAACCAGATTAAAAAATGAATGATCTGTAAAAGAAATAAAAATATTAACCTCATATAATACATTATTAATTTTTAAATATGGGCATGTAAAACACGACTTAAAACCAAAATTTCATTAAATTTATATTATGCTTAAACCTTAGTTGTACTTACCAAGTGAAGGAAAATAGTCTGATATTTTTACAATATTCTTGTGCCTCATGGCAAGCAAAGTCAACATCTATCTCTTGGCCAAAATTTGGTGCTGTAACAGAAATGATTTTGGGCATCAGTGTAAAAAAAAAACCATAAGAAATTTGCAAGGTGTAACACAAGATATTCGGAACTTGGTTAAGTTGTCAAAATTAGTAATAAATCTGCTCTTCAGAAAATATTTGATATTTATCAGCAATTTCTTTTTAAATACAATAATTCTTATATACTGTTAGTGTTTCACAGATATCTTTGTGGAATAAATGTAAAGGAAAAAAGTAGTTTAATGTTGTTTAATTAAAAGTTTAAATTTACACCAAGTACCATATTTATACCATGTTTTTTTTCAATAAAAGCAAGTAAAGTTTCAAATAATTTTGGCACTTGGATTATTATTTGAGAAAGATGGGAAGATGTTTAAAAAAAATCAAAATATTTGCTTTAATTTTTTTAAAATTCATAGTTAATATAACATAACAAACACAAGGCTTTAACAAAAAATAATTTTAAAAAATACTGTGTCTTTTTACGTTCTACAAATTTAGCATAGAGAGTAAATCTCACCTGGTGGCTCTTCCCGAAAGTCACCCTCTTTAATGCGAACTCTTCTTCATTCAAACGGCTCTTGACTTTGAATACTTGCCTGTATAAAAAAAGTATAAGAAATATATTAAATATATGGAAAAGGAAACACATCATTTTTTTGCGTTTATATAAAAAGTTATATTCGTTTTTACGAAAGAACGTGAACAGTTATGAGTGCATAATTTAAATCACAAATTTATTGTCGCAAAAATATAACATAGGATTAAAATATCCTAATTGGGAAGTATATAACTGTACGAGTTTAAAAGGAGAAAAGTTTTTATTATTATAAATATAAGCTATTGATTATTTACTTACCCATACCCTCCTTGTCCGATTTTAGCAATTACTTCATACTTTGTTGCTCCATCCTTTTCCAACTTTTTGGAAAGATCTTTAATTTCATTTCTTTGTGCCATGATGTTTTCGCAGTAATTCTTTAGATCCTTAATTACCTGAAAAATATATGCTCGGTAAAAAAAAGTTGCAACGATTTCTTTCTCTAAAAGAATTACTAGAAGACTTACAGAGTTAGGCAAGTTGATAAACGTCTTTAAGCATTTGCTTAAATTATTTTTTTAATCTATAGATCAAAACACCAAATATAATTTTAAAAGACTGACGTTTAATTATTTTTAAATGTTAAGAGGTGTATAAATATTGAATAACACATGCTGAATAAAGAAATTTGACTTCAAGATTTCCAGTTTTTAAGTAAGTCGTTGCCACAATTTTTGTCAAATGTAACAATTATGTCAAAAGACTTCTGGCTCTCCAATAACTTTCAGCAAGATAACTACGATTCAATAAAACAGGGCATTTGTCACAATATTTTCCAGTCATTTTTTGTCCAGCAGTACAGAGATTTCACACAGGCGAGCCAACAATGCCAAAACAAAGCAACGCACAGGCAATCGTGTCCAGTCAAAAGTCTAAAAGATTCGGTTGCATGAGAAACACAATCGGGGCTAGAAATGAGGAAGCTCCATATTTTTGAACGAGAAGCCCGAGTCGAAGTTGCTCTTATAGAGTCTCTGGAGATCTTGTTTGTTTTGAGTAGTGGAAAGGTAATCTTCTGTTTTGGTTTAAGCATTTCTTGCCCTAATATTATTACCAACATTAGAGCAATTGTGCAAAAAATACAGATTTTTTGTTGTGTTAACAGTTCTTGCATATAACTGTCATTATTTTTATCGAACCTAATTTTATCCTTTTTCCAATAAATTCCAATGATCTTTTCCCAATATCTTCCTTACTTTTAAGATCGAAGTATTTTTGACGCTCATTGCAGATGAGAGTGCAGAATGTTGTGTATCTGGCAATGACTTAATTTTTCATTGCTAATAAATATTTTAAAATAACTGTGCTCAAATGTCATTTCAAAATATAAAATTGTATGCATATTTAAAAGTCACAAATTATATTTCTTATTTCTCTATCATTTAAGATGATTGATTTGTAAGGTAAAGCATTCAAAATACTTTGATGAGGAAAAAATATTTCTACAACATTGTATGAAGACCAATCTTAGCAAAATAGCCACTGTCATATGAAAAAATGTAATTCAACCAGGAACATATTTTCCATTGAAAAGTTTTCATAACTTTTTTTGAATTCACACAATTATCTCATATTCACCTAATTTATGTATTATGTTGTACAAGAAACAGTCTGACGAGACTCTTATCTCTTTACTAGCACGGTCAATTTTGCTATGTTTCAATTACAACTGTAATAATTCCTCAATGGTTTTTCCTTTTATTACAAATGTATTCCTACTATTTGAAACAAAAATACATTCAAACAATTCAATATTAGGCTCAGCCAACAACTGTAATTATGATTCTACATTAGGAATACTCAAAAAATAAACAAGCTTCCTTGCAAAAGTATTTCTGAAGACCAAAGTTTACAAATCACCGATGAATACCCTTTTCGCCATTTATGTGACTATTTGTTAACTTATTTTCTAAAAAATATTAGAGATGATATACCTAAACTACGAATTTATTAAAATTTTTAAGGGCACGCTAAAATCTGTGTGTTTTTGTTAGGATTGGAGTGCATTAAAACTAGGTAACGAACATACGATATTATCGCCGATTTCTTCTATGTCCCAATTTCGATCCCACTTGCAAAATACTCTTAATGTATAAAGTATAACATCTCAAGAACTATATTATTTCAAAATAATATATTTAAACTAACTCCCAAGACTTTTTAAATGTAAATAAACAAATATGTTGCTTTGAAACTATTTTCAAAATCCTAATTTAATTTGGGAATCGCCGCATCCGCTTCATGTACTTAAAATCATAGTAATTTTAAACCTTATTACCCTGGGGATATTTTAAATAGTATAACTCTTTATAACTTAATATTTTTAAAACTTTATTACGTATAGTTTATCACAACAAATAGTATTCCTTAAATAACAAATTTTCATTTATGAGGCGTCGGTAGTTAACATAACCCCATCGCTCCTTGCAAAGTAAACAAACAATCTTATTTATTCTTTAAATAGACTAAGAAGGGAATAATTTACTTACTTCCACACAAATTGGGACAAAAAACAAAATTTTCGATCAGCAATAACAGAAATTTTAAAATATAAAAAAAAAACTGTTAAATTTTGACTGATGCTAGCAAAACTAGAACCGACGCTAAACAAGTATAAGGTTCGAAGTTGCCGGGATCGTTGCCATATTCAGAAAACTTAAGTGGAACATTTTAACAGTGCTTCATTTATTTGTAGTTTTGTCCTTCACTCTATTATTTAAGTTATCGGAGTTAATGTATTAAATGTTATTTAAAAATAACTTTTAAATGATTATTTTAAAACTATTTAATGATATATATTTATTTTCTGTCTTTTATGTGTTATGATTTTATTTTTATGGTTGGAGGGGGCGGGGGACAGTGGAATTAGTCATTACTTTAACTTTTAGGTTGCTCCTCATTAGCTGACACGATGCATCGCCATTTTGAAATGAGTTTATATTTTTTCACCCGATAGTTTAAAATACGTTTTTTTTAGATCAGTGTAGGAAATTCTCTTTAAATTTTATTTACATTCTTATTATTATATTAGCAAAAATAAATGTTATTCAATGGATCGGGAAAATCGTAAATGGGAACTGCAAGAGAAAAAAATGACCCATGAATATTTTATTAATGCTTTTAAACCTAAGGCCATTCTCGAAATTTCAATTTTAACTCTGTAATAAGTAAAAATCAATCATACAAATGTGTATTTCATCAATAAGGATAAGTTTTTGAACTCGTAAGCAAATTAACGAATCACAAGAATATTTTAAAAGTTATTCCTAATTAACGTTTCGACTAATGCCTTGCGGGATGCATTAATTGTCACTCTATAACTACAAAATATATATTTAATTGTTTAATAGTCATGATTTTCGTTCATTGTTGCAACACTTCTACAGCAATGAAAATAAGGTCTGATTAGATAATCAATGAATTGGGCGGAGGTTAAGGTGTCATACGACCAATGAAATCCAGAAAGGAATTTGCGTCGCCTGAAACAAGCCAACTTAAATTTTATCATTCAATTTTAATCAAACTAAAATTTTAACTTTTCCCAGAACTCAACTCAGAAATTAAAAATAATTTTTTAGCACTTGACGCAGAATTCCGACGCTCTGTTTACCGTAAGTTTTATCATTTAATGAAAATTCTCTATAATACGTAATCTTCGATTATCCGACTTATACTCTTGCTCGCACCTCCATTTGCTTTATAAGGGCTGGGTTTGCGTCTACCTATACTATTAGCACTAAGAAAAAGTATTACAGTTTTATTTATTGGTAAATGAAAGAGTGTTCACTGTTTTTTTTTTTTCTAAATGTTGAATATATAAGCTACTAACAGTATGGTCCCGCCTTACTGGGAACCCGTTAACTTCGCATTGCTTCCTTTTAGAGGCATACTTACCTTGTGAAAATGCACTCAAAATTAAAACAAAATTAAATTCGTGTTGGCGCATGCGCACCTAAAAGAGCAAACACTAATAGAGGATGAAGCAGCCCTAGGCCGAGCGCATATCTCAATCAAACTAATAGAGGATGAAGCAGCCCTAGGGCGAGAGCATATCTCAATCAAACTAATAGAGGATGGCGTCAAGCCCCCGTTTCGGCCCGGACCATGTATTTTCAAGCCCGGTTATGGTCCCGCAATCCCACGTGGATGACGTTTTTTTTAAAACTAATTATATTAATTAAAAATTTCAATCAAATATGAAAAATTTAAGCCTCAGGTGCACACGTAGGTATTAAAAGGAATCTATATTAAAAATTTCGAATTTTTTAGAGCAGTCTAAGTATGTCTTTTTCGATCCACAGACATACACACAGACAGACACACAGACTCTTTCTTTTATTATTATAGATAAGATAACGTTTTACGCTTTAGGAATGATAAAAAATCGTTAAAAAAATATGTTAAGAATAATAAAAGTTTTAATTTTGTAGGGATCGATGCCAGAATCGTGCAATTAAATGTGTTTTTTATCTTTAAAATGTGTTTTTTATCTCTTAATCTCAAGATGCTATTTTGACGATTTTCTGACATGTTCCCTTCGACCCTTCTCCGTAATTTCGCGTGAATTTCTTCAAAATTCTTGTTTTTATTATTTGACTACCTTTTTAGTGGATTTGTTAATTTTCTTTTAAAGGTTCGACACATACTAAATGGTCCGAAAATTTTTGAAGGTCCGAAATATACATAGTAAATCCGGCTCGAACCCCATCTCCAAGCATTACGTAACTTATAAATGCCTCCCCTAACAACTCTCATTTTTGTGATGCTGCCATCTAGGAGATAAAATGTGAACTTATTTTAAACTTGTAATTATTTGCGCCGTTTTGACCTTGTTCATTGTCGTCGGCATTTTTATTAGGTATTTTTAAAAATATTTTCTTTTAATAACCTAATATTAATTAACCAAATAAATTTGATTACTAAACTAGTTTATCTACATTATTTTTAGCATATGTGCTTTTTAAACAAATATCTAATGTTTCTTGTAAATAATGTTTAAAAAAAATAATTTATCTAACACAAATGGATTATAAGCTTGAAAATTTGTTTGAATTATCGCACTAGGAGCTACATAAGGGTGATGATACGCCTAAAGAGAATTGAAATGGCCATAAATTGTTTATAAGGAAGTTTTTTTAATGACACCTTGTGATTCTTGTAACTCCAGCTGACCTTGATTCATTTGTAAGCTGTCCAGTCCTTAAGAGCTAATTAATTATTTTATATTTATGAATAGACAATATCAGTAAATAGAGTAATCGACTTTAATTGTTTCAAAAACAAAAATTCTATCGGCCACTTTTTGTTTGTAAGCACAATTTATTAATAAAATTACTTCAGCATATAGGGAATCAAACAGATTAATAAAAAAAAAGCATTTATCATATATAAAAATACTACCAAGCATAAAAATACAATTGTGACATTTATACTAATCTTATTTACAAAATATTTAATTTAAACAATTTTTTTTTTACAAAATATGGAATCTATACAAATTTCATTACAAAATATGTAATTTTTACAAATTTCATTAAAAAACATTCAATTTATACAAATTTCATTAAAAGAAATATTTAAAATATAAAAATTTCATTAAACAAATATTTAGTATATACCAATTTCATACACAAAATAATTAATCTGTAATATAATATGAACAGAAACTTGATGAATTTCCTGATGTTGCTTCCATAGCTTGGCAAAACCTTAAACCCATATCTGCTAAATCACAAGGCATGGGTTCAGCTTCAAAAAACTGATGGCTGAGGGATGCTGATGCGCTGATTCTTGAGTTTGGATCCAATGTTAGTAACTGCTTGATGAGGTTCATGGCTTTGTCATCTTTCACAAAACGCTATAAAAAAGAATCCATTTTAAATATAGACGTTATTTAAGAATAATTTACTTTTAAAAATGGTTGGTGCAAAAAAATATTCCTAACCATGTGCTGGATAATTTAAATTGTTGCGTAGCAGTTTGTTTGAGTTTCTAATTATAAACTTAAAAATCACATGCATAATTATCTGAGTTGCTACTACAGATGATTAATCGTAATATAGCCTCAATGATTTTTTACTATGTTACAAAGGTATTTATTCCTAATATTTGGGAAAAAATATCTAAACAATTTAAAATAAAGTACGACCAACAATAAAATTATGATTCCATATTTGGAATACTCGAAACAAATCAATTATTGTCTATAAATAAATAAATGAAAATCTTTTTTTCTTTTCCAAATTTGTCTTACCTTTATTGTCCGTCTGAGTGTCCTCTTTCTGTCTCTAGGTAGGCGCAAACTTGAAAATAACGGACTATTCTCCGAGTCGGGATACGACTCAGAGTTGATGGGGCCACAAAAAGATGTGATCAGCTCCAACTGGTGTATTTCACCTTCACCCTGGAAGACAGAAAAACATGGGTAAGGTATTGTTTAATTTGAAAAACATGGTTTTTGGTTAAATTAATAAAAGTATTGGAGGTTTAAAATTTAAGAAATAAGTCAGAAAAGACAAACTGACTAAATTATAAGGCCCAAAGCAAAAAATATATAATAATAAACTTCCGCGAGGAATCTGATCTCGGAAATTTAAATTTCTATGTGTTAATTGTCTATTCCAAGAATCTGCTACTAATGGAACTATGAATAAGTAGAACTGATAATGGTCCTGAAAAGCATGGTTGCGCAATCGTTGAAAGTACGTCAATATTATTTTAATAGCAGTAACTGTAAATTCCTATAATGATCTAACTTGGGGGACTATATTGAAATAACTTTGTTGTCAAATAATATCGACACAAAAAACATCTTTAATTCCTCTTCTCCCTCCGAACTACAATATTTACTCTACAGAGGATAGTAACTCGCATACACATTCAATAAAAAGGTAAACATAAACCTCCAGCAAATCGTAATCAAGCCATATAGATAAAACATGCTTACTGGTAAAATAGGAATTCTCGTAAACATTTCCGCCATAACACACCCAGCTGCCCACATATCCACAGCCGTCCCATAATTCCTCTGCAACAACAGCACTTCTGGTGATCTATACCACAGGGTTACCACTCTGGGTGTGTATGTAGCCGGGGTGTCATCATTTGGTGATTTTTCTTTGAGAACTCTTGACAACCCCAAGTCGCCAATCTTCAGTTCACCTGTTTTGGTGAGCAGGATATTGGCCGGTTTGATGTCCCTGAAATTAAGTGATTATTATTGGTGATATGAGAAAATTAGTTATGCACCAAATACCAAATTTGGCCGAATAACGAATATTCGGCCTACACAAACCAGTTTTTATTTTGGTGAGATCTAAGTAAGTTATTATTCTTCAATTTTGTTTTGTGTACACAATCTGTATTACACAATAAGTTTCATATATGTACACAATCATAGAATAATTTTAATACAATATAGCTATTAAATTTGTAATTAAAAAACACACAATAAAGTAGTACTCCTTTGTTATTAAAATAAGCCTTTTAAAAGTGAACTTGGTAAAATCACAACACGGAAACAGAAGTATGGAAAAAACAGGTTGGATCCGATAATAGAATGAAAATTAGAAGAAAAAAACCTGTTTCTTACAATATTATTATATAATTGCTAACTTAAACCTTTAAGTGAAAAAAAATAATAATATTGTGATAAAGTAATTATTGTTTATTTAATACAACTTGAGTAGAGCTTGATTTAACGTAATAAATAACAAAAACTTAAGTATTTGAGTCTACCAAAAAGGAAAACTAGTCCTGTTTGGGAATTGTTCGATGTTTTAGAAGATGATATCATGAAGAAATTTGATTTTTTATTTATTATTCGGCCGAATAGTATAGCTATTCGGCCAAGCCGAATATTCGGCTAAAGTGGCTGAATATGCTGAATACCGAATAGTAGCCGAATATTCGGTGCATCCCTAGATAAAATTAAATGTTTGATTAAAATGTGTCCCTAACTGAATTTCAAAATATTGCTATGTAATTGTTGAAACACATCTTCCTTGTTTAAAACTGAGATGGACGATCTGATAAACTGAAAAGTATATCTCCAATACACCCCCTCATGTAATTTCTTTACCCATAAAGTGTTTGAAAGTTTAATGCAATTTGAGATCAAGGGAAAATGAATAATCAATTATAGGATACTACAACACCACAAAATTTTAAAAAGATAAAAAAACAAAAGGATATCATAATAAAAGAGTAAAAAGCACGTTTGCTTAGCTGGTTAAAATAAGTTGTGGCGAATTAGCCTACTTTTTCTTTTTTAAATTTTAATTCGAAAGAATGAAAAAAATTATAAAGTAGATATTGACATGCTGTCGATGTTAGTCTGTCCCTCCGAACCCCACTTCCAAAATCAGTTCTATCAATTTGATCTTAAAAATTCTTTTTTTATTAGAAAAGTATGACCGCAGAAACCCTACTTTCATACTTTTTGTCTGTACGATGTGACGGACGTAAATCTACTATTTGTCGACGAATTTCCCATTGGATTAGCATTGAAATTCAGTTTCCAGTCATTTAAATCGCTGTTGCTAACCCAACAATGGCATGAGAAACTTTATTCATTTAAAAATAATGTTATTTGAAGAAAAATTTATTTTGATTATAAACCAGTTTAGAATGACGTAGGGAATGTGATTATTTGATTGTTTTTTATTTGTTTACTAAGTAAGTGGCAAGGCATATTTTTTGTGTATAATCCTGATTGGTTTTAATTTACATTTTCCATTTTAAATGCATCTTGGAGTAGTCGAATGGTTTTTTTCTACTAATATATTTATTTATAGCACCAAATAAATCATGCAGACGATAAGTAATATTTATTTTATTTGCGATAGAAAATTAACGAAATTAATTTATTTTGGCTTTATGAAGTTTAAATTATAGCTGGATGCTGTGTTTAGAGAAATTTTTTCCTAATGTGTCAAAATTTATTGTAGAAACGGTTGGTTGTAGATGACACTTACTCTTACGAACCTAGTTGTTTCCCAGTAAGAATTTTTGTATTTAAGTAACAGAAAAGTAGGCTATTTTATTTCTTTTAGAACTTCTTGTTTTATTTCTAAATCGCTCTTTTTTTTAAAAAACTCCTTTGCTTTTGATTTAGTTTTCTTTATTATCAAAATATTTAAGCCTATCCGTATATATGAATAGAAGGATGTATTTTAATTTACAATAAATATTTTTTTTGCAAACCTCTTATATTGAAATTTTGTTTAAATGATAAATGTAAGTTTCATTGTATTTAAAAGTCCTTTACCTGTGCATGAATTCAAGCTGGTGGAGATGCGAAAGTCCTTCAAACAACTGCTTGAGTATGGCTTTTATGTCAGGCAGTGAAAACTTAATTTGTCGGCACCCCAAAATCTGGGCTAAGTCGTAGTCGCAAAATTCCAGAACCAGATTAAAAAATGAATGATCTGTAAAAGAAATAAAAATATTAACCTCATATAATAAATTATTAATTTTTAAATATGGGCACGTAAATCGGGGCTAGAAATGAGGAAGCTCCATATTTTTGAACGAGAAGCCCGAGTCGAAGTTGCTCGGAAAGAGTCTCTGGAGATCTTGTTTGTTTTGAGTAGTGGAAAGGTAATCTTCTGTTTTGGTTTAAGCATTTCTTGCCCTAATATTATTACCAATATTAGAGCAATTGTGCAAAAAATACAGATTTTTTGTTGTGTTAACAGTTCTTGCATATAACTGTCATTATTTATCGAACCTAATTTTATCCTTTTCCAATAAATTCCAATGATCTTTTCCCAATATCTTCCTTACTTTTAAGATCGAAGTATTTTTGACACTCATTGCAGATGAGAGTGCAGAATGTTGTGTATCTGGCAATGACTTAATTTTTCATTGCTAATAAATATTTTAAAATAACTGTGCTCAAATGTCATTTCAAAATATAAAATTGTATGCATATTTAAAAGTCACAAATTATATTTCTTATTTCTCTATCATTTAAGATGATTGATTTGTAAGGTAAAGCATTCAAAATACTTTGATGAGGAAAAAATATTACTACAACATTGTATGAAGACCAATCTTAGCAAAATAGCCACTGTCATATGAAAAAATGTAATTCAACCGGGAACATATTTTCCATTGAAAAATTTTCATAACGTTTTTTGAATTCACACAATCATCTCATATTCACCTAATTTATGTATTCTGTTGTACAAGAAATAGTCTAACGAGGCTCTTATCTCTTTACTAGCACGGTCAATTTTCCTATGTTTCAATTACAACTGTAATAATTCCTCAATGGATTTTCCTTTTACTATTACAAATGTATTCCTACTATTTGAAAAAAAATACATTCAAACAATTCAATATTAGGCACACCCAACAACTGTAATTATGATTCTACATTAGGAATACTCAAAACATAAACAAGCTTCCTTGCAAAAGTATTTCTGAAGACCAAAGTTTACAAATCACCGATGAATACCCTTTTCGCCATTTATGTGACTATTTGTTAACTTATTTTCTTAAAAATATATTAGATGATGTACCTAAACTACGAATTTATTAAAATTTTTAAGGGCACGCTAAAATCTGTGTTTGTTTTAGTTAATATCGGATGCATTAAAACAGATAACGAAAATACGATATTATCGCCGATTTCTTCTATGTCCCTATTTCGACCCCACCTGCAAAATACACTTAATGTTTAAAGTATAACGTCTCAAGAATTATATTATTTCAAAATAATATATTTATATTTAAACTAACTCCCAAGTATTTTTTTTTATGTAAATAAACAAGTATGTTGCTTTGAAACCATTTTCAAAATACTAATTTAATTTGGGAATCGCCGCATCGGCTCCATGTAATTTAAATCTTAGTAATATTAAACCTTATTACCCTGGGGATATTTTAAATAATATAACTCTTTATAACTTAAGATTTTAAAAACTTTATTACCTATAGTTTATCACAACAAATAGTATTCCTTAAATAACAAGTTTTCATTTATGAGGCGTTGGTAGTTAACATAACCCCATCGCTCCTTACAAAATAAACAAACAATCTTATTTATACTTCAATTAGTGTAAGATGGGAATAATTTACTTACTTGTACTAATATCAAGACAAACACACAAAAAATTTCGATCACCAGCAACAGAAATTTTAAAATAAAAAAAAACCTTGCTAAATCTAGATTGATGCTAGCAAAACGAGAACGGGCGCTAAACAAGTAAGGTTCGAAGTTGCCGGGATCGTTGCCATATCCAGAAAACTTAAGTAGAATATCTTAGCAGGGCTTCATTTATTTGTAGTTCTGTCCTTCACTCCATTATTTATTATTTAAGTTATCGGAGTTAATGTTTTAAACGTTATTTAAAAATATCTTTTAAATGTTTATTTTAAAACTATTTAATGATTTATATTTATTTTCTGTCTTTTATGTGTTTGTTATGATTTTTTTGCTGTTGTGGGTATAGGGGGCGGGGGACAGTGGAATTAGTCATTACTTTAATTTTAAGGTTGCTCCTCATTGGCTGGCGCGATGGATCGCCATTTGGAAATGAGTTTATATTTTTTCAACCAATAGTCTAAAATACGTTTTGTAGATAAGTGTAGGAAATTCTCTGTAAATTTTATTTGCATTCTTATAATTCTATTAGCAAAAATAAATGTTATTCAATGGATCGGAAAAATCGTAGATGAGAACTGCAAGAGAAAAAAGCGGCCGATGAATATTTTATTAATGCTTTTAAACCTAAGGCCATTCTCGAAATTTCAATTTTAACTCTGAAATATAAAAATCAATCATGCAAATGTGGATATCATCAACAAGGATAAGTTTTTGAACTCATAAGCAATTAAAATCTATACAAATCACAAGAATATTTTAAAGGTTATTCCTAATTAAAGTTTCGACTAATGCCTTGCGGGATGCACGAATTGTCACTTTAGAAAAACTGCAAAAAAATATAAATTTTGGCAATTTAATAGGCATGATTTTCGTTCTTTGTTGCAACACTCCTACAGCAATGAAAATAAGGTCTGATTAGATAATCAATAAATTGGGCGGAGGTCAAAGTGTCATACGACCAATGAAATCTAAAAAGGAATTTGCGTCGCCTGAAACAAGCCAACTTAAGTTTTATCATTAAATTTTATCCAACTAAAATGTTAACTTTTCCCAGAACTCTACTCAGAAATTAAAAATATTTTTTTAGCACTTGACGCAGAATTCCGGCGCTCTGTTTTACCATAAGTTATATCATTTAATGAAAATTCTCTATAATACGTAATCTTCGATTATCCGACTTATACTCTTGCTCGCACCTCCATTTGCTTAATAAGGGCTGGGTTTGCGTCTACCTACACTATTAGCACTAAGAAAAAGTATGACAGTTTTATTTATTGGTAAATGAATGAGTGTTCACTATTTTTTTTATTCTAAATGTTGAATACATAAGCTATAAGATAACGTTTTACGCTTTAAGAATGATAAAAAAAATCGTTTAAAAAATATGTTAAGAATAATAAAAGTTTTAATTTTGTAGGGATCGATGCCAGAATCGTACAATTAGGTTTTTTTTTTAAATCTTATTATTTTAAAATTATATATAAAATCTTCATGATATAAACCATTTGTTTGGAAAAGGTCTTGTCGCGTTGAAAAGTCTAATGTAAAATTTTATGTTGCTAGAACCATACACGGCAAGGGAGCGTCTCTTAATCTGAAGATGCTATTTTGACGATTTTCTGACCTGTTCCCTTCTCCGTAATTTCGCGTGAGATTCTTCAAAATTCTTGTTTTTATTATTTGACTACCTTTTTTAGTGCATTTTTTAATGTTTCTTTTAAAGGTTCGACACATACTAAATGGTCCGAAAACTTTTGAAGGTCCGAAATATACATAGTTAAATCCTGCTCGTACCCCATCTCAAAGCATTAGGGTACGCTCTCAGTGAGACTGGTTTCCTGGTTTCTGAAAACCTGCTCGAATCTGAAGTAGCGCGAAGAAATTTTCTGAACTGGTTTCTTGCGCTTAGGTGCTCATGGTGGGGCAGATTTTCTACTCAGACCACCTGATCCGAAAAGAGCGGAGCTGCTCTCCTACATGAGCGCCACCTAGCTCCAAACGCTCTGTTTACACTAGTGTTCCAGTATTTTGCTTTGCTCTCCTTGTTTTCTTTTTTCGACTTACAATTTTTCCAATCTTGAAATTTTTTTTAATATATTCAATGGATTTCGACGAAGAGGAATCATTAATTTTGCTTTTGGCTTTAGAAAGCGTTCAGACAAAGATAAAACCAGAGAAAAAATATGCAGTTCATCCGATAATAAAAGGACGGTCTAAACTTGGCGAATTTCACCATCTTCTCCCGGAATTGAAAGAAGATCCGGCTAAGTTCTTCGAATATTTTCGGATGGAACCCTCCACCTTCAAGTACATTTTGGAAAGGATTGAAGGCAGATTGATCAAAGATTGGTGCAACCTTCATCAAAACAACATTGTACCTGAAGAAAGATTGATGGTGACCTTAAGGTAAATATATTTTGCATATATTGAAATAAAAATGCTATAAAAACTGGGTTTTAGTAATAACCATTTTAAATTATTCTGCAGGACAATAAATTGTTTGTTATAGTTATTCAAATTAATTGTAAGAAATATTGATAAAAAAATTTTGATTTTTACAATGAATGTAGTTAACCCTTCAAGTTAATCATCAGTTTATGTTCAAGTTAGACTTGACTGAGAGACCAACTGTAATAAATACGCAAGTAAGTTACATTAGTCCTCACGGCGAGCTTTGGCTCGTGTTAAAATGAAATTTAGGGTTGCTTGAGCAAGGTAAGAAAAATAATTGGTTGGGTCGAGGAACATAAAGCCACATATGTGTCTTTAAGATGCCTAAGAATAACTGAAACTTCGTATTGTTACTTAGATAAACGGATATATGAGTAGTAGAAATCGCGATAAGACTTAAAAATAACTGATTCAGAAGTTATTAAATCACCATGTGGATAGCTTTTTTCTCTTTCAGTTTAAGTACATTTCTAAATTTGTGTTCATGTTTTCAGGTACCTCTCAACTGGAATGTCTTTCCGGGGACTCGCATTTTCTTTTCGGATGGGAAACAACACTGTAGGAGCGATTGTAAAAGAAGTCCTCATTGCCATATGGGAAGAGCTGCAACCCCTTCACATGCCAGTCCCTACAACGGTGAAGCTGAAGGAAGTAGCAGCCGACTTCCACAATGTCTGGAACTTCCCCCATGTTGTAGGTTGCCTAGATGGCAAACATGTGAAAATCAAATGTCCCAGTAATTCTGGTTCAATGTTCTACAACTACAAGAAGTTCTTCTCCGTAGTCCTGCAAGCTCTTGTGGATTGCGATTATAAGTTTCTTGTGATTGATGTTGGGGGCTACGGCAAACAGAGTGACGGGGGAACTTTCTTGGCGTCAGATTTGTATAAGGCAATCTCTGATGGGACTATTGTTCTGCCACAACAAGATAACCTACCAGAGACCAATGTAGAGGCACCATATGTTATGTTGGCAGATGAAGCCTATCCCCTCCTGCCATTTATGATGACTCCCTTTAAAAGGGCTACACTGGATGATAGTGCTCGCACATATAATGAAAGATTGTCACGGGCAAGGAAGACAGTTGAATGCGCATTTCAGACATGGTACATTTCCGCGGAAACGCGGAAATCCACTTTTTTGACTCGGAAATTTATCATCCCTGAGATCGATGCAAATTTGCATTAAAATTTGTGTGTGTATATATAGGGGTAGGGGGGTGCGTAGCGTCGGAACTCTGAAGGAAAGAAAAAGCAATCGCTCGCCCGCCGTCACGATATTAAGATCGCCGGAGTTTCGTGATGTAAGATGGTTTCGCGATGCTACGTTCGGCGGAGTTTGGGGATGTTACGATCGCCGGAGTTTTAGTGTAGTAGGAGCGACGGAGTTTCGTGATGTTTTGATCGCCGGAGTTTTGCGATGTCATGGTCGCCAAAGTTTCGCGATGTTCCGATTGCCGGAGTTTCGTGATGTTACGATTGACGGAGTTTCGCGATGTTACGATCTCCGGAGTTTCTCGATGTTACGATCGCCGGAGTTTCTCGATGTTACGATCGCCAGAGTTTCGGGATGTTACGATCGCCGAAGTTTTAGTGTAGTAGGAGCGACGGAGTTTCGTGATGTTTTGATCGCCGGAGTTTTGCGATGTCATGGTCGCCAAAGTTTCGCGATGTTCCGATTGCCGGAGTTTCGCGATGTTACGATTGACGGAGTTTCGCGATGTTACGATCTCCGGAGTTTCTCGATGTTACGATCGCCGGAGTTTCTCGATGTTACGATCGCCGGAGTTTCTCGATGTTACGTTCGCCAGAGTTTCGGGATGTTACGATCGCCGAAGTTTCAGGATAGTAGGATAGACGGAGTTTCGCAATGTTATGGTCGCCAGAGTTTCGCGAAGTTACGATCGCCGGAGTATCGGGATAGTAGGAACGTCGATGTTTCGCGATGTTACGATCGCCGGAATTTCGGGATCTCCGGAGTTTCGCGATAGTAGGATCGACTTAGTTTCACGATTTTTCCAGATTTAAACTAAAGATGTGTGAAGAATATTATTTAATCGAGAAAATATATGTTTCATAAAAAATATATTTTACTTTAATTTGGAGCAAACAGTTTAATATGAAGTTAACATTCAGAATAAATTTCATTGGAATAAATTTAATTATATAGTAAGTTCAATCATTTTTGACTAATTATTTAAATTGTTTTTATATTTTATCTCATTTTAAATTATATAGTTAAGCCAATTATCTTATTAACATCTTATTTTGTATATAAAAGTTAACTATTTGTTTTATTATTACAAAAATCCATCTTTCGCAAATTGAAATATTTTTGGTATCGTATATTTTCTATAAGGAAAACGTTCTATAAGGAACGTAAGTTTCAGCTTTTTTTCCCTTCAGCTTGTACCATGTCTGGCATTTGGAATTTTGTTTTCTAAATGGCGCATTCTTGCTAAACCCATTGAAACAAAAGTGGAAACAGCCGACCGCATTATCAAATGCATATGCCTTCTGCAAAACATAATCATAGACAATGAAGGGTTCGAACGTCATTTAACAGATGTGGCAATCAATCCCAATTCTGCCATGGTTAACCAGCCTGGTCGGCTAAGTAATGAGGCAAAGGCAGTACGTGAATTATTCAAAACCTATTTTGACAAATTTGTACTGTCATACTCATAATTTTTTTTGTTATACCATTTGCATTGGATGTTTTAATAAAGTAATAGTCATTCACGTCAAATTGCCCAGCTCAAAATCTTCATGTCACAGAATTCAATCGCGATTTTTTTCCAAGTACTTGAGACAAAGTTATAAAACCCGTATTTTTTATTTTTTCAAAATTCCAAGAATTAAGAAAGTTAACTTTACAGTTAAAAAAAATCTTAAGTCTAACTTTTTCTCATTTAGCTTTGTGGTCTATGGAAATTGAGTATTTTTGAACGGGAGCGACTAAAAATGCCAATCTGGGAACAACTAATCTTATTTTTAATGGAATACTATTATTATTACACTTATAATATTTTGTTAAAGTGCACTGCTGTTCCCAAAACTCTTTCTACTAAAATAATTTTTTTCAACAGTTTGGAGTTTTCAGTTTTCCAAAAATATTGTTAGCAATATTATTCCATAAAAAAAAATTAAGTGTTACCAAGTTACTTATAACCTTTCATGAATACTACTCGATTTCCCATAGACCGCAATGAGAAATAGTTAGGCTTAACTTTTCGGTTTAAAAAAATCAAAACTTTCTTAATTCTTGGAATTTCAAAAAATATAAAATATGGGTCTAATAAATTTGTCTCAAGTATTTGGAAAATATCCAGATAATTCTGTTACATGAAGATTTTGAGCTGGGCGATTTGATGTGGAATGGCTCAATAACTCTATAAATTTGAATTTAATTAACTCTCCCTCTTCCCCCTCCCCCCCCCCCAAAAAAAAAAACAACCAGATAATAAATTTTACATTATTTAGAGTATTATTATACTTGAATTAACAGTTTACTTTTAGCAGAAAAAAGTTGATATTTGGTCATATCTGACAAATTAGTTTTGAAGTTTTGGTTTTATTCTAAACTGGTAGCAACTATTGATAATGAATATATTACCTTCATAAAGGAGTTATTATCATACATAATTGAAGAGTACACGGGAAGAACCGCTTGATTTTTTAGGAGTCTTACCTTGTGTGCCTGCTTGGCGGACATTGGGGACAGGAAACAGGTTTTTCTTTAGTTTCTTCAATTGCTGTAAAAACATGTTATTGATCTCTGGCATGAATCAGGGTTTTGCCGCAAAAGATTAACAAAGCGAGTAACCAGAAACTTTACACCAGTTTAGGCGGTATATCGCTATCAGCCCCAAAGAGGCTACTAAGGAAAGCCTTCTACAAAATAAAGCAATTCTTCCTGTGTACTCTTCAATTATAAACCATGTATTTAATAAACATTTATAGATTTTAATAACTAGCTAACTAAGGGAGCCTTTGTCCAGTGGCTAACCTTTCTTTACATAGAATGGACCAAGCCTCCTCACCCAGCCATTTTGTTGATTTAAAGTCTACTTCATTGCATAAATTTTAATTTAAAAACTGTAGTATACCAAGTTCAATGGAACTAAGCTGCAATTAGATAGTAAGGGAAAACATTTACCATCTAAAACCAACATTTACCATCTATTGAGGAAATGCTAAAATATTTTTAAGCATTAAAGTTAAAATATGGGCCGAGCATCCCTTATGATTAGATCTCTATATTTGATTACTACAAAATTAATGAAACAAAAGGTTGATTTTAAAGAGTCGGGGACACTACCCCAAAAACTTTTTTAAGGCTTAAAACCAACAAATAATAGCAAAAATTAACAAAAGGAAATAACTTTAATACACAATTTATCCATCAATGTCATACAAAAGAGTAGGCCGCTGACCATATGCATGCAGTGCAACAACTTCTTGAATATGGGCCCGAAATTTAAATTTTTCATGTTCAGGAATTTTCTTCACATGGGAAAGTAAACTCCTGAAAAAAAGGAGGTCTTCGTCATCATTCTCCTTCCTTCTAGTAAGCAATTCTCCAATCGCATCAACTTTTTTTGATTCTATCTCCAAAATGGCCTTGTTGTGCGAAGAATTTGTAAACTTCATCTTTTTATTTGGGGGCCCTGACGCCTTGCTCCGAGGGGTTGACAAAACAGGGGCTGAAGATGGCTGACTGGGTGCTGGGGTCTGTGGCGTGGAAGTTTGGCTGGGTGTAGGCGCCAAATGTGGCAAAGGGCTGATAAGCCCCGAACTTTCTGGAGTATCCGAGACGACCAGCGGCTCCAAATACACTATGTCGCCCGAACCACTGTGAAGCAAAAAAAAACCATTAAATCATGGTTCATACAATTGTAAGGAAAAAAAAATCAAGCACTTTTCAAGGAAAATTCAAGGACTAGATGTTATGGCCTGATTTTAACAAATAATTTTATATGGTTAAAAATGTAGAAAACCAACTTAGGTTTCAGGTAATCAATATCACATCTAGGACAACTCTAATGCTTCCAGTCAATAAAAAAATAAAGAGCCATGGGAATTCAAGGTATTGAATATTTTTTAAATGATTTAAAGCACACTGGCGGTGAAATATACGACTCGATAACATATGATCAAAACAAAAACTTATGGGCTATAAATACGGTTACAGTTATGATAAGATGCTGGTCGCTTGCTATCTGGGAAAAGATTTAGTGACATCAAAGCAGTAATGTAACCGGGTGAAAGATCATGAGTTTGGTCCATCACATGCTTCAGCAATCACGATGAGAAAATTTTTTATATCCGATTTTGCAATAAAAAGAACAGATTTTTTCAAACACTCCAGATTCGTTTTTAAGAACTTGAAAATTAACTTTTTTTATTCAAGCACTTTTTAAGGGAGTGTACGAACCATGTAGATACTGTCGATTCATGTTAACACAAATTCATAGGGAGTAGCGAAACACTTTGTGGTAACCGAATTTCACATTAACCATCAGGATTTTTTTTGCATTAAACCAGTGAAAAGTTTTCAAAAATTAACATTAAAAAAATCTTTTTTTTATAATATACACTAATACAAGCATACAATTAGTACTTCTAAATAATAATTAGTCTGAAGAAGGCTTTCTGTTCATGTTAAGCAAGTTAGCGTTAATGTGGTTCGACTGCACCACAATTGCAAATAAAAAAAATAAAATAAAATACAAATGAAAGTTTTCAAAACTGCTGAGGTATAAGCTATTTTGCTTAAATGTATGCTGTTTTTCACTGCATGAGTTATAAATTTATTTTATTTACTTAATAATTAAATTTTGTCACTTTTATTTAACTAGTAAGCAGTTTTGTAAAATACTTTAAATCTCAATACTTTTAAATCTCTCTCAAAACAATAATTAAATTTTATCATTTAATAACATTTTAAAGCTGTGGAATTTTCAAAAATTATAGTCATTGGTGGTAAAACTGACAGTCCCTTTTAACAGGATTATATATCTGGGTCCTTCAGTTGGTTAATAGACCTAATTGATAAAGGAAATTAATAAAAGACTTTACCATATTTCAATTCCTTCCATTACTTCAGTCGCTTCCTTTCCATCGACTTCAACTTTATCCTTGGCAGGGGTTTTTGGGACATTTCCTGAAGAAAATCTTGGTCTAACTATATCTTTCAAGAAATATAGCGATCGAAAATGAACCCATTTGGGATCCTTGGCTGCATATGCAGGATCCCCTGAAAAGACCTTCATGTTGCCCAACTGCTTTGCAAATTCATCCTTTAAGTACTTCCATTTGGCTCGTAGCTTGCATTCTAAAAAAAAGGAAAAAAATTATAGTACAACACGTAACCTGGGAACAAGAGAAATTTACAGCATTAATTTATAGTCTATTTGGCTAATTTTTATCGAGAACATTTCATGTTCTTTGAACATATTTAATTGTATACCAGCTGAGCCTTGTATTTTTCATGTTGGATCGACCATGGATTTGGTTGATTTTGAAGTGGTGGAACAGATTTTCCTAAACACTTCACTTTCAGATTAATACTTAGCAACATTTCCTGAAACCACATTAATTAAATACTTTGTGAATCAAGACTCATATATAAAGTGCAGTTGATTTTCAACGCTTAATGGCTTAACCCCATCACTCCCATTCTATTTTAAGTGTTTGTTTATGCTAAGTAACTGATTGATTGCCAAAATTAATTCAACTATCATAGCTTTGACTCGTCATTGACTTCAATTTTCCATAGAAATGTTAAAAAACTTTAATTAAACTACAATCAACATAAATTATAACTCTATGCATGTAATGTTACTGCAATTCCTATATTTTCTAAATGTTGGCGATAAATTGGAAACTTGGCGAGAATTTCACCATAAACTAGCAATTTACTGTGCCATCATCACACATCGCACCATGCTCGGAAGGGTTTAAAGGGATAGTTAGAAAATTTATAAATTCTCTTGAATTTCAATGGAAAATATATATTTCGGATGATTTTCCGGAAAAACTAGCTTTTTGCCGATAAATCAGTTTTCCGCGCCAGAATTGATATAAACAAAACCCTCTTTCTTCCGAAAAAACAGTTCTACATAGTCTTCAATGAATTAATTCTAGAGTAATGGAATTTAATTGATAACTATTTAATTATATATCTAAGCAAAGATTAGTTGATGAGAGACGACAAACTAGAACGGTTTAAATAGATTTTACTTACCATCAAATTCCATCTCTTCAGAAATTTCTCGCCATGCCTTGTCCACGAAATTCCGATTAGAATGCGAAGCGCTTTTTTTATTCCAAATAGCTTCTCTAATGATAATCTTTGAAATTAAAAGTTCGGTGTCCATTGCAGCCAAATCAAAATAAACGCAAAATTGCAGAACCACGTGACTAAACTAAGCGCAGAAATCCGAAATCAGAAAGGAATATTTCATTCCTGAGAAAACCAGAAGCTTATTTTCTGATCGCCAGGTCTGCGCATGCGCACTCACTTGAAATACGTAATCAGATCAGAGCAGGTTTTCGGATATCAGAAAACCAGCCTCACTGAGAGCGTACCCTTACGTAACTTATAAATCCCTCCCCTTAGAACTCTCATTTTTGTGATGCTGCCATCTAGGAGACAAAATATGAACTTATTTTAAACTGGTATTTATTTGCGCCGTTTTGTCCTTGTTCATTTTCGTCGGCATTTTTATTGGGTAATTTTACCAATATTTTGTTTTAATAACCTAATATTAAGTAAGCAAATAAATTTGATTACTAAACTAGTTTATCTACATTATTTTTTGCATATGTGCTTTTTAAACAAATATCTAATGTTTCTTGTAAATAATGTTTTTTAAAAAAAGGTAATTTATCCAACATAAATGGATTATAAGCTCAAAAATTTGTTTGAATTATCGCACTATAGCTACATGAGGGTAATGATACGACTAAAGAGAATTGAAATGTCCATAAATTGTTTTATAAGAGTTTTTTTTTAATGGCACTAGCTATTCCTAACTTGTGATTTTTGTAACTCCAGCTGACCTTGATTCATTTGTAAGCTGTCCAGTCCTTAAGAGCTAATTAGTTATTTTATATTTATGAATAGACAATATCAGTAATTATACCTTAATTGTTTCAATTTGAAAATTCTATGTGGTACTTTTTTTGTTTGATAATAAAATGTATTCATAAAATTATTTCAGCAAATAGGAACTTATAAAATTTAATAAAAAAAAACATTTATTATATAAAAATACTACAATTGTGGCATTTATGCAAATCTTATTTACAAAACATTTCATCTATACAAATTTTATGTACAAAATTCGTAATTCATACAAATTTCATTAAAATACATGTAATATTTACAAATTATATGCAATTTATAAAAATTTTATGTACAAAATGAGTTTATACAAATTTCATTAAAAAATATTTCATTTATACAAATTTCATTTAACAAATATTTAGGATATACCAATTTCATATACAAAATATTTAGTCTGTAATATAATATGCACCAAAACTTGACGAATTTCCTGAAGTTGCTTCCATAGCTTGGCAAAACCTTAAACCCATATCTGCTAAATCACAAGGCATGGGTTCAGCTTCAAAAAACTGATGGCTGAGGGATGCTGATGCGCTGATTCTTGAGTTTGGATCCAATGTCAGTAACTGCTCGATGAGGTTCATGGCATTGTCATCTTTCACAAATCGCTATAAGAAAGAATCCATTTTAAATAAAGACGTTATTTAAGAATAGTTTACTTTTAGAAAGGGTTGGTGTAAAAAAAAATATTCCTAACCATGTGCTGGATATTTTAAATTGTTGCATAGCAGTTTGTTTCAGTTTCTAATTATAAACTTGAAAATCAAAAGCATAATTATCTGAGTTGCTACTACAGTTGATTAATCGTAATATAGCCTCAATGATTTTTCACTGTATTACAAATTAATTTATCCCTAATACTTGGGAAAAACTATCTAAACAATTTAAAATAAAGTACAACCAACAATAAAATTATGATTCCATATTTGGAACACTCGAAACAAATAAATTATTGCCTATAAATAAATAAATGAAAATCTTTATTTCTTTTCCAAAATTGTCTTATAGTCCAGTAACCAGGTAGTTTTTTCAGGAAAAAAATACAGAAATTGTTTTCTCAACTGTTTTATATGTTTTCGAGGGTGCTGAATCCGAATATCAACTTTGTTAACAAATTCGGACATGGGAACATTAAAAAAAATTGAAAAAATCCCGAAATTTTACCTCTTTTTTTGGTTTTTTCCTTCTAGCAGGAAAAGTATTAATTTCTCAACAAAAACGTCAATACAAAAGTTAAAGTACTTTAAACAAGCTAAATAAAAGTCAATTTCACTATTTATGTCAGACTAATAGTTTAGCTGCTACAACGCGCTGAAAATCGGACAAATTCCTCCTGAATGGGAAAAGTCCGAAATTTTCACTTTCAGAGCACGCAAAATAGTACTGTCGAAATAGAGTTAGGGGTCGAATTAATTGGAACACAAACTAATCTTGCTGCAAATGGTAGGAAACATGCTTCTAATGTACATACTAAAAATTACAACCCGAATTGTCGCTCAAAATAAGTTTTTTAGCCGTAATCTTGAAAAAAAACACAATTTTTTTTTTGAATTTACAATAAACCATAATAAGTCAAGTTTGGTATCAAATTAAAGGAAATTTTATGCTGACAAAGAATATACATTTGGTTTTACAACTCAAATATTTGCAAAAATGATTTTAGAAGGAAACGATGAGAGAACGGCCGAAAAATTTCACTGCACGCCACGGCACTCCTTGTCATTATTGAGATATACAACAAAAGTTTGCGACCCAGAGCCATGTTTCAGTGAATAAAAAACATGGAGTCCCCAATAATAAGCAATAATGAGCAAGCCTTTATGAAATGTATCAAAAGAATTGAGAAAGAATAACTAAGTCAACATGGAACCTGGTTTTAAATCATTCGAAATGCAGTGAAATAATTATGCAATGAGTTTGCTGACCAGTGTTTTCGTTAATCTAACTCAAGCAAGAAGGACGAAAGATTTTGTAGATCTTAACAAGGTAATACATTTAGACCGCAATGTGTGTGTGTGTGGGCAATCCATCCACTGATTTTTCAAGTGCTTCGTAGAATTTCGTTAATGGAATAATATATATTGCAGACAAGGCTAACGTGACATGATTTGAAGCAATATTTAAAATAAACTAGTCTACCATACCTTTTAGAGATGGAACTTAATAGAAAAGGTACTAAGCAGCTACGATAAAACTATGGAAAAAGGAGTAGAATAACTAGTCCTTTCTGGTGAAACTCATCGAATAAATTCAAGTCTTTTAACATACAGGATACGAGCTTACATGTTACATCTGCTTGGATGGTAAAGGACAGTACGAAAAATTCAATTACGAGCTATATAAACGTTACCAACTTCATTTATAGACCATAGCAATCAACGAATGAATAAAACGGACAAATATATTGCAAACTCATCATATTCCATTAATAATAATAAAATTCAATAGACTCTTTGTGCCCAGCAAAGTATTTCCTACGTGCTTGATAACTGTGCATTAATTTCTCTGGAACACTTGTACAACATTTGGGGATGTCACATGGAAGTACTTGTATAATGTCAACAGAATTTAAGGGAAAAGTTATAATAGTATTTGATAGGTATGAAAAACCAAACATAACATATATGGAGAATATTGTTCACATTACCTTGTTTAGATCTACAAAATCTTTCATCATTATTGCATGAGTTAGATTAACGGAAAACACTGGTCTACAAACTCATTGCATAAGTTATTTCACTTCATTTCAAATGATTTTAAACCAGGTTCCATGTTGACTTTCAGCCATTCTTTCTAATTTCTTTTCGAACATTTCATGAGAGTTTGTTCAATATTTTTTTACCGTTTTCCGGAAATTTTTCGCCCGTTTTCTCATCATTTCCTTCAAAAATAATCTTTGTAAATATTAAGGTTTTAAAACCAATGGTATATTTATTTTCAGCGTAAAATTTCCTTTAATTTGATACCAAACTTGACTTATTATAGTTTATTGTAACTTTTTTTTAAAAAATAATTGACGTTATTTCAAGATTGCGGCTAAAAAACAAATTTTGAGCGACAGTTCGGGTTGTGATTTTTATTATGTTCCTTAGATGCATGTTTCCTACCATTTGCAACAAGATTAGTTTGTGTTTCAATTAGCTCCACCCCTAACTCTATTTCGACAGTACTATTTTGCGTGCTCTGAAAGTGAAAATTTCGGACTTTTCCCATTCAGGAGGAATTGCCCAATTTTCAGCGCGCTGTAGCAACTAAACTATTAATCTGACATAAATAGTGTAATTGACTTTTATTTAGCTTGTTTAAAGTACTTTAACTTTTGTATTGACGTTTTTGTTGAGAAATTAATACTTTTCCAGCTAGAAGGAAAAAACCAAAAAAGGAGGTAAAATTTCGGGATTTTTTCAATTTTTTTTAATGTTCCCATGTCCGAATTTGTTAACAAAGTTGATATTCGGATTCAGCACCCTCGAAAACATATAAAACCGTTGAGAAAACAATTTCTGTATTTTTTTCCTGAAACACCCCCTTTTGACTACCTGGTTACTGGACTATTACCTTTATTGTCCGACTGAGTTTCCTTTTTCTGTCACTAGGTAGGCGCAGGCTTCGAAGTACTGGAATATTTTCCGAGTCGGGATACGACTCGGAATTGATGGAGCCGCAGAGCTTTGTGATCAGTTTCAACTGGTGTGTTTCACTTTCACCCTGGAAGGCAGAATAATATGGGTAAGGTATTGTTTAATTTGACAAACATTAATTTTTGTAAAATTAATAGATAAACGTATTGGAGGTTTAAAATTTAAGAAATAAATCAGCCAAGAAAAAATGACTAAATTATTCGGCCCAATGCAAAAAAAAATAAACTAAACTTGCTAGAGGAATCTAATCTCGGAAATTTAAATTGCTATTTGTTAATTGTCTATTTCAAAAATCTGCTAATAATGAAACTGGGTCATTCCATGTCAAGTCAACAAGCCTCCCAACCTGACCATCACCAATTGAAATAATATTTACAGGTTTGAATCTACTCATGATATGATACAAAAAAATTATTTTTCAGATTTTTTTAGTTTTTTTTTTTTTTTTTTTTTTTTTTTTTTTTTTTTTTTTTTTTTTGTAGGAACCTACGAAAATGTCAAAAAAATTGCAAAACGTAACTTTCGGGTAGTCACAAAAAATCCTTTAACTCAGCTTCTATAAGAGATAGATAGTTTAATTTGGTCTTATTTTAAAGCTCTTGAAATGGGCTTTCATATGATACCTCATTTAGCAAGATTTATTGACATTAATATTTCAAGGGCACGAAAACAATTATTTGACCTTGAAAATCTCAAAAAGTGTATTTTTTAAAAATCTGAAAAAAAACCATCTCTTTTGCATGCTAATGTGCTGTACATGTGGTAAAAGTTTCATAATGGGCCTGCAATGGGATCATATTGAAAAATATTTTGAAACAATTGGGTACAACAGAATATTGCAATAGTTCACCCTTAGTGGCCTTTGTTAATGAAGTTTAAAAGTACCTTTCCCCCCTCTAATGACTTTTTTTATCAAAAGGAAAATCTTTAAATAAGGTATAATTGAAAAAAAAAATTACAACAAACTAAGTAACTTATTGATTATTTTGTTTTTTTCCCTTTTCCCACAATGTTTATTTTGGAAAATATGCAGTATTTAAGCAGCAAAAATTGGTTGTTTACCCGAAAAAAATTCCGTGTTAATTTTAAATGTACAGTAAAACTTCTCGGGAGCGACCACCCTCCGTTCTGAGGAAAATCGGTCGTTGGGGGAGGGTGGTCTCTTTGAGAAGTTTCATCACTGAGCTGCTTAAAAGTTCAAATTAATTTTAGAGACAATGGTTTAGTGGCAAAAATTATGAAAAGGATACAATGTTCATCATTTTATTAAGTTATTTTATTTATATCCAAAAACAAGGTCCAATTTTTTTACAATACACATTTAAGTTACAATCTTTTAAAATAAGAAGAAATCTTTTTTTTCCCTTTTCGATTTTTCGGAAAGTACCTCATATTTCAATTTGTTTTTTTAAGTTTTGTAAAAAGACTATTAATTGAAACGTCTTTAGTATTTCGCAAATTAAAATTTCACTGGTGTTACTCCATTCCTTGAAAATTACGACGCCCGTCGCCAATAGCCCTCGTGTAGCCTATTGCGACGATAATTCAAGCCTACCTACCTTATCTACCTCTTTGCCATCAGCGTTAGCCCCTTGCTTGTGTGACAACGATCAACCCTAGTGATTTGTTTTTGGAAGGGCGTGTCCAAGCGTCACTTTGGCTGGGGATGTCAACGTACATAATGGGTCCCTCCTACCTTACAATTGTTAACTGCAGTAAAGTGAAAGAAGCTTCCTATTGACAACTTGGACAATTCGTGGAAGGGTCTTTCGAAATGATCCTTTTAACAGCAAACAGGGGAGAGGGCTGAACTTGTTCCAATTTTTCAGGCTGGTGAACCTTCCGCGCGCTTATATGGATAAAGGTAATACAAAGGATGAAAAGGGGCAAACAATGGACCATTGGCGGCGGGAAAGCAAGACTTCTTGGAAAAGTGACCCCCGGATGAGACCTGTAATGTGGTCGTAACCGGAGGTTGGTCTGGTCTTTCCGAGAGGTATTTTTAACATTAAGCCTATAGGGTGGAAAATCGGTGACTTGAAAAATTGCCCGTTTGCGGAGGTGGTCGCTTAATAGAGGTGGTCTCTTGTAGAAGTTTTACTGTACTTAAATTTATACTAATATGAAATATATTCTAATTGAATTAGCATGTGGTTGCATTGAAGCTTAATAGAAATTATACTAATTTAGTTGTCCCCTGTTTTGAACCACACCACAGTTAATATCTTAAATCTTGTCTATACTTTAGAATTACAAAAAAAAAGATAATTCTTTTAACTCATGTTCTGTTCATGCGGTGAAAATTTCATAATAGGCATGAATTGGGATCATATTAGAATAAAATAATGAACTTAATCTACCACCACAAAACCGCCATTTATATTGCTTCTGAAGATATTTACAAAAAAAATGCATATAGAACACACAACTTTTTACAACTTATTTTAAGCATTTTTCATCTCCTGACTTGACAGGCTGTATACTCTTCCAGTTGGATTAACCCTGGGATATACTTTTAAAATTACATCGTTCATATGAACATTTAGAATGCCCTAGTATAAAGGAAAAGAGTAATTCTTTGAGGCAGTAACAACACTAAACGTTCTATTTCAAGAGGTGAGCCCAGATTGAAAGTTGCTTGTCCTAATAATATGAAACTTGGATAAAGAATGAGAGAAGTCATGTAAACAGTCCCTCTTTCCAAAAAGAAAAAAAAAAAGGCCTGAAGAAAGAATTTTTTTAAAAAACAAGTGTGTCCTGGAAGTGATGGAATTGTATGAATGTCTCCTTCCATGTAGGAGGTCCTCTGGGTCTTCCTCTTTCTGGACCAAGAAAAAATTGTCTTTATTTTATTTTATTATTATTTTCTTGTAATTATAAAGGACAGACAGGATTTAAGATAGTAACTAAGGTATGGTTCAAAATAGGGGACATCTAAAATTTTAGAATTTGTATTAAGCTTCATTGCAGTCACATGGTCCTTCAATTAGGATAAATTTCAGAATAATATAATTGTTAAAGAACATTTAAAAGTAAAAAGAATTTTTTCTGGTAAAGCAACCAATTTTTGCTACTTAAAACTGCATATTTGCCAAAAACGCTGTGGGAAAGGGGGGGGGGGGGGCAAAACAATCAATTAGTACTTGTAGTTTGTTGTAAATTTTGTTTTTTCCGATGATACCTTATTTAAAGATTTTCCTTTTGATAAAAAAAATATTAAAAAGGAAAAGGTACTTTTAATCTTCATTGACAATGGCCAAACTTTTACCACATGTACAGCACATTAGCATGCAAAAGATATGTTCTTTTTCCCCAGATTTTTTTAAAATACACTTTTCGAGATATTAAAGGTCAAATAATTGTTTTGGTGACCTTGAAACGTTAATGTCAATAAATCTTGCCAAGTGAGGTATCATATGAAAGCCCATTTCAACAGTTTTAAAATAAGACTAAAATAAACTATCTATCTCTTATAGAAGCTGAGATAAAGGACTTTTTGTGACTATCCCAATGTTACGTTTTGCACTTTTTTGACATTTTCGTAGGGTCCTACAAAAAAAAATAAGCCAATAAAAAATCTGAATTTTTTTTTTTGTATCATTTCATGGGTAGATTCAAACCTGTAAATATTGTTTCAATTGGTGGTGGTCAGGTTGAAAAGTGTATAAATTTTCGTTGATTTGACGTAGAATGCCTCAACTATGAAAAAAGAAGAACTGATAATGGTCCTGAAAAGGTTGGTTGCACAATCGTTGAAAGTACGTCACTATTATTTTAATCGCTATAACTGTAAATTCCTCTAATGATCTAACTTGGGGAACTATATTGAAATAACTTTCGTTGTCAAATAATATCAACACAAAAAAAACATCTTTAACTCCTCTTCTCCCAAGAACTACAAGTATTGACTCTACAGAGGCAAGTAACTCATATACACATTCAATAAAAAGGTAAACATAAACCTACAACAAATCGTAATCAAGCCATATAGATAAAACATGCTTACTGGTAAAATAGGAATTCTTGTAAACATTTCCACCATAACACACCCAGCTGCCCACATATCCACAGCCGTCCCATAATTCCTCTGCCACAACAGCACTTCTGGTGATCTATACCACAGGGTTACCACTCCGGGTGTATATGTAGCAGGGGTGTCATTATTTGGTGATTTTTCTTTGAGAACTCTCGACAACCCTAAGTCGCCAATCTTCAGTTCACCTGTTTTGGTGAGCAGGATATTGGCTGGTTTGATGTCCCTGAAATTAAGTGATTATTATTGTTATGAGAAAATAAAATGTTTGGTTATTGACCTGTTATTATGAGTTTGGTTATTAACCTGTTATATTGAATTTTTTTCAATGTTAATTTTGTAAGTTTCATTGTATTTAATTTAAAGTCCTTTTTACCTGTGCATGAATTCATGTTGGTGGAGATGTGAAAGTCCTTCAAACAACTGCTTGAGCATGGCTTTAATGTCAGGCAATGAAAACTTAATTTGTCGACACCCCAAAATCTGGGCTAAGTCATGGTCACAAAACTCCAGAACCAGGTTAAAAAATGAATAATCTGTAAAAGAAAAAGAATATTATTAACCTCATATTACATTATTAATTTTTAAATATGGGCATGTAAGACACGACCTAAAACCAAAATGTCATTAAATTTATATTATGCTTGGACCTTAGTAGTAGTACTTACCAAGTGAAGGAAAATAGTCTAATATTTTTACAATATTCTTATGCCTCATGGCAAGCAAAGTCAACATCTCTCTCTTGGCTAAAATTTGGTGCTGAAACAGAAAAGATTTTGGGCATCAGTGTAAAAGAAAACATAAGATTTTCGTAACTTGGTTAAGTTGTCAATATTAGTAATAATCTGCTCTTCAGAAAACATTTAATATTTTTCAGCAATTTCTTTTTAAGTGCAATAATGCTTATATACTATTGGTGTTTCACAGATATCCTTGTGGAATAAATGAAAAAAACTAGTTTATTGTTGTTTATTTAAAAGCTTAAAATTACACCAAGCACCATATTTATATCATGGCTTTTTCAATAAAAGCAAGTAAATTTTCAAATATTTTTTACACTATGATTATTATTTGAAAAAGATGGGAAGATGCTTTAAAAAATCAAAATATTTGCTTTATTATTTTTTTTAATTCATAATAAATATAACACAAGGCTTTAGCAAAAAATAATTTTTAAAAAATACTGTGTCTTTTTATGTTCTAAAATTTAGCATAGAGAGTAAATCTCACCTGGGGGCTCTTCTTAAAAGTCACTCTCTTTAATGCAAACTCTTCTTCATTCAAACGGCTCTTGACTTTGAATACTTGCCTGCATAAAAAAAGTATAAGAAATATATTAAATGTATGGAAAAGGAAACGCATAATGTTTTACATTTATATAAAACTAGGGGGCTACGCCCCCTGCTCGCTATTGCTCGCCAACCCCATGGGAATTGCTGCACAATTACCATTGGCCGCTGCGCTCGCTCGCTGTTGAACATAAATAAGATTATGTGCTAGCAATTTAAAAACAAAGTGGAGCCCTACATACATGCACTTGAAGTAAAAAAGTTACTAAACATAACTTTTAATAATGTAATATTGATTATTTTGTTGCAATTTCTGAAAACTGAGGGGGGCGGGGAATGGGGAAATAACCCTTTGACTGGTACACATTCAACATTTGTAAAAAAAAAAAAGGTAATAGAGATATTCATCTACCGTCAAAGCGGGTAACTTTGGCCACGGAGGGTAACTTTGGCCACGCGTCGGAAAAAGATTCGTTTATTAATTTCTCTTCATAAAATGATCTCATCTTAAATTGTTTGGCATTTTTGGAAAGGTGGAAACATCTCCTTTCATTTCATGTAAAAAAAATTCTCATTCTAATTCTGGCAATACTACAAATGCTGTTTTCATTCTTACAAGCATAAAATGACAAAAATCTATCTCTTCCAACTTTTGTCTGGAACACTTAAAAAAATAATGAAAATATTTAAATAAAACACTGTATTCGATTCTTTTATTTATGGGGAAGAATATTACACCATTTGTTTTATTCTAAATTGAATACTTTTTATGCTGTATTTAAATATTGGTAATTGGGAAGCTTTTGCCGATGAATGCGGGTAACTTTGGCCACAGATGTAAATATTTATTTATGGAACTTTGCGCTTTAAAAAATATACGTAAGAGTGTATTCTGTTTAACTATTTTTGAAAAATTCCTACTTTTATGATTACTCATTTTTTAGATATATTTTTTAAAAAATAAAACGATTTTAAACGTTAAAAAGATAAAGATAGAATGCAAGAAACGTATACCACTCAAAATCGTAAATGTCGAAAGGTAAACATTTTCAGATTCCTAATTATGAATACATTATTTTGTCCCCTTTTATAATAAAATCGTTTGCTTTTTATGAATATATTTGTTATTACATCTTGCTTCAAAAGAGTTCTTTTTCCCTTACTAAATTAGAATTTTATTTTTCTTTTAAGCGACAAACAATACTAGTATTCATTGTGTAATGCCATTCCACGATGCACTGCAATGTAAATGTTAAGTTATATGCCTTTTTTAATAACTATATGTCTTATAACTTTGTTATTTTAAGTTAAAAGTTTTAATATTGCTATTTAATTCGTTAATACAGCCGTTAAGGGTGTTAAAAAGTGTGCTTTTTATGTATTTCATGGGTGGCCAAAGTTACCCGCCCGGCTCCTAACAGTGTCCTAATTTTTTAAATTAATACCAATTTTTTATTAATTTATAAAATTTAACAAAAATGCTTGAAAATTATTCCTAAAAGTACAATACTAGAATGCATAATGATTTTAAAGTGTTTAAATAGTTTTTGTAGTTAAATTTTTCTTCTTTTGTAAAAAAACCCTATGATTTTGGCCAAAGTTACCCGCACTGACGGTACTTATGCAATATAAAAACACATTCGAGTTGGACTGATTTAATGGTTGCCAGAGCCTTAAAATGCAGATCTTCCTGTCGGTCCACGGGAGGTTATTTCATTGACCTTCAACCACCCGAATAGGGCTCCACAAAACTCGCAAACTGCATTGAGTTCTTCACAATCATATTCTGGAACAGAAGAACCTCTAACGCTAATGCGCTTTAATGATCGTGACGATCGGATTGCCTACATAAGTTCCAACGGTTAAGCTTACGTACGGTTCCTACGGTTAAACGTACGTACAGATCCTACGGGGTTAAACGAACGTACGGTTCCTACGGTTTAACCTACATACGGTTCCTATGGTTAAACCAACATATTACAGATACTTGAACTGCAGTTTCGTTTTGTCTATCTAACCTTCGCCGAACATTCCGTACACATTGAACGGTCAAAGATGTCAATTTTTCGTCAATTGAATCGCAAATCCAATAAAATCAAATGAAAATATAGTGTTGCCAAACGTAATTAAATCTGTACAAACTGTATTATTTGGGTTAAAATATCTTTATGCGGTATTCTCTACATCAACAACACTGACAACACATGCACTCGCATTCATATACAATTTCTACCTGTATGCCTGCACAATTGTATATGAGTACGCGCGCAATTGTTGTTGCTGTTGATGTAGTGAGCGTGAGGACAGCGCTTTAGACTTTCTTAGTTTAGTTACCCACTTTCCAAATATTATGGAATTCATAATTCTGCTTTTCTGGCTATATTTCGAATGAAAATATTTTAGAAAATAAGTTTTATTGTATAAAAACAGATGTTATATGCTAAAATATAAGTGTATAACCGATTAAATTCGTATTTTGAATGCTGATAATTTTAGTTAAGCCTAACTTGGCTGCCGAATCCGTTATGCCGTTGCCATTCCGACCATAGAAATTTCCATTTATTTTTGAACACGTAAGAAGAATATATATATATAGAAGTTATATTTGTTTTTACAAAAGATAATGCATTTTTACGAGTGCATAATATAAGTCCCAAATTTATTGTCGCAAAAATATAATAGAAGATTAAAATATCCTAATTGGGAAGTATATAACTGTATGAGTTTCAAAGGGCAAAAGTTTTTATTTTTGTAAATGTAAACTATTGATTATGTACTTACCCATATGCTCCTTGTCCGATTTTAGCAATTATTTCATACTTTTTTGCACCATCCTTTTCCAACCGTTTGGAAAGATCTTTAATTTCATTTCGTTGTTCCATAATGTTTTCGGCAGTGATTCTTTGGATCCTTTATTACCTGAAAAATATATGCTCGGTAAAAAAATGGCAATGATTTCTTTCTTTAAAAGAATTACTAGAAGATTTATAGAGTTAGGCAAGTTGATAAATGTCATTAAGGTAGGCGAATACCCAAAATTCTAAAATTTTTACTATTACTTTAATCTTTTCCAAATGTTATCATAGTGATTTCAAATATAATGAATAATACTATTTAGGCTTTTGTTTTTATTTAAATATATTTTTTTTTATTTTAAACGGTGTTTTTCTACTAAAAAAAGAGGTTTACGCCAACAAGCCTACCACATTGAATTTTCATCCTATGAACATTTATTATGTGTTAAATTCTTCATTTTGAACTGATGCATGCAATGACCCTCTAGAGTTACATACAAATTACAAGAAAAGAAGTTATTAAGAAAAATGTTATAAATTGACCACAAAAAAAGGATTTTTTTCGATTAACTTACACTTGGAATTTTTAAAAAAAAAAACTTGTATACTTACACCAGTTAGAGGTTCATGGCACAGATATATATTGAAATAGCATCTGTGAAAAATTTCAGGTAAATTAATGTAAAGCTTTTTATGCTAGAAGGTGTTGGCGTAAACCCCTTTTTTTAGTTGAAAAACACATTTTAAAATAAATCAATTATATTTAAATAAAAAAATCGCCCAAAAAGCATTGTTCATTATATTTGAAATCACTAGGCCAAATTTGGAAAAGATTAAAGTAATAGTAAAAATTTTAAAATTTTGGGTTTTCGCCTACCTTAAGCATTTGCTTAAATTATTTTTTTAATCTATAGATCAAAACACGAAATTAATTTTAAAAGACTGTGATGATTAATTTTTTAAAAAGTTAGGAAGTGTATATATATAGAATAAAACAGATGCCGAATAAAGAAATTTGACTTCAAGATATCCAGGTTTTAGGTAAGTCGTTGCCACAATTTTTGTCAAATGCCAGTCTGTAACAATTAAGTCAAAAGACTTCTGGCTCTCCAATAACTTTCAGCAAGACAACTACGATTCTAAAAAACAGGGCATTCGTCCAAATGTTTTCCAGTCATTTTTTGCCCAGCAGTACAGAGATTTCACACAGGAGAGCCAACAATACCAAAACAAAACAACGCAGAGGCAATCCTGTCCAGTCAAAAGTCTAAAAGATTCGGTCGCATGAGAAACACAATCGGGGCTGGAAATGAGGAAGCTCCATATTTTTGCACGAGAAGACCGAGTCGAAGTTGCTCGGATAGAGTCTCTGAAGATCTTGTTTGTTCCGAGTAGTGGAAAGGTAATCTTCTGTTTGGTTTCGGCATTACATTGCTCTAATATTGTTACCAGCATTAGAGCAGCATATTGTTACCAGCATATATTCTACAAAGATTACAGATTTTTTGTTGTCTTAACAATTCTTGCATATAACTGTCATTATTTTTTATAGAAACTAATTCTCTTAAATTTATGCTTTTCCAATAAATTCGAATGATATTTTCTCAATCTTCCCTACTTTTAAGATTGATGTATTTTTAATGCTCATTGCATGAGAGAATCCATTAAGTGTATCTGGCAATGACTTAATTTTTCATTGCTAATAAATATTTTAAAATAACTGTGCTCAAATGTCATTTCAAAATATAAAATTTTATGCATATTTAAAAGTCACAAATTATATTTCTTATTTCTCTATCATTTAAGATGATTGATTTGTAAGGTAAAGCATTCAAAATACTTTGATGAGGAAAAAATATTTCTGCAACATTGTATGAAGACCAATCTTAGCAAAATAGCCACTGTCATATGAAAAAATGTAATTCAACCAGGAACATATTTTCCATTGAAAAGTTTTCATAACTTTTTTTGAATTCACACAATTATCTCGTATTCACCTAATTTATGTATTCTGTTGTACAAGAAACAGTCTGACGAGACTCTTATCTCTTTACTAGCATGGTCAATTTTGCTTTGTTTCAATTACAACTGTAATAATTCCTCAATGGTTTTTCCTTTTATTACAAATGTATTCCTACTATTTGAAACAAAAATACATTCAAACAATTCAATATTAGGCTCAGCCAACAACTGTAATTATGATTCTACATTAGGAATACTCAAAACATAAACAAGCTTCCTTGCAAAAGTATTTCTGAAGACCAAAGTTTACAAATCACCGATGAATACCCTTTTCGCCATTTATGTGACTATTTGTTAACTTATTTTCTTAAAAATATTAGAGATGACATACCTAAACTACGAATTTATTAAAATTTTTAAGGGCACGCTAAAATCTGTGTGTTTTTGTTAGGATTGGACTGCATTAAAACTAGGTAACGAACATACGATATTATCGCCGATTTCTTCTATGTCCCAATTTCGATCCCACTTGCAAAATACTCTTAATGTATAAAGTATAACATCTCAAGAACTATATTATTTCAAAATAATATATTTAAACTAACTCCCAAGACTTTTTAAATGTAAATAAACAAATATGTTGCTTTGAAACTATTTTCAAAATCCTAATTTAATTTGGGAATCGCCGCATCCGCTTCATGTACTTAAAATCATAGTAATTTTAAACCTTATTACCCTGGGGATATTTTAAATAGTATAACTCTTTATAACTTAATATTTTTAAAACTTTATTACGTATAGTTTATCACAACAAATAGTATTCCTTAAATAAAAAATTTTCATTTATGAGGCGTCGGTAGTTAACATAACCCCATAGCTCCTTGCAAAGTAAACAAACAATCTTATTTATTCTTTAAATAGACTAAGAAGGGAATAATTTACTTACTTCCACACAAATCGGGACAAAGAACAAAATTTTCGATCAGCAATAACAGAAATTTTAAAATATAAAAAAAACCCTGTTAAATTTTGACTGATGCTAGCAAAACTAGAACCGACGCTAAACAAGTATAAGGTTCGAAGTTGCCGGGATCGTTGCCATATTCAGAAAACTTAAGTGGAACATCTTAACAGTGCTTCATTTATTTGTAGTTTTGTCCTTCACTCCATTATTTATTATTTAAGTTATTGGAGTTAATGTATTAAACGTTATTTAAAAATATCTTTTAAATGATCATTTTAAAACTATTTAATGATATATATTTATTTTGTGTCTTTTATGTGTTATGATTTTATTTTTATGGTTGGAGGGGGCGGGGGACAGTGGAATTAGTCATTACTTTAACTTTTAGGTTGCTCCTCATTAGCTGACACGATGCATCGCCATTTTGAAATGAGTTTATATTTTTTCACCCGATAGTTTAAAATACGTTTTTTTTTTAGATCAGTGTAGGAAATTCTCTTTAAATTTTATTTACATTCTTATTATTATATTAGCAAAAATAAATATTATTCAATGGATCGGGAAAATCGTAAATGGGAACTGCAAGAGAAAAAAATGACCCATGAATATTTTATTAATGCTTTTAAACCTAAGGCCATTCTCGAAATTTCAATTTTAACTCTGTAATAAGTAAAAATCAATCATACAAATGTGTATTTCATCAATAAGGATAAGTTTTTGAACTCGTAAGCAAATTAACGAATCACAAGAATATTTTAAAAGTTATTCCTAATTAACGTTTCGACTAATGCCTTGCGGGATGCATGAATTGTCACTCTATAACTACAAAATATATATTTAATTATTTAATAGTCATGATTTTCGTTCATTGTTGCAACACTTCTACAGCAATGAAAATAAGGTCTGATTAGATAATCAATGAATTGGGCGGAGGTTAAGGTGTCATACGACCAATGAAATCCAGAAAGGAATTTGCGTCGCCTGAAACAAGCCAACTTAAATTTTATCATTAAATTTTAATCAAACTAAAATTTTAACTTTTCCCAGAACTCAACTCAGAAATTAAAAATAATTTTTTAGCACTTGACGCAGAATTCCGACGCTCTGTTTACCATAAGTTTTATCATTTAATGAAAATTCTCTATAATACGTAATCTTCGATTATCCGACTTATACTCTTGCTCGCACCTCCATTTGCTTTACAAGGGCTGGGTTTGCGTCTACCTACACTATTAGCACTAAGAAAAAGTATTACAGTTTTATTTATTGGTAAATGAAAGAGTGTTCACTGTTTTTTTTCTAAATGTTGAATATATAAGCTATAAGATAACGTTTTACGCTTTAGGAATGATAAAAAATTGTTAAAAAAATGTTAAGAATAATAAAAGTTTTAATTTTGTAGGGATCGATGCCAGAATCGTGCAATTAAATGTGTTTTTTTACCTTTAAAATGTGTTTTTTATCTCTTAATCTCAAGATGCTATTTTGACGATTTTCTGACATGTTCCCTTCTCCGTAATTTCGCGTAAAATTCTTCAAAATTCTTGTTTTTATTATTTGACTACCTTTTTAGGGGATTTGTTAATTTTCGTTTAAAGGTTCGACACATACTAAATGGTCCGAAATTTTTTGAAGGTCCGAAATATACATAGTTAAATCCGGCTCGAACCCCATCTCCAAGCATTACGTAACTTATAAATGCCTCCCCTAACAACTCTCATTTTTGTGATGCTGCCATCTAGGAGATAAAATATGAACTTATTTTAAACTTGTAATTATTTGCGCCGTTTTGACCTTGTTCATTGTCGTCGGCATTTTTATTAGGTAATTTTAAAAATATTTTCTGTTAATAACCTAATATTAATTAACCAAATAAATTTGATTACTAAACTAGTTTATCTACATTATTTTTAGCATATGTGCTTTTTAAACAAATATCTAATGTTTCTTGTAAATAATGTTTAAAAAAAAATAATTTATCTAACACAAATGGATTATAAGCTTGAAAATTTGTTTGAATTATCGCACTAGGAGCTACATAAGGGTGATGATACGCCTAAAGAGAATTGAAATGGCCATAAATTGTTTATAAGGAAGTTTTTTTAATGACACCTTGTGATTCTTGTAACTCCAGCTGACCTTGATTCATTTGTAAGCTGTCCAGTCCTTAAGAGCTAATTAATTATTTTATATTTATGAATAGACAATATCAGTAAATAGAGTAATCGACTTTAATTGTTTCAAAATAAAAATTCTATCGGTCACTTTTTGTTTATAAGCACAATTTATTAATAAAATTACTTCAGCATATAGGGAATCAAACAGATTAATAAAAAAAAGCATTTATCATATATAAAAATACTACCAAGCATAAAAATACAATTGTGACATTTATACAAATCTTATTTACAAAATATTTAATTTAAACATTTTTTTTTTTTACAAAATATGGAATCTATACAAATTTCATTCAAAATATGTAATTTTTACAAATTTCATTTAAAAACATTCAATTTATACAAATTTCATTAAAAGAAATATTTAAAATATAAAAATTTCATTAAACAAATATTTAGTATATACCAATTTCATACACAAAATAATTAATCTGTAATATAATATGAACAGAAACTTGATGAATTTCCTGATGTTGCTTCCATAGCTTGGCAAAACCTTAAACCCATATCTGCTGAATCACAAGGCATGGGTTCAGCTTCAAAAAACTGATGGCTGAGGGATGCTGATGCGCTGATTCTTGAGTTTGGATCCAATGTTAGTAACTGCTTGATGAGGTTCATGGCTTTGTCCTCTTTCACAAAACGCTATAAAAAAGAATCCATTTTAAATATAGACGTTATTTAAGAATAATTTACTTTTAAAAATGGTTGGTGCAAAAAAATATTCCTAACCATGTGCTGGATAATTTAAATTGTTGCGTAGCAGTTTGTTTGAGTTTCTAATTATAAACTTAAAAATCAAAAGCATAATTATCTGATTTGCTACTACAGTTGATTAATCGTAATATAGCCTCAATGATTTTTTACTATGTTACAAAGGTATTTATTCCTAATATTTGGGAAAAAATATCTAAACAATTTAAAATAAAGTACGACCAACAATAAAATTATGATTCCATATTTGGAATACTCGAAACAAATCAATTATTGTCTATAAATAAATAAATGAAAATCTTTTTCTCTTTTCCAAATTTGTCTTACCTTTATTGTCCGTCTGAGTGTCCTCTTTCTGTCTCCAGGTAGGCGCAAACTTGAAAATAACGGACTATTCTCCGAGTCGGGATACGACTCAGAGTTGATGGGGCCACAAAAAGATGTGATCAGCTCCAACTGGTGTATTTCACCTTCACCCTGGAAGACAGAAAAACATGGGTAAGGTATTGTTTAATTTGAAAAACATGGTTTTTGGTTAAATTAATAAAAGTATTGGAGGTTTAAAATTTAAGAAATAAGTCAGAAAAGACAAACTGACTAAATTATAAGGCCCAAAGCAAAAAATATATAATAATAAACTTACGAGAGGAATCTGATCTCGGAAATTTAAATTTCTATGTGTTAATTGTCTATTCCAAGAATCTGCTAATAATGGAACTATGAATAAGTAGAACTGATAATGGTCCTGAAAAGCATGGTTGCGCAATCGTTGAAAGTACGTCAATATTATTTTAATAGCAGTAACTGTAAATTCCTTTAATGATCTAACTTGGGGGACTATATTGAAATAACTTTGTTGTCAAATAATATCGACACAAAAAACATCTTTAATTCCTCTTCTCCCGCGAACTACAATATTTACTCTACAGAGGCTAGTAACTCGTATACACATTCAATAAAAAGGTAAACATAAACCTCCAACAAATCGTAATCAAGCCATATAGATAAAACATGCTTACTGGTAAAATAGGAATTCTCGTAAACATTTCCGCCATAACACACCCAGCTGCCCACATATCCACAGCCGTCCCATAATTCCTCTGCAACAACAGCACTTCTGGTGATCTATACCACAGGGTTACCACTCTGGGTGTGTATGTAGCCGGGGTGTCATCATTTGGTGATTTTTCTTTGAGAACTCTTGACAACCCCAAGTCGCCAATCTTCAGTTCACCTGTTTTGGTGAGCAGGATATTGGCCGGTTTGATGTCCCTGAAATTAAGTGATTATTATTGGTGATATGAGAAAATTAGTTATGCACCAAATACCAAATTTGGCCGAATAACGAATATTCGGCCTACACAAACCAGTTTTTATTTTGGTGAGATCTAAGTAAGTTGTATTTATTATTCATCAATTTCAATTCAATTTTGTTTTGTGTACACAATCTGTATTACACAATAAGTTTCATATATGTACACAATCATAGAATAATTTTAATACAATATAGCTATTAAATTTGTAATTAAAAAACACACAATAAAGTAGTACTCCTTTGTTATTAAAATAAGCCTTTTAAAAGTGAACTTGGTAAAATCACAACACGGAAACAGAAGTATGGAAAAAAACAGGGTGGATCCGATGTTAGAATGAAAATTAGAAGAAAAAAACCTGTGGCTTACAATATTATTATATAATTGCTAACTTAAACCTTTAAGTGAAAAAAAAACTATATTGTGATAAAGTAATTATTGTTTATTTAATACAACTTGGGTAGAGCTTGATTTAACGTAATAAATAACAAAAACTTAAGTATTTGAGTCTACCAAAAAGGAAAACTAGTCCTGTTTGGGAATTGTTTGATGTTTTATAAGATGATAACATGAAGAAATTTGATTTTTTTATTATTATTCGGCCGAATAGTATAGCTATTCGGCCAAGCCGAATATTCGGCTAAAGTGGCTGAATATGCTGAATACCGAATAGTAGCCGAATATTCGGTGCATCCCTAGATAAAATTAAATGTTTGATTAAAATGTGTCCCTAACTGAATTTCAAAATATTGCTATGTAATTGTTGAAACACATCTTCCTTGTTTAAAACTGAGATGGACAATCTGATAAACTGAAAAGTATATCTCCAATACACCCCCTCATGTACAGTCCTGCACAAAAGTTTAGGCACAGACGCAATTCATGAAAAAATCGTCAATGTTACTATTTTCAGTGGTTTCTTTTTTAATTATATATTCTTTAGGCAGCATGAAAAATAATAGGGTGAAAAATTTTGCCAAAAAATAAATTAAATTTGACTTCCATCAACAAATTAAAAATATCATTACTTTCCTTGCCACAAAAGTATAGGCACAAGTTTCAGTTTTATGCAAATTCTTTACATGAAGTGATTGCGTCATCAAAGTTGAGGGGTTTTAAGTTGCTTTAAAAGGTTGAAGGTAATTTTCGATGCTTAGAACCATTCTGAAGTCAATAGAATTTTCGTAGGAAGAGATTTTAAGGATATGGAGATTAAAATTCAGAGCTAAGTTTGTTTCTGATATTTCTACTGAATTAAAGCGTTCGAAACGAGGTATTTATAGAATGTTAGCACGTTGCGATCAATATCTACCAAAATCTCGGTTTGGAAGACCTCGAATCACCAGCAAGCGAGAGGACTAACAAATAAGAAAATTGGCTTCAGACAAACATTGCTCTTCAAATCTAATTAAAATCCCAATTGTGGCTAACTTTTCACGTAAATCTATCATTAGGTGAATCAATGAATCTTTATACTTGATAAAATCCAAGCTGAAGTGCAAACCTAGCTTGCTATCTCATCATTAAGATGCAAGACTGCAATGGACTATACAACACATGTGTTACAGCTATCCATTGCAGTCTTGCATCTTTATGATGAGATATAAAGCTGGGTTTGCGCTTCAGCTTAGATTTTAACAAGTATCCAGATTCATTGATTCACCTAATGATAGGTTTACGTGAAAAGATAGCCACAATTGGGATTTTAATTTAATTTGAAGAGCAATGTTTGTCTGAAGCCAATTTTCTTATTTGTTTGTCCTCTCGTTTTATGGTGATTCGAGGTCTTAGAGACCAAAATTTGGTAGATATTGATCGCAACGTGCTAACACTCGATAAATACCTCGTTTCGAACGCTTTAATTCAGTAAAAATATCAGAAACAGATTTAGCTCTGAATTTTAATCTCCATATCCTTAAAATCTCTTCCTACGAAAATTCTATTGACTTCAGAATGGTTCTAACCATTGAAAATTACCTTCAATCTTTTAAAGCAACTTAAAACCCCTCCCCTTTGATGACGCAATCACTTCATGTAAAGAATTTGCATAAAACTGAAACTTGTGCCTATACTTTTGTGGCAAGGAAAGTAATGATATTTTTAATTTGTTGATAGAAGTCAAATTTATTTTATGTTTTAACAAAAATTTTCACCCTATTATTTTTCATGCTGCCTAAAGAATATATATTTAAAAAAGAAACCACTGAAAATAGTAACATTGACGATTTTTTCATGAATTTCGTCTGTGCCTAAACTTTTGTGCAGGACTGTAATTTCTTTACCCATAAAGTGTTTGAAAGTTTAATGCAATTTGAGATCAAGGGAAAATGAATAATCAATTATAGGATACTACAACACCACAAAATTTTTAAAAGATAAAAAAACAAAAGGATATCATAATAAAAGAGTAAAAAGCACGTTTGCTTAGCTGGTTAAAATAAGTTGTGGCGAATTAGCCTACTTTTTCTTTTTTAAATTTTAATTCGAAAGAATGAAAAAAATTATAAAGTAATATTGACATACTGTCGATGTTAGTCTGTCCCTCCGAACCCCACTTCCAAAATCAGTTCTATCAATTTGATCTTAAAAATTCTTTTTTTTATTAGAAAAGTATGACCGCAGAAACCCTACTTACATACTTTTTGTCTGTACGATGTGACGGACGTAAATCTACTATTTGTCGACGAATTTCCCATTGGATTAGCATTGAAATTCAGTTTCCAGTCATTTAAATCGCTGTTGCTAACCCAACAATGGCATGAGAAACTTTATTCATTTAAAAATAATGTTATTTGAAGAAAAATTTATTTTGATTATAAACCAGTTTAGAATGACATAGGGAATGTGATTATTTGATTGTTTATTATTTGTTTACTAAGTTAGTGGCAATGCATATTTTTTGTGTATAATCCTGATTGGTTTTAATTTACATTTTCCATTTTAAATGCATCTTGGAGTAGTCGTATGGTTTTTTTCTACTAATATATTTATTTATAGCACCAAATAAATCATGCAGACGATAAGTAATATTTATTTTATTTGCGATAGAAAATTAACGAAATTAATTTATTTTGGCTTTATGAAGTTTAAATTATAGCTGGATGCTGTGTTTAGAGAAATTTTTTCCTAATGTGTCAAAATTTATTGTAGAAACGGTTGGTTGTAGATGACACTTACTCTTACAAACCTAGTTGTTTCCCAGTAAGAATTTTTGTATTTAAGTAACAGAAAAGTAGGCTATTTTATTTCTTTTAGAACTTCTTGTTTTATTTCTAAATTGCTCTTTTTTTAAAAAAAACTCTTTTGCTTTAGATTTAGTTTTCTTTATTATCAAAATATTTAAGCCTATCCGTATATATGAATAGAAGGATGTATTTTAATTTACAATAAATATTTTTTTTTGCAAACCTCTTATATTGAAATTTTGTTTAAATGATAAATGTAAGTTTCATTGTATTTAAAAGTCCTTTACCTGTGCATGAATTCAAGCTGGTGGAGATGCGAAAGTCCTTCAAACAACTGCTTCAGTATGGCTTTTATGTCAGGCAGTGAAAACTTAATTTGTCGGCACCCCAAAATCTGGGCTAAGTCGTAGTCGCAAAATTCCAGAACCAGATTAAAAAATGAATGATCTGTAAAAGAAATAAAAATATTAACCTCATATAATACATTATTAATTTTTAAATATGGGCACGTAAAACACGACTTAAAACCAAAATTTCATTAAATTTATATTATGCTTAACCCTTAGTTGTACTTACCAAGTGAAGGAAAATAGTCTGATATTTTTACAATATTCTTGTGCCTCATGGCAAGCAAAGTCAACATCTCTCTCTTGGCCAAAATTTGGTGCTGTAACAGAAATGATTTTGGGCATCAGTGTAAAAAAAAAACCATAAGAAATTTGCAAGGTGTAACACAAGATATTCGGAACTTGGTTAAGTTGTCAAAATTAGTAATAAATCTGCTCTTCAGAAAATATTTGATATTTATCAGCAATTTCTTTTTAAATACAATAATTCTTATATACTGTTAGTGTTTCACAGATATCTTTGTGGAATAAATGTAAAGGAAAAAAGTAGTTTAATGTTGTTTAATTAAAAGTTTAAATTTACACCAAGTACCATATTTATACCATGTTTTTTTTCAATAAAAGCAAGTAAAGTTTCAAATAATTTTGGCACTTGGATTATTATTTGAGAAAGATGGGAAGATGTTTAAAAAAATCAAAATATTTGCTTTAATTTTTTTAAAATTCATAGTAAATATAACAAACACAAGGGTTTAACAAAAAATAATTTAAAAAAATACTGTGTCTTTTTACGTTCTACAAATTTAGCATAGAGAGTAAATCTCACCTGGTGGCTCTTCCCAAAAGTCACCCTCTTTAATGCAAACTCTTCTTCATTCAAACGGCTCTTGACTTTGAATACTTGCCTGTATAAAAAAAGTATAAGAAATATATTAAATATATGGAAAAGTAAACACATCATTTTTTTGCATTTATAAAAAAAGTTATATTCGTTTTTACGAAAGAAAGTGAACAGTTATGAGTGTATAATTTAAATCACAAATTTATTGTCGCAAAAATATAACATAGGATTAAAATATCCTAATTGGGAAGTTTATAACTGTATGAGTTTAAAAGGAGAAAAGTTTTTATTGTTATAAATATAAACTATTGATTATTTACTTACCCATATGCTCCTTGTCCGATTTTAGCAATTACTTCATACTTTGTTGCTCCATCCTTTTCCAATTTTTTGGAAAGATCTTTAATTTCATTTCTTTGTGCCATGATGTTTTTGCAGTAATTCTTTAGATCCTTAATTACCTGAAAATATATGCTCGGTAAAAAAAAAGTTGCAACGATTTCTTTCTTTAAAAGAATTACTAGAAGATTTACAGAGTTCGGCAAGTTGATAAACGTCTTTAAGCATTTGCTTAAATTATTTTTTTAATCTATTGATCAAAACACCAAATATAATTTTAAAAGACTGACGTTTAATTATTTTTAAATGTTAAGAAGTGTATAAATATTGAATAACACATGCTGAATAAAGAAATTTGACTTCAAGATTTCCAGTTTTTAAGTAAGTCGTTGCCATAATTTTTGTCAAATGTAACAATTATGTCAAAAGACTTCTGGCTCTTCAATAACTTTCAGCAAGATAACTACGATTCAATAAAACAGGGCATTTGTCACAATATTTTCCAGTCATTTTTTGTCCAGCAGAACAGAGATTTCACACAGGCAAGCCAACAATGCCAAAACAAAGCAACGCAGAGGCAATCGTGTCCAGTCAAAAGTCTAAAAGATTCGGTTGTTGCATGAGAAACACAATCTAGGCTAGAAATGAGGAAGCTCCATATTTTTGAACGAGAAGCCCGAGTCGAAGTTGCTCGGAAAGAGTCTCTGGAGATCTTGTTTGTTTTGAGTAGTGGAAAGGTAATCTTCTGTTTTGGTTTAAGCATTTCTTGCCCTAATATTATTACCAACATTAGAGCAATTGTGCAAAAAATATAGATTTTTTGTTGTGTTAACAGTTCTTGCATATAACTGTCATTATTTATCGAACCTAATTTTATCCTTTTCCAATAAATTCCAATGATCTTTTCCCAATATCTTCCTTACTTTTAAGATCGAAGTATTTTTGACGCTCATTGCAGATGAGAGTGCAGAATGTTGTGTATCTGGCAATGACTTAATTTTTCATTGCTAATAAATATTTTAAAATAACTGTGCTCAAATGTCATTTCAAAATATAAAATTGTATGCATATTTAAAAGTCACAAATTATATTTCTTATTTCTCTATCATTTAAGATGATTGATTTGTAAGGTAAAGCATTCAAAATACTTTGATGAGGAAAAAATATTTCTACAACATTGTATGAAGACCAATCTTAGCAAAATAGCCACTGTCATATGAAAAAATGTAATTCAACCAGGAACATATTTTCCATTGAAAAGTTTTCATAACTTTTTTTGAATTCACACAATTATCTCATATTCACCTAATTTATGTATTCTGTTGTACAAGAAACAGTCTGACGAGACTCTTATCTCTTTACTAGACACGGTCAATTTTCCTATGTTTCAATTACAACCATAACAAGTCCTCAATGGTTTTTCCTTATATTACAAATTTATTTATTCCTACTAATTGAAAAAAAATGCATTCAAACAATTCAATATTACTCACAGCCAACAACTGTAATTATGATTCTACATTAGGAATACTCTAAATATTAACAGGCTTCCGTGCAAAAATTTTTACAAATCATTAATGAATCACCTTTTCGCCATTTGTTAACTTATTTTCTTAATAATAATAGAGATTTTATGTCTAAAGTACAAATTTATTAAAAGTTTTAAGTTAACGTAAAAATCTGTTTGTTCTTGTTAGAATTGGACTGCATTGAAACTAACGAAAATATGATATTATCGCCGATTTCTTCTATGTCCCAATTTCGATCCCACCTGCAAAATACACTTAATGTTTAAGGGTACAGTGGACCTTCAAATCAGTCAAAATGGCTAAAAATAAACTTTTTTTTATTTTTAAACTAAATAATAGTCTAGAAACTCTTCTACAATAATCTGAAAACAGAATTAAATTCGGTTGATTTTTAAGTGAGTTATGGTTATTTTTAGTATCAAGGGTCGTACATTCACGCCCATTTCACATACAAAGCGTCTGCTACCGACGTAATAGTTTCGGAATTTGTCTGCTAGCTTACAGCCACACATTCATTTATTTGATAAGATAGATTAGGTTAAATGTACTTCTACTTCAACTTAACATTCGTGTTATGTTTTGTTTGTTTTCGCAATTCGAACGTGTCTTTTTTCAACAATATTTTTGAAGAATTTTGCTTAGTGTTTTGATTTTCGTTGTCTGGTTTTTGTTTTCAAAATGTGCACTTTTGTCTTCTTATGGATGCAATTGTTCGGAAGCCGACAGGTCGTCCGAATAATAATTAATAGCTGCAAATGCTAGAACAAGGTGTTAGTCTTCTAAGAAGCCAATAGTGTGACTACGAATGAAAACTCTGGTTACATAACTTCAGAAAGTGGTGCAAGTTTTACTCTGATTAAAAACAGTCTGTCAAGAGTTTACTGTAGTTATTATTTCTTTAATTTGCATAAAATGGATAAATAATTTGGTGTCAATACTAAAAACAATTCAAAAACTTTTATCTGCTCATCTATGATTTTTTTTGTTTGTTTTGAAATTGAAACCTTTTTTTGGTAAAAACCTTTTTAGTTTGTTTATAACTTATTCTTTTATATAATTATTTATATAATAGTTACTGAACACCAAATACTGACAATATTTTATATTTCACACCATATTTGCTCACCATATTTGCTATGTGTCAATAAACTAATTTCCATTGGAATCATAAAAATGCCATTTTCTCCAGTACTAAAAAATATTCTACACTTTTGTCGGCAACTGATACTTTTTTCAAATTTTTATATGGTTTATATATGTCAACCTATACATACATTTGCATTCATAAGGTAACAATTTATTATCTAATTTTAGCCTGTTAAATTCATTTTATTCACACCAAAAGCTATAATAAACACCTCTCTAACAAAAGTGCGTTTTTCTCAGTTTGTTATTTTTAGTTGTGGACTATAATTCAAAAGGTTCCATGCGCATTAGTTTTTCAGTTAGATCCTTGAAACTTTCTGTAACTGGTCGTTATACTTATTGAAACTCATTTTTGCATGTTTTATATATGCAAGTTGAATAGTATTTTTGATATTATAACTATTGCTTGGGAATATGAGTATTTTTGAATTTTTTTAAACGAAAATGCAAATATATCCAATTTTTTTGAAAAAAATTATTTGTTACTAATTTTATATATGCAAAATGTTATAAAGATTTATATTACGCTCCTAAAAATGCAAAAATTATTAATTTTTAAAACAAATTGTTGCGCATGGAACGTTTTAAGTTTTTTATTTAAAAAATTAAATTTTTTGAATAAATTGAAAAGTTTTTATTATTTTCAAATGAAACTTTTTTTACTGTTATATTGAAGCATCATAAACAACCAGTAAAAATTTTATAGCATTTGCATTAAAACTAAAAAAAAAGTTTTTCAAGGTCCACTGTACCCTTAAAGTAATAACGTCTCGAGAATTATATTATTTCAGAATAGTATATTTGAAATAACTCCCAAAAGTTTATTGAATCTAAATAAGCAAAGTTGTTATTTTGAAACCATTTTCAAAATCCTAATTTAATTTGGCAATCGCCGCATCTGCTCCATGTACTACAAATCTTAATAATTTTAAACCTTATTTATTACCCTGATGATATTTGAAATTATATAACTCTTAATATTTTAAAAACTTTATTACTTATAGTTTATCACAACAAATAGCATTCTTTAAATAACAAGTTTTCATTAATGAGGCGTCGGTAGTAAACATAACCCCATCGCTCCTAACAATATAAACAAAGTTATTTATCCTTCAATTAGTGTAAGATGGGAATAATTTACTTACTTGTACTATTATCAGGACAAACACACAAAAAAAATTTCGATCACCAGCAACAGAAATTTAAAAAAAAAAAAAACCTTGCTAAATCTAGATTGATGCTAGCAAAACGAGAACGGGCGCTAAACAAGTAAGGTTCGAAGTTGCCGGGATCGTTGCCATATCCAGAAAACTTAAGTAGAATATCTTAGCAGGGCTTCATTTATTTGTAGTTCTGTCCTTCACTCCATTATTTATTATTTAAGTTATCGGAGTTAATATATTAAACGTCATTAAAAAATATCTTTTAAATGTTTATTTTAAAACTATTTAATGATTTGAATTTATTTTCTGTCTTTTATGTGTTTGTTATGATTTTTTTTTGTTGTGGGTATAGGGGGCGGGGGACAGTGGAATTAGTCATTACTTTAATTTTAAGGTTGCTCCTCATTGGCTGGCGCGATGGATCGCCATTTGGAAATGAGTTTATATTTTTTTCAACCAATAGTTAAAATACGTTTTGTAGATAAGTGTAGGAAATTCTCTGTAAATTTTATTTGCATTCTTATAATTCTATTAGCAAAAATAAATGTTATTCAATGGATCGGAAAAATCGTAGATGAGAACTGCAAGAGAAAAAAGCGGCCGATGAATATTTTATTAATGCTTTTAAATCTAAGGCCATTCTCGAAATTTCAATTTTAACTCTGAAATATAAAAATCAATCATACAAATGTGGATATCATCAATAAGGATAAGTTTTTGAACTCATAAGCAATTGAAATATTAACACATCACAAGAATATTTTAAAGGTTATTCCTAATTAACGTTTCGACTAATGCCTTGCGGGATGCACGAATTGTCACTCTAAAAAAACTGCAAAAAAATATAAATTTTGGCAATTTAATAGGCATGATTTTCGTTCTTTGTTGCAACACTTCTACAGCAATGAAAATAAGGTCTGATTAGATAATCAATGAATTGGGCGGAGGTCAAAGTGTCATACGACCAATGAAATCCAGAAAGGAATTTGCGTCGCCTGAAACAAGCCAACTTAAATTTTATCATTAAATTTTATCCAACTAAAATTTTAACTTTTCCCAGAACTCTACTCAGAAATTAAAAATAATTTTTTAGCACTTTACGCAGAATTCCGGCGCTCTGTTTTACCATAAGTTATATCATTTAATGAAAATTCTCTATAATACGTAATCTTCGATTATCCGACTTATACTCTTGCTCGCACCTCCATTTGCTTAATAAGGGCTGGGTTTGCGTCTACCTACACTATTAGCACTAAGAAAAAGTATGACAGTTTTATTTATTGGTAAATGAATGAGTGTTCACTATTTTTTATTCTAAATGTTGAATACATAAGCTATAAGATAACGTTTTACGCTTTAAGAATGTTAAAATATCGTTTAAAAAATATGTTAAGAATAATAAAAGTTTTAATATTGTAGGGATCGATGCCAGAATCGTATAATTAGGTTTTTTTTTAATCTTATTATTTTAAAATTATATATAAAAATCTTCATGATATAAACCATTTGTTTCAAAAAGGTCTTGTCGCGTTGAAAAGTCTAATGTAAAATTTTATGTTGCTAGAACCATACACGGTAAGGGGGCGTCTCTTAATCTCAAGATGCTATTTTGACGATTTTCTGACCTGTTCCCTTCTCCGTAATTTCGCGTGAGATTCTTCAAAATTCTTGTTTTTATTATTTGACTACCTTTTTTAGTGCATTTTTTAATGTTTCTTTTAAAGGTTCGACACATACTAAATGGTCCGACAAATTTTGAAGGTCCGAAATATACATAGTTAAATCCTGCTCGAACCCCATCGCAAAGCATTACGTAATTTATAAATGCCTCCCCTAAGAACTCTCATTTTTGTGATGCTGCCATCTAGGAGACAAAATATGAACTTATTTTAAACTTGTATTTATTTGCGCCGTTTTGTCCTTGTTCATTTTCGTCGGCTTTTTTATTTGGAAATTTTACCAATATTTTCTTTTAATAACCTAATATTAAGTAACCAAAAAAATTTGATTACTAAACTAGTTTATCTACATTATTTTTTGCATATGTGCTTTTTAAACAGATATCTAATGTTTCTTGTAAATAACGTTTAAAAAAAAAGGTAATTTATCCAACATAAATGGATAAAAACTCAAAAATTTGTTTGAATTATCACACTATATCTACATGAGGGTAATGATACGACTAAAGAGAATTGAAATGTCCATAAATTGTTTTTTAAGAGAGTTTTTTTTAATGGCACTAGCTATTCCTAACTTGTGATTCTTGTAACTCCAGCTGACCTTGATTCATTTGTAAGCTGTCCAGTCCTTAAGAGCTAATTAGTTATTTTATATTTATGAATAGACGATATCAGTAATTATACCTTAATTGTTTCAATTTGAAAATTCGATGTGGTACTTTTTTTGTTTGATAATAAAAGGTATTCATAAAATTATTTCAGCAAATAGGAACTTATAAAATTTAATAAAAAAAACATTTATTATATAAAAATACTACAATTGTGGCATTTATACAAATCTTATTTACAAAACATTTAATCTATGCAAATTTTATGTACAAAATTCGTAATTCATACAAAATTCATTAAAATACATGTAATATTTACAAATTATATGCAATTTATAAAAATTGTATGTACAAAATAAGTCATTTATACAAATTTCATTAAAAAATTTCATTTCATTATACAAATTTCATTTAAAACATATTTAAGATATACCAATTTCATACACAAAATATTTAGTCTGTAATATAATATGCACCAAAACTTGACGAATTTCCTGAAGTCGCTTCCATAGCTTGGCAAAACCTTGAACCCATATCTGCTAAATCACTCGGCGTAGGTTCAGCTTCAAAGAACTGATGGCTGAGGGATGCTGATGCGCTGATTCTGGAGTTTGGATCCAATGTCAGTAACTGCTCGATGAGGTTCATGGCATTGTCATCTTTCACAAAACGCTGTAAAAAGAATGCATTTTAAATAAAGACATTATTTAAGAATATTTTATTTTTAAAAAGGGTAGATTTAAAAAAAAATTCCTAACCACGTGCTGGATAATTTAAATTGTTGCATAGCAGTTTGTTTGAGTTTCCAATTATAATCTTGAAAAACAAAATCATAATTATCTGAGTTGCTACAACAGTTGAATAATCGTAATGTAGCCTGAATGATTTTTCACTATTTACAAATTTATTTATCCATAAACTTAGGGAAAAAATATCCAAACAATTTAACATTAAGTACCACCAACAATAAAATTATGATTCCATATTTGGAATACTTTAAACAAATCAGTTATTGTCTATAAATAAATACATAAGCATCTTTATTTCTTTTCCAAAATAGTCTTACCTTGATTGTCCTACTGAGTTTCCTCTTTCTGTCTCTAGGTATTCGCATGCTTCGAAATGCTGGAATATTCTCCGAGTCGGGATACGACTCGGAGTTGATGGAGCCGCAGAGCAATGTGATCAGGTCCAACTGATTAATTTCACCTTCACCCTGGAAGACAGAAAAACATGGGTAAGGTATTGTTTAATTTGACAAACATGGCTTTTGGTAAAATTATTAAACGTATTGTAGGTTGAAATTTTAAGAAATAAACCAGCCAGGAAAAAATGACTAAATTATAGGCCCAATGCAATTACAAAAAATTAAACTTTTGATATCTCGGAAATTTAAATTTCTATGTTTTAATTGTCAATTTTAAAAAATCTGCTAACGATGAAACTATGAATATGTAGATCTGATAAGGGTCCTGAAAAGCATGGTTGCACAATCGTTGCAAATACGTCAATATTATTTTAATCGCAATAACTGTAAATTCCTTTAATGATTTAACTTGGGGAACTACACTGCTCAAAACAATTAGGGGAGCACTTTTTAATTCCAACTTTAACTTCACTCCCAACTTTTTAATTTTTATCCTATAAATCTAAAATTTGTTAAATAGGTTCACTATGCATTTGAAATGAAATAGAGTCATTCCACGTCAAATCGACCAGCTCAAAATCTTCATGTCACAGAATTCAATCTTGATTTTATTCCAAGTACTAGAGACAAATTTATTCGACATGTATTTTTTGTTTTTTCAAAATTTTAAGAATTAAGAAAGTTATAATTTTTTGAAACCGAAAAGTTAAGCCTAACTTTTTCTCATTTAGCATTGCGGTCTAAGGGAAATTTAGTATTTTCGAACGAGTATAACTAAAAAGGGTAACCTGGGAACAACTAACAAATTTTTGTAAGGAATACTATTACTAATGGTAACATTTTGGTAAAGTGCACTGTTGTTCCCAAAACTCCTTCTACGAAAATTATTTTTTTAAAAGTCAGAGGAGAATAACATTAGTTCCAATGGAGGAATTTGTACAATAGGTTTGTGATTATGAAAGAATATGTGCAAGCAACTATATTTTTTAAAATGAAGTATTAATAATAAAATTTCTCATATGATAGCAAACATTTTTTAAATACTTCTTGTTGTTGAAAAATGTAAGTCTTTTCCTCCTTTCAAATTTTAACTTATATATATATTTTTTTTATTTAATATAAATAATAATTGAAATTTCAAAGGTACAAGGGATTTACATTTTTCAATAATACAAAGTGTTTAAAAATATTTGCTATGGTATTTCAACGCGGTATGGTATTTTAACACGCTTGCACATATTCTTTTATAAACACAAACCTATTGTACCCATTTCTCCATTGGAACTAATGTTATTCTCCTCTGACTATTAAAAAAATAATTTTGGTAGAAGGAGTTTTGGGAACAACAGCGCACTTTACCAAAATGTTACCATTAGTAATAGTATTCCATACAAAAATTTGTAAGTTGTTCCCAGGTTACCCTTTTTAGTTATACTCGTTCGAAAATACTAAATTTCCCATAGACCACAATGCTAAATGAGAAAAAGTTAGGCTTAACTTTTCGGTTTGAAAAAATAAAAAATACGTGTCTAATAAATTTGTCTTTAGTACTTGGAATAAAATCAAGATTGAATTCTGTGACATGAAGATTTTGGATTGGTCGATTTGACGTGGAATGACTCAATAGTAAAAAACAGGAGAAAAAAAGCTTAAGTTTTTAATACTTAAATTTAAAGGGGGGAAATGGAATAACAACTTTTTAAAAAATTATAACAATAATTATTTCAAAACTTTTTTTGTTAAAAATAGTTGAAATATATTTTTAAACATCTAAAAAATGCAAGCATGAAAAATTTAGGGTTAATTTATTTTCTAAAACTGTTTTAAAGTGAAATTTATTTTACCATATTTTTCATATTTTCGCATTTATACATAAAAAAAAATTAAATTCTTCAAAATACGTTATTCTTCCATCTAACAATGTATCTAACGATACATAAGTGGCGAATTTAACTTAGTCAGAAAAAAATCACAAGCTGATGATTCCCAATGGAATCATTTTGAGCGAAAGGGTTTAAAACATGTGCTCCCCTAATTATTTTGAGCATTTGAGCAGTGTATATTGAAATTACTTCTTTGTCAAAGAATATCGACACAAAAAAAACATCCTTGACTCCTCTTCTCCCAAGAACTACAAGTATTAACTCTACAGAGGCAAGTAACTCATATACACATATAATTAAAAAGGTAAACATAAACCTACAACATATCGTAATCAAGCCATATAGATAAAACATGTTTACTGGTAAAATGGGAATTCTGGTAAACATTTCCACCATAACACACCCAGCTGCCCACATATCCACAGCCGTTCCATAATTCCTCTGCAACAGTAGCACTTCTGGGGACCTATACCACAGGGTTACCACTCTGGGTGTGTACGTAGCAGGGGTGTCATCATTTGGTGATTTTTCTTTGAGAACTCTTGACAACCCCAAGTCGCCAATCTTCAGTTCACCTGTTTTGGTGAGCAGGAGATTGGCTGGTTTGATGTCCCTGAAATTAAGTGATTATTATTAGTGTTATGAGAAAATAAAATGTTTGGTTAAAATGTGTCCCTAAATGAATTTTAATATATTGCTATGTAATTGTTGAAATACATCTTCCTTGTTAAAAATGAGATGGACAATCTGTTAAACCATTATATCTCCTAAACAACCCCTCATGTAATTGCCTTATCCAAATATTGCTTGAAAGTTTAATGCAATTTGTAATGAATTATGGGATACTTCAGCACCAAAAAATTTTAAAAAGATAAAAAACAAAAAGTATCTCTTAATAAAAGAGTGAAGATCATGTTTGCTAATCTAGTAGTTAAAATAAGTTGTGGCTATTTTTATTTCTCAATCACACTTTTTTAAAAAAAAAAACTCCTTTGTTTCCGAGTTGGTTTTCTTTATTATCAAAATATTTAAGCCTATCCGTATATGAATAGAAGGATGTTTTTTTAATTTATAATAAATGTTTTGCCAACCTGTTATATTGATTTTTTTTCTATGTTAAATGTAAGTTTCATTGTATTTAAAAGTCCTTTACCTGTGCATGAATTCAAGTTGGTGGAGATGCGAAAGTCCTTCAAACAACTGCTTGAGCATTGCTTTAATGTCAGCCAATGAAAACTTCATTTGTCGGCACCCCAAAATCTGGGCTAGGTCATAGTCACAAAACTCCAGAACCAGGTTAAGAAAGGAATAATCTGTAAAAGAAATGAATATTACAAACCTCATGTAATTAAAAGTAATACATTATTAATTTTTATAAAAGTTTTGATGTATATGGTTGAATCTTTGTAAACAATTAATAATTCTTATTTTTAAATATGGACAGGTAAAACAAGACTTAAAACCAAAATTTCATTAAATTTATATTATGCTAAAACCTTAGTAGTACTACTTACCAAGTGAATGAAAATAGTCTAGTATTTTCACAATATTCTTATGCCTCATGGCAAGCAATGTCATCATCTCTCTTCTGGCTAAAATTTGGTGCTGAAACAGAAAAGATTTCGGGCATCAGTGTAAAAAAAAAACATAAGATTTTCTTAACTTGGTTAAGTTGTCAATATTAGTAATAATCTGTTCTTCAGACAACATTTAATATTTTTCAGCAATTTCTTTTTAAGTACAATAATGCTTATATACTATTGGTGTTTCACAGACATCTTTGTGGAATAAATGTTAAAAAAAAACTATATTATTGGTGTTTAATTTAAAGTTTAAAATTACAACAAGTACAATATTTATATCACGGCTTTTTCAATAAAAGCAAGTAAATTTTCAAATTTTTTTTGTACTATGATTATTATTTGAAAAAGATGGGAAGATTTTTTGAAAAATCAAAATATTTGCTTTAAAATGTTTAATTCATAATAAATATAACACAAGGCTTTAACAAAAAAGATATTTTTTTAAAAAAGTGTAACAGTGTGTCTTTTTACGTTCTACAAATTTAGCATTGAGAGTAAATCTCACCTGGCGGCTCTTCCCAGAAGTCACCCTCTTCAAAGCAAACTCTTCTTCATTCAAACGGCTCTTGACTTTGAATACTTGTCTGTATAAAAAAAAGCATAAGAAATATATTAAATATATGGAAAAGGAAACATATCATGTTATACATTTATATAAAAAGTTATATTTGTTTTTACAAAAGAAAATGAACAGTTACGAGTGCATAATTTAAGTCGCAAATTTATTTTCGCAAAAATATAATGCAGTAAAAACTCCACGACCGACCACCTCTATTAAACGACCACCTCTACTTACGACCAATTTTTCAAGGCACCGATTTTCCCCTATGTGTTAAAAGTCAAAAACCACTCTGGACGAGACCAGATTTCACTCCCCAAACGACCCATTTCAAATCCCTTTTCATGAAAAAAATATATCTTTATAACGTAAATTTTTCTGATTTAAAAAAAATTGTAAAAAGCGGTAATTTGGGAAAAATCGAAAAAAAAGTGAAACCAGTCAGAAATTTCTTACTTAAAAAAGGTTTATCAGTTCACACTAGTTAGTTAAAATAAGTTAGTATAGTATTTTTTTACATACTACAGTTTCTTCAAAAGTAAGTTAATATAATTTTGTGTACATTATTTGCGAATTAATAAATAAACGTATCGATAAATAGATTTCTGTAATTTTTGAATGGATAATATCATATTATCATTAAAAGTTAATTAGGTAGAAAGTTGAACTATCATTTTACAACATATTATATGTTGTAAAATGATAGTTCAACTTTCTACCTAATTAACTTTTTGTACTCTGGGAGCGACTAACCTCCATTTACGACCGATTTATTAGGTAACGGGGGGATGGTCGCTCTTAGAGGTTTCACTGTATAAGATTAAAATATCCTATAACTTTATGAGTTTAAAAGGGAAAAGTTTTTATTTTTATAAATATAAACCATTGATTATTTACTTACCCATATGCTCCTTGTCCGATTTTAGCAATTATTTCATACTTTTTGGCACCATCCTTTTCTAACTTTTTGGAAAGATCTTTAATTTTATTCCTTTGTTCCATAATGTTTTCGGCAGTGATTCTTTAGATCCTTTATTACCTGAAATATATATGCTCGGTAAAAAAAAAATGGCACTGATTTCTTTCTTTAAAAGAATTACTAGAAGATTTACAGAGTTAGGCAAGTTGATAAATGTCATTAAGCATTTGCGTAAATTATTTTTTTAATCTATAGATCAAAACACGAAATTAATTTTAAAAGACTGTGATGATTAATTTTGTAAAAAGTTAGGAAGTGTATATATATACAGAATAAAACAGATGCTGAATAAAGAAATTTGACTTCAAGGTTTCCAGGTTTTAGGTAAGTCGTTGCCACAATTTTTGTCAAATACCAGTCTGTAACACTTAAGTCAAAAGACTTCTGGCTCTCCAATAACTTTCAGCAAGACAACTACGATTCTAAAAAACTGGGCATTTGTCCAAATGTTTTCCAGTCATTTTTTGCCCAGCAGTACAGAGATTTCACACAGGAGAGCCGACAATACCAAAACAAAACAACGCAGAGGCAATCCTGTCCAGTCAAAAGTCTAAAAGATTCGGTCGCATGAGAAACACAATCGGGGCTGGAAATGAGGAAGCTCCATATTTTTGCACGAGAAGACCGAGTCGAAGTTGCTCGGATAGAGTCTCTGAAGATCTTGTTTGTTCCGAGTAGTGGAAAGGTAATCTTCTGTTTGGTTTCGGCATTACATTGCTCTAATATTGTTACCAGCATTAGAGCAGCATATTGTTACCAGCATATATTCTACAAAGATTACAGATTTTTTGTTGTCTTAACAATTCTTGCATATAACTGTCATTATTTTTTATAGAAACTAATTCTCTTAAATTTATGCTTTTCCAATAAATTCGAATGATATTTTCTCAATCTTCCCTACTTTTAAGATTGATGTATTTTTAATGCTCATTGCATGAGAGAATCCATTAAGTGTATCTGGCAATGACTTAATTTTTCATTGCTAATAAATATTTTAAAATAACTGTGCTCAAATGTCATTTCAAAATATAAAATTTTATGCATATTTAAAAGTCACAAATTATATTTCTTATTTCTCTATCATTTAAGATGATTGATTTGTAAGGTAAAGCATTCAAAATACTTTGATGAGGAAAAAATATTTCTGCAACATTGTATGAAGACCAATCTTAGCAAAATAGCCACTGTCATATGAAAAAATGTAATTCAACCAGGAACATATTTTCCATTGAAAAGTTTTCATAACTTTTTTTGAATTCACACAATTATCTCGTATTCACCTAATTTATGTATTCTGTTGTACAAGAAACAGTCTGACGAGACTCTTATCTCTTTACTAGCATGGTCAATTTTGCTTTGTTTCAATTACAACTGTAATAATTCCTCAATGGTTTTTCCTTTTATTACAAATGTATTCCTACTATTTGAAACAAAAATACATTCAAACAATTCAATATTAGGCTCAGCCAACAACTGTAATTATGATTCTACATTAGGAATACTCAAAACATAAACAAGCTTCCTTGCAAAAGTATTTCTGAAGACCAAAGTTTACAAATCACCGATGAATACCCTTTTCGCCATTTATGTGACTATTTGTTAACTTATTTTCTTAAAAATATTAGAGATGACATACCTAAACTACGAATTTATTAAAATTTTTAAGGGCACGCTAAAATCTGTGTGTTTTTGTTAGGATTGGACTGCATTAAAACTAGGTAACGAACATACGATATTATCGCCGATTTCTTCTATGTCCCAATTTCGATCCCACTTGCAAAATACTCTTAATGTATAAAGTATAACATCTCAAGAACTATATTATTTCAAAATAATATATTTAAACTAACTCCCAAGACTTTTTAAATGTAAATAAACAAATATGTTGCTTTGAAACTATTTTCAAAATCCTAATTTAATTTGGGAATCGCCGCATCCGCTTCATGTACTTAAAATCATAGTAATTTTAAACCTTATTACCCTGGGGATATTTTAAATAGTATAACTCTTTATAACTTAATATTTTTAAAACTTTATTACGTATAGTTTATCACAACAAATAGTATTCCTTAAATAAAAAATTTTCATTTATGAGGCGTCGGTAGTTAACATAACCCCATAGCTCCTTGCAAAGTAAACAAACAATCTTATTTATTCTTTAAATAGACTAAGAAGGGAATAATTTACTTACTTCCACACAAATCGGGACAAAGAACAAAATTTTCGATCAGCAATAACAGAAATTTTAAAATATAAAAAAAACCCTGTTAAATTTTGACTGATGCTAGCAAAACTAGAACCGACGCTAAACAAGTATAAGGTTCGAAGTTGCCGGGATCGTTGCCATATTCAGAAAACTTAAGTGGAACATCTTAACAGTGCTTCATTTATTTGTAGTTTTGTCCTTCACTCCATTATTTATTATTTAAGTTATTGGAGTTAATGTATTAAACGTTATTTAAAAATATCTTTTAAATGATTATTTTAAAACTATTTAATGATATATATTTATTTTGTGTCTTTTATGTGTTATGATTTTATTTTTATGGTTGGAGGGGGCGGGGGACAGTGGAATTAGTCATTACTTTAACTTTTAGGTTGCTCCTCATTAGCTGACACGATGCATCGCCATTTTGAAATGAGTTTATATTTTTTCACCCGATAGTTTAAAATACGTTTTTTTTAGATCAGTGTAGGAAATTCTCTTTAAATTTTATTTACATTCTTATTATTATATTAGCAAAAATAAATATTATTCAATGGATCGGGAAAATCGTAAATGGGAACTGCAAGAGAAAAAAATGACCCATGAATATTTTATTAATGCTTTTAAACCTAAGGCCATTCTCGAAATTTCAATTTTAACTCTGTAATAAGTAAAAATCAATCATACAAATGTGTATTTCATCAATAAGGATAAGTTTTTGAACTCGTAAGCAAATTAACGAATCACAAGAATATTTTAAAAGTTATTCCTAATTAACGTTTCGACTAATGCCTTGCGGGATGCATGAATTGTCACTCTATAACTACAAAATATATATTTAATTATTTAATAGTCATGATTTTCGTTCATTGTTGCAACACTTCTACAGCAATGAAAATAAGGTCTGATTAGATAATCAATGAATTGGGCGGAGGTTAAGGTGTCATACGACCAATGAAATCCAGAAAGGAATTTGCGTCGCCTGAAACAAGCCAACTTAAATTTTATCATTAAATTTTAATCAAACTAAAATTTTAACTTTTCCCAGAACTCAACTCAGAAATTAAAAATAATTTTTTAGCACTTGACGCAGAATTCCGACGCTCTGTTTACCATAAGTTTTATCATTTAATGAAAATTCTCTATAATACGTAATCTTCGATTATCCGACTTATACTCTTGCTCGCACCTCCATTTGCTTTACAAGGGCTGGGTTTGCGTCTACCTACACTATTAGCACTAAGAAAAAGTATTACAGTTTTATTTATTGGTAAATGAAAGAGTGTTCACTGTTTTTTTTCTAAATGTTGAATATATAAGCTATAAGATAACGTTTTACGCTTTAGGAATGATAAAAAATTGTTAAAAAAATGTTAAGAATAATAAAAGTTTTAATTTTGTAGTGATCGATGCCAGAATCGTGCAATTAAATGTGTTTTTTTACCTTTAAAATGTGTTTTTTATCTCTTAATCTCAAGATGCTATTTTGACGATTTTCTGACATGTTCCCTTCTCCGTAATTTCGCGTAAAATTCTTCAAAATTCTTGTTTTTATTATTTGACTACCTTTTTAGGGGATTTGTTAATTTTCGTTTAAAGGTTCGACACATACTAAATGGTCCGAAATTTTTTGAAGGTCCGAAATATACATAGTTAAATCCGGCTCGAACCCCATCTCCAAGCATTACGTAACTTATAAATGCCTCCCCTAACAACTCTCATTTTTGTGATGCTGCCATCTAGGAGATAAAATATGAACTTATTTTAAACTTGTAATTATTTGCGCCGTTTTGACCTTGTTCATTGTCGTCGGCATTTTTATTAGGTAATTTTAAAAATATTTTCTGTTAATAACCTAATATTAATTAACCAAATAAATTTGATTACTAAACTAGTTTATCTACATTATTTTTAGCATATGTGCTTTTTAAACAAATATCTAATGTTTCTTGTAAATAATGTTTAAAAAAAAATAATTTATCTAACACAAATGGATTATAAGCTTGAAAATTTGTTTGAATTATCGCACTAGGAGCTACATAAGGGTGATGATACGCCTAAAGAGAATTGAAATGGCCATAAATTGTTTATAAGGAAGTTTTTTTAATGACACCTTGTGATTCTTGTAACTCCAGCTGACCTTGATTCATTTGTAAGCTGTCCAGTCCTTAAGAGCTAATTAATTATTTTATATTTATGAATAGACAATATCAGTAAATAGAGTAATCGACTTTAATTGTTTCAAAATAAAAATTCTATCGGTCACTTTTTGTTTATAAGCACAATTTATTAATAAAATTACTTCAGCATATAGGGAATCAAACAGATTAATAAAAAAAAGCATTTATCATATATAAAAATACTACCAAGCATAAAAATACAATTGTGACATTTATACAAATCTTATTTACAAAATATTTAATTTAAACATTTTTTTTTTACAAAATATGGAATCTATACAAATTTCATTCAAAATATGTAATTTTTACAAATTTCATTTAAAAACATTCAATTTATACAAATTTCATTAAAAGAAATATTTAAAATATAAAAATTTCATTAAACAAATATTTAGTATATACCAATTTCATACACAAAATAATTAATCTGTAATATAATATGAAAAGAAACTTGATGAATTTCCTGATGTTGCTTCCATAGCTTGGCAAAACCTTAAACCCATATCTGCTGAATCACAAGGCATGGGTTCAGCTTCAAAAAACTGATGGCTGAGGGATGCTGATGCGCTGATTCTTGAGTTTGGATCCAATGTTAGTAACTGCTTGATGAGGTTCATGGCTTTGTCCTCTTTCACAAAACGCTATAAAAAAGAATCCATTTTAAATATAGACGTTATTTAAGAATAATTTACTTTTAAAAATGGTTGGTGCAAAAAAATATTCCTAACCATGTGCTGGATAATTTAAATTGTTGCGTAGCAGTTTGTTTGAGTTTCTAATTATAAACTTAAAAATCAAAAGCATAATTATCTGATTTGCTACTACAGTTGATTAATCGTAATATAGCCTCAATGATTTTTTACTATGTTACAAAGGTATTTATTCCTAATATTTGGGAAAAAATATCTAAACAATTTAAAATAAAGTACGACCAACAATAAAATTATGATTCCATATTTGGAATACTCGAAACAAATCAATTATTGTCTATAAATAAATAAATGAAAATCTTTTTCTCTTTTCCAAATTTGTCTTACCTTTATTGTCCGTCTGAGTGTCCTCTTTCTGTCTCCAGGTAGGCGCAAACTTGAAAATAACGGACTATTCTCCGAGTCGGGATACGACTCAGAGTTGATGGGGCCACAAAAAGATGTGATCAGCTCCAACTGGTGTATTTCACCTTCACCCTGGAAGACAGAAAAACATGGGTAAGGTATTGTTTAATTTGAAAAACATGGTTTTTGGTTAAATTAATAAAAGTATTGGAGGTTTAAAATTTAAGAAATAAGTCAGAAAAGACAAACTGACTAAATTATAAGGCCCAAAGCAAAAAATATATAATAATAAACTTACGAGAGGAATCTGATCTCGGAAATTTAAATTTCTATGTGTTAATTGTCTATTCCAAGAATCTGCTAATAATGGAACTATGAATAAGTAGAACTGATAATGGTCCTGAAAAGCATGGTTGCGCAATCGTTGAAAGTACGTCAATATTATTTTAATAGCAGTAACTGTAAATTCCTTTAATGATCTAACTTGGGGGACTATATTGAAATAACTTTGTTGTCAAATAATATCGACACAAAAAACATCTTTAATTCCTCTTCTCCCGCGAACTACAATATTTACTCTACAGAGGCTAGTAACTCGTATACACATTCAATAAAAAGGTAAACATAAACCTCCAACAAATCGTAATCAAGCCATATAGATAAAACATGCTTACTGGTAAAATAGGAATTCTCGTAAACATTTCCGCCATAACACACCCAGCTGCCCACATATCCACAGCCGTCCCATAATTCCTCTGCAACAACAGCACTTCTGGTGATCTATACCACAGGGTTACCACTCTGGGTGTGTATGTAGCCGGGGTGTCATCATTTGGTGATTTTTCTTTGAGAACTCTTGACAACCCCAAGTCGCCAATCTTCAGTTCACCTGTTTTGGTGAGCAGGATATTGGCCGGTTTGATGTCCCTGAAATTAAGTGATTATTATTGGTGATATGAGAAAATTAGTTATGCACCAAATACCAAATTTGGCCGAATAACGAATATTCGGCCTACACAAACCAGTTTTTATTTTGGTGAGATCTAAGTAAGTTGTATTTATTATTCATCAATTTCAATTCAATTTTGTTTTGTGTACACAATCTGTATTACACAATAAGTTTCATATATGTACACAATCATAGAATAATTTTAATACAATATAGCTATTAAATTTGTAATTAAAAAACACACAATAAAGTAGTACTCCTTTGTTATTAAAATAAGCCTTTTAAAAGTGAACTTGGTAAAATCACAACACGGAAACAGAAGTATGGAAAAAACAGGGTGGATCCGATGTTAGAATGAAAATTAGAAGAAAAAAACCTGTGGCTTACAATATTATTATATAATTGCTAACTTAAACCTTTAAGTGAAAAAAAAACTATATTGTGATAAAGTAATTATTGTTTATTTAATACAACTTGGGTAGAGCTTGATTTAACGTAATAAATAACAAAAACTTAAGTATTTGAGTCTACCAAAAAGGAAAACTAGTCCTGTTTGGGAATTGTTTGATGTTTTATAAGATGATAACATGAAGAAATTTGATTTTTTTATTATTATTCGGCCGAATAGTATAGCTATTCGGCCAAGCCGAATATTCGGCTAAAGTGGCTGAATATGCTGAATACCGAATAGTAGCCGAATATTCGGTGCATCCCTAGATAAAATTAAATGTTTGATTAAAATGTGTCCCTAACTGAATTTCAAAATATTGCTATGTAATTGTTGAAACACATCTTCCTTGTTTAAAACTGAGATGGACAATCTGATAAACTGAAAAGTATATCTCCAATACACCCCCTCATGTACAGTCCTGCACAAAAGTTTAGGCACAGACGCAATTCATGAAAAAATCGTCAATGTTACTATTTTCAGTGGTTTCTTTTTTAATTATATATTCTTTAGGCAGCATGAAAAATAATAGGGTGAAAAATTTTGCCAAAAAATAAATTAAATTTGACTTCCATCAACAAATTAAAAATATCATTACTTTCCTTGCCACAAAAGTATAGGCACAAGTTTCAGTTTTATGCAAATTCTTTACATGAAGTGATTGCGTCATCAAAGTTGAGGGGTTTTAAGTTGCTTTAAAAGGTTGAAGGTAATTTTCGATGCTTAGAACCATTCTGAAGTCAATAGAATTTTCGTAGGAAGAGATTTTAAGGATATGGAGATTAAAATTCAGAGCTAAGTTTGTTTCTGATATTTCTACTGAATTAAAGCGTTCGAAACGAGGTATTTATAGAATGTTAGCACGTTGCGATCAATATCTACCAAAATCTCGGTTTGGAAGACCTCGAATCACCAGCAAGCGAGAGGACTAACAAATAAGAAAATTGGCTTCAGACAAACATTGCTCTTCAAATCTAATTAAAATCCCAATTGTGGCTAACTTTTCACGTAAATCTATCATTAGGTGAATCAATGAATCTTTATACTTGATAAAATCCAAGCTGAAGTGCAAACCTAGCTTGCTATCTCATCATTAAGATGCAAGACTGCAATGGACTATACAACACATGTGTTACAGCTATCCATTGCAGTCTTGCATCTTTATGATGAGATATAAAGCTGGGTTTGCGCTTCAGCTTAGATTTTAACAAGTATCCAGATTCATTGATTCACCTAATGATAGGTTTACGTGAAAAGATAGCCACAATTGGGATTTTAATTTAATTTGAAGAGCAATGTTTGTCTGAAGCCAATTTTCTTATTTGTTTGTCCTCTCGTTTTATGGTGATTCGAGGTCTTAGAGACCAAAATTTGGTAGATATTGATCGCAACGTGCTAACACTCGATAAATACCTCGTTTCGAACGCTTTAATTCAGTAAAAATATCAGAAACAGATTTAGCTCTGAATTTTAATCTCCATATCCTTAAAATCTCTTCCTACGAAAATTCTATTGACTTCAGAATGGTTCTAACCATTGAAAATTACCTTCAATCTTTTAAAGCAACTTAAAACCCCTCCCCTTTGATGACGCAATCACTTCATGTAAAGAATTTGCATAAAACTGAAACTTGTGCCTATACTTTTGTGGCAAGGAAAGTAATGATATTTTTAATTTGTTGATAGAAGTCAAATTTATTTTATGTTTTAACAAAAATTTTCACCCTATTATTTTTCATGCTGCCTAAAGAATATATATTTAAAAAAGAAACCACTGAAAATAGTAACATTGACGATTTTTTCATGAATTTCGTCTGTGCCTAAACTTTTGTGCAGGACTGTAATTTCTTTACCCATAAAGTGTTTGAAAGTTTAATGCAATTTGAGATCAAGGGAAAATGAATAATCAATTATAGGATACTACAACACCACAAAATTTTTAAAAGATAAAAAAACAAAAGGATATCATAATAAAAGAGTAAAAAGCACGTTTGCTTAGCTGGTTAAAATAAGTTGTGGCGAATTAGCCTACTTTTTCTTTTTTAAATTTTAATTCGAAAGAATGAAAAAAATTATAAAGTAATATTGACATACTGTCGATGTTAGTCTGTCCCTCCGAACCCCACTTCCAAAATCAGTTCTATCAATTTGATCTTAAAAATTCTTTTTTTTATTAGAAAAGTATGACCGCAGAAACCCTACTTACATACTTTTTGTCTGTACGATGTGACGGACGTAAATCTACTATTTGTCGACGAATTTCCCATTGGATTAGCATTGAAATTCAGTTTCCAGTCATTTAAATCGCTGTTGCTAACCCAACAATGGCATGAGAAACTTTATTCATTTAAAAATAATGTTATTTGAAGAAAAATTTATTTTGATTATAAACCAGTTTAGAATGACATAGGGAATGTGATTATTTGATTGTTTATTATTTGTTTACTAAGTTAGTGGCAATGCATATTTTTTGTGTATAATCCTGATTGGTTTTAATTTACATTTTCCATTTTAAATGCATCTTGGAGTAGTCGTATGGTTTTTTTCTACTAATATATTTATTTATAGCACCAAATAAATCATGCAGACGATAAGTAATATTTATTTTATTTGCGATAGAAAATTAACGAAATTAATTTATTTTGGCTTTATGAAGTTTAAATTATAGCTGGATGCTGTGTTTAGAGAAATTTTTTCCTAATGTGTCAAAATTTATTGTAGAAACGGTTGGTTGTAGATGACACTTACTCTTACGAACCTAGTTGTTTCCCAGTAAGAATTTTTGTATTTAAGTAACAGAAAAGTAGGCTATTTTATTTCTTTTAGAACTTCTTGTTTTATTTCTAAATTGCTCTTTTTTTAAAAAAAACTCTTTTGCTTTAGATTTAGTTTTCTTTATTATCAAAATATTTAAGCCTATCCGTATATATGAATAGAAGGATGTATTTTAATTTACAATAAATATTTTTTTTTGCAAACCTCTTATATTGAAATTTTGTTTAAATGATAAATGTAAGTTTCATTGTATTTAAAAGTCCTTTACCTGTGCATGAATTCAAGCTGGTGGAGATGCGAAAGTCCTTCAAACAACTGCTTCAGTATGGCTTTTATGTCAGGCAGTGAAAACTTAATTTGTCGGCACCCCAAAATCTGGGCTAAGTCGTAGTCGCAAAATTCCAGAACCAGATTAAAAAATGAATGATCTGTAAAAGAAATAAAAATATTAACCTCATATAATACATTATTAATTTTTAAATATGGGCACGTAAAACACGACTTAAAACCAAAATTTCATTAAATTTATATTATGCTTAACCCTTAGTTGTACTTACCAAGTGAAGGAAAATAGTCTGATATTTTTACAATATTCTTGTGCCTCATGGCAAGCAAAGTCAACATCTCTCTCTTGGCCAAAATTTGGTGCTGTAACAGAAATGATTTTGGGCATCAGTGTAAAAAAAAAAACCATAAGAAATTTGCAAGGTGTAACACAAGATATTCGGAACTTGGTTAAGTTGTCAAAATTAGTAATAAATCTGCTCTTCAGAAAATATTTGATATTTATCAGCAATTTCTTTTTAAATACAATAATTCTTATATACTGTTAGTGTTTCACAGATATCTTTGTGGAATAAATGTAAAGGAAAAAAGTAGTTTAATGTTGTTTAATTAAAAGTTTAAATTTACACCAAGTACCATATTTATACCATGTTTTTTTCAATAAAAGCAAGTAAAGTTTCAAATAATTTTGGCACTTGGATTATTATTTGAGAAAGATGGGAAGATGTTTAAAAAAATCAAAATATTTGCTTTAATTTTTTTAAAATTCATAGTAAATATAACAAACACAAGGGTTTAACAAAAAATAATTTAAAAAAATACTGTGTCTTTTTACGTTCTACAAATTTAGCATAGAGAGTAAATCTCACCTGGTGGCTCTTCCCAAAAGTCACCCTCTTTAATGCAAACTCTTCTTCATTCAAACGGCTCTTGACTTTGAATACTTGCCTGTATAAAAAAAGTATAAGAAATATATTAAATATATGGAAAAGTAAACACATCATTTTTTTGCATTTATAAAAAAAGTTATATTCGTTTTTACGAAAGAAAGTGAACAGTTATGAGTGTATAATTTAAATCACAAATTTATTGTCGCAAAAATATAACATAGGATTAAAATATCCTAATTGGGAAGTTTATAACTGTATGAGTTTAAAAGGAGAAAAGTTTTTATTGTTATAAATATAAACTATTGATTATTTACTTACCCATATGCTCCTTGTCCGATTTTAGCAATTACTTCATACTTTGTTGCTCCATCCTTTTCCAATTTTTTGGAAAGATCTTTAATTTCATTTCTTTGTGCCATGATGTTTTTGCAGTAATTCTTTAGATCCTTAATTACCTGAAAATATATGCTCGGTAAAAAAAAAGTTGCAACGATTTCTTTCTTTAAAAGAATTACTAGAAGATTTACAGAGTTCGGCAAGTTGATAAACGTCTTTAAGCATTTGCTTAAATTATTTTTTTAATCTATTGATCAAAACACCAAATATAATTTTAAAAGACTGACGTTTAATTATTTTTAAATGTTAAGAAGTGTATAAATATTGAATAACACATGCTGAATAAAGAAATTTGACTTCAAGATTTCCAGTTTTTAAGTAAGTCGTTGCCATAATTTTTGTCAAATGTAACAATTATGTCAAAAGACTTCTGGCTCTTCAATAACTTTCAGCAAGATAACTACGATTCAATAAAACAGGGCATTTGTCACAATATTTTCCAGTCATTTTTTGTCCAGCAGAACAGAGATTTCACACAGGCAAGCCAACAATGCCAAAACAAAGCAACGCAGAGGCAATCGTGTCCAGTCAAAAGTCTAAAAGATTCGGTTGTTGCATGAGAAACACAATCTAGGCTAGAAATGAGGAAGCTCCATATTTTTGAACGAGAAGCCCGAGTCGAAGTTGCTCGGAAAGAGTCTCTGGAGATCTTGTTTGTTTTGAGTAGTGGAAAGGTAATCTTCTGTTTTGGTTTAAGCATTTCTTGCCCTAATATTATTACCAACATTAGAGCAATTGTGCAAAAAATATAGATTTTTTGTTGTGTTAACAGTTCTTGCATATAACTGTCATTATTTATCGAACCTAATTTTATCCTTTTCCAATAAATTCCAATGATCTTTTCCCAATATCTTCCTTACTTTTAAGATCGAAGTATTTTTGACGCTCATTGCAGATGAGAGTGCAGAATGTTGTGTATCTGGCAATGACTTAATTTTTCATTGCTAATAAATATTTTAAAATAACTGTGCTCAAATGTCATTTCAAAATATAAAATTGTATGCATATTTAAAAGTCACAAATTATATTTCTTATTTCTCTATCATTTAAGATGATTGATTTGTAAGGTAAAGCATTCAAAATACTTTGATGAGGAAAAAATATTTCTACAACATTGTATGAAGACCAATCTTAGCAAAATAGCCACTGTCATATGAAAAAATGTAATTCAACCAGGAACATATTTTCCATTGAAAAGTTTTCATAACTTTTTTTGAATTCACACAATTATCTCATATTCACCTAATTTATGTATTCTGTTGTACAAGAAACAGTCTGACGAGACTCTTATCTCTTTACTAGACACGGTCAATTTTCCTATGTTTCAATTACAACCATAACAAGTCCTCAATGGTTTTTCCTTATATTACAAATTTATTTATTCCTACTAATTGAAAAAAAATGCATTCAAACAATTCAATATTACTCACAGCCAACAACTGTAATTATGATTCTACATTAGGAATACTCTAAATATTAACAGGCTTCCGTGCAAAAATTTTTACAAATCATTAATGAATCACCTTTTCGCCATTTGTTAACTTATTTTCTTAATAATAATAGAGATTTTATGTCTAAAGTACAAATTTATTAAAAGTTTTAAGTTAACGTAAAAATCTGTTTGTTCTTGTTAGAATTGGACTGCATTGAAACTAACGAAAATATGATATTATCGCCGATTTCTTCTATGTCCCAATTTCGATCCCACCTGCAAAATACACTTAATGTTTAAAGTAATAACGTCTCGAGAATTATATTATTTCAGAATAGTATATTTGAAATAACTCCCAAAAGTTTATTGAATCTAAATAAGCAAAGTTGTTATTTTGAAACCATTTTCAAAATCCTAATTTAATTTGGCAATCGCCGCATCTGCTCCATGTACTACAAATCTTAATAATTTTAAACCTTATTTATTACCCTGATGATATTTGAAATTATATAACTCTTAATATTTTAAAAACTTTATTACTTATAGTTTATCACAACAAATAGCATTCTTTAAATAACAAGTTTTCATTAATGAGGCGTCGGTAGTAAACATAACCCCATCGCTCCTAACAATATAAACAAAGTTATTTATCCTTCAATTAGTGTAAGATGGGAATAATTTACTTACTTGTACTATTATCAGGACAAACACACAAAAAAAATTTCGATCACCAGCAACAGAAATTTAAAAAAAAAAAAAAAACCTTGCTAAATCTAGATTGATGCTAGCAAAACGAGAACGGGCGCTAAACAAGTAAGGTTCGAAGTTGCCGGGATCGTTGCCATATCCAGAAAACTTAAGTAGAATATCTTAGCAGGGCTTCATTTATTTGTAGTTCTGTCCTTCACTCCATTATTTATTATTTAAGTTATCGGAGTTAATATATTAAACGTCATTAAAAAATATCTTTTAAATGTTTATTTTAAAACTATTTAATGATTTGAATTTATTTTCTGTCTTTTATGTGTTTGTTATGATTTTTTTTGTTGTGGGTATAGGGGGCGGGGGACAGTGGAATTAGTCATTACTTTAATTTTAAGGTTGCTCCTCATTGGCTGGCGCGATGGATCGCCATTTGGAAATGAGTTTATATTTTTTTCAACCAATAGTTAAAATACGTTTTGTAGATAAGTGTAGGAAATTCTCTGTAAATTTTATTTGCATTCTTATAATTCTATTAGCAAAAATAAATGTTATTCAATGGATCGGAAAAATCGTAGATGAGAACTGCAAGAGAAAAAAAGCGGCCGATGAATATTTTATTAATGCTTTTAAATCTAAGGCCATTCTCGAAATTTCAATTTTAACTCTGAAATATAAAAATCAATCATACAAATGTGGATATCATCAATAAGGATAAGTTTTTGAACTCATAAGCAATTGAAATATTAACACATCACAAGAATATTTTAAAGGTTATTCCTAATTAACGTTTCGACTAATGCCTTGCGGGATGCACGAATTGTCACTCTAAAAAAACTGCAAAAAAATATAAATTTTGGCAATTTAATAGGCATGATTTTCGTTCTTTGTTGCAACACTTCTACAGCAATGAAAATAAGGTCTGATTAGATAATCAATGAATTGGGCGGAGGTCAAAGTGTCATACGACCAATGAAATCCAGAAAGGAATTTGCGTCGCCTGAAACAAGCCAACTTAAATTTTATCATTAAATTTTATCCAACTAAAATTTTAACTTTTCCCAGAACTCTACTCAGAAATTAAAAATAATTTTTTAGCACTTTACGCAGAATTCCGGCGCTCTGTTTTACCATAAGTTATATCATTTAATGAAAATTCTCTATAATACGTAATCTTCGATTATCCGACTTATACTCTTGCTCGCACCTCCATTTGCTTAATAAGGGCTGGGTTTGCGTCTACCTACACTATTAGCACTAAGAAAAAGTATGACAGTTTTATTTATTGGTAAATGAATGAGTGTTCACTATTTTTTATTCTAAATGTTGAATACATAAGCTATAAGATAACGTTTTACGCTTTAAGAATGTTAAAATATCGTTTAAAAAATATGTTAAGAATAATAAAAGTTTTAATATTGTAGGGATCGATGCCAGAATCGTATAATTAGGTTTTTTTTTAATCTTATTATTTTAAAATTATATATAAAATCTTCATGATATAAACCATTTGTTTCAAAAAGGTCTTGTCGCGTTGAAAAGTCTAATGTAAAATTTTATGTTGCTAGAACCATACACGGTAAGGGGGCGTCTCTTAATCTCAAGATGCTATTTTGACGATTTTCTGACCTGTTCCCTTCTCCGTAATTTCGCGTGAGATTCTTCAAAATTCTTGTTTTTATTATTTGACTACCTTTTTTAGTGCATTTTTTAATGTTTCTTTTAAAGGTTCGACACATACTAAATGGTCCGACAAATTTTGAAGGTCCGAAATATACATAGTTAAATCCTGCTCGAACCCCATCGCAAAGCATTACGTAATTTATAAATGCCTCCCCTAAGAACTCTCATTTTTGTGATGCTGCCATCTAGGAGACAAAATATGAACTTATTTTAAACTTGTATTTATTTGCGCCGTTTTGTCCTTGTTCATTTTCGTCGGCTTTTTTATTTGGAAATTTTACCAATATTTTCTTTTAATAACCTAATATTAAGTAACCAAAAAAATTTGATTACTAAACTAGTTTATCTACATTATTTTTTGCATATGTGCTTTTTAAACAGATATCTAATGTTTCTTGTAAATAACGTTTAAAAAAAAGGTAATTTATCCAACATAAATGGATAAAAACTCAAAAATTTGTTTGAATTATCACACTATATCTACATGAGGGTAATGATACGACTAAAGAGAATTAGCCCAGTAGAGATAGAATTTTGGCTTGCAAAAGGTGGGGTAGTTTTTATTTTCTGGTATGTTATATGTGTTGACCCGCTTATAAAAAATCCAAGTTTTTGACCTCCTACCCCTTGTGCGTTTTCCGCCATCTTGAAAAAACCGCTAAAAAATCGCCCTTTTTTCAATTTTTCTTCAATAACTCGTTTCCAGCGCCTCTTAGGCAAAAAAGTCAAATACAAATTTTAAAGAGCGTTAAATTTCCTTCAACTTTTATGCACAACATGTTTAAAAATTATGAATAGGTTCCGAGATACAAAGTTGTGAATAACTGCAAAAATTTCAAAAAAACGCAAAGAATCGGATATGCTGTTTATTTTTTCCAAATAACTTTTTTTTCTGTACAATTAAGAGCAAAATGCTGATAGACATTTTTGTAGAAAATTAAATTTCCTACCAAATTCATGTAACATATTATTTAATACCTTCATTAGATACCAAGAAATGTCAAAATAAAAATTTGTGAAATTTTAAAGTTTTTTTTTAGTTTTTCAGTTTTTTGTCAATAACTTGATTACTAAGCCTTTTAGGCAAAAAATGCCAACTACAATTTTAAAGTACATTAAATGCTCTTTAAGTTTAATGCTTAACATGTTTAAAAATCATGAATAGGTTCTGAGATATAAAGTTTTGAATATCCACAAAAATTTCAAAAATCCTGCAAAAGGCAGATATTTTGTTGGTTTTACCCAAATAACTTTTTTTGTGTGCTGCTTAGGGCAAAACGCATGCTTACAATAATGTAGAGTATTAAATTTTATACAAGATTCATGAAACATATTAGTAATTATTTCTATTAGGCGCAGAGAATTGTGAAAATAAAAAAATATCGGCGAAAAGTAAAAGTGAGCTCGAAACTGAAATTAGTAATCTTGATAATAATTTTTATTTAATACATTATTTATATCAATTATAAGTATAGTACATAAATTTGAATGTAATATAAACATTATAATTTAATATACATTAAATTCCTGTAAAAATTGGAGGGATAATAAAAAATACAATGAGAAACACTAATTTCTAGTGTATTCACAAATACCTATATTCAACATTAGGAAATCTATAATAATAAAAGAAAGAGTCTGTCTGTGTGTCTGTCTGTGTGTATGTCTGTGGATCGCAAAAGACCTACTTAGACTGCTCTAAAAAATTCGAAATTTTTAATATAGATTCCTTTTAATGCCTACGTGTGCACCTGAGGCTTAGCTTTTTCATATTTGATTGAAATTTTTAATTAATGTAATTAGTTTTAAAAAAACGTCATCCACGTGGGATTGCGGGACCATAACAGGGCTTGAAAACACATGGTCCGGGCCGAAACGGGGGCTTGACGCCATCCTCTATTAGTTTGATTGAGATATGCGCTTGCCCTAGTTCTGCTTCATCCTCTATTAGTTTGATTGAGATATGCGCTCGCCCTAGGGCTGCTTCATCCTCTATTAGCGTTTGCTCTTTTAGGTGCGCATGCGCCAACACGAATTTAATTTTGAGTGTATTTTCACAAGGTAAGTATGCCTGTAAAAGGAAGCAATGCGAAGTTAACGGGTTCCCAGTAAGGCGGGACCATACTGCTAGTTTAAAAATATATTAATGATAAATATTGAATTTTAATTAAAAACTTCGCTAGTTTTCGTTGTTTTGGCCCAGGTATAGTTGAAGAAATTAGTTCATCCCTTAGACCAGGAGACAGTAGGTCGTCTAATTCGTCTTCTTCAGTGTATTCAACTTTTGGTGCATTACCGCAGGACTCGAATCAGCACTGTAAACATAAAATGGTACATCGAAGTCCCACTTTTTTACAGCTACATTTGCTGCCAACACAAGCCTTTTTGCATTGGAATGATTTAATTTTTAGCAGTGTCTGCGGAGCTGCTTCTTTATACATTGGGACTGGTGTTAGGCTGCCAATTTCCTTCTTAAAGCCCCACTTAAGGGGATCTTTTTCATACCCCATCCACGTTTGAACTTGTAAATAAGTAATGTATGCGTGATGTTGAATCGCATCCCTAGTTGGAGGTAGTAGCGCCAAATTGAATTTCGCATTAGTTGCCGCTTTAGCAAAGCGAACATACTGTAACTCATCGATAGAGGTGTTGAAGTCACCGCCATAATGGTTTACGTGTTCAGAAGACAACGAAATGGCAGTTTGCACAATTAGCACATCTGCTTCTTCCGTAGCCTGTTTGGTTATTATCTTTGCTTTTTCAAACTCCTTCTGAAGCAATAAAATAAAGCGGGAACGTCGGCAAAACTTTGTAGCCTGAAACGACGAGCTCTCTCAGTGCCTTTTGTGCTTCTTTTATTGTCTTCAGTGGGGTAACCATCAAAGACTATCACAGCATTTTCACCATGATGCCGCCGCACGTAAGTCACATTGTTAAAAAAGATTTCAGAAAAAGATTAGCTGCGATTCCAGTGCACTTTGTGCAGGAGGTAGCCCCCGTCTATCACATCAACCTTGCTCTCTCCCATTTCTGTGTCATTGGGCAAGGGCGTGAAAGCAGAGTAAAATGTCGATTTTGTCCCTTTCCAAATGCCTTCCTCCGAGAAAAGTGATAATGGAAAGGGAGCAAGTTCGTACTCGACGTACTGTTTCAAGTCACTGTCAGACTGCTTTCAGACAATCATCCTGTGAAAAAGCATGAGGGGATCCACAACAACTTTTCCTCTATTTGTGTTGATGTGGTTTTTAATGATTGCCAGATAAATCACTCTATTTTTGCGTTTAAAATGTACATCCCCAAAATTGTTATCCACAATTTTACATATTTCTCTAGAATCAATCTCCCATGACAGGTGGCAGTTGACGTCTTCTCCTCCAATCAATCCAGAACTTATTGACATTAAATGGGGACTGTCGGGAAAAGGATTGTGATTGGAAAACCACTCAGTTTGGTGGAAACACTTTCATCCCTACGGATACGGGAACGTCTCAAATCGATGTGTTGATCCGTTGTAGCTGATAAACAGCTACAGTAGTTTTCTACTTCATCACACACATTCTGCAAAGCAGCCGATCTCATTGTCCAGCGAGTGAGAAGACATTGTCCGTAATACCTCGTCCACGAGTCAACCCACCACAGTTCTTCATATTTTTCATGAGTGTTTGCTCAATAGTCATGTCTGACCATATTCCGGACCAAAATTTATCTGAACGTCTGATTGTAAAGTATCCTCAATGGGTCAATGGGTTCCATTTTATCGTTAAGGGCTAACATATCTTGCAGATATGTTAGCATGAGCACATTTGGCGTAGTGGAAGTGACCACTCGCATGAAAATAAGGAATCATTTGCTGAACAGTGCTAAGATGCAACGGCCAATTTCCCATTCTTTCTGCTTCAACATAATGTTTCATCAATGCAATCATCCGAAAATATTGAACCATAGTTTAGTTGTACTAACAGAATTCTCTAATCTTTCCAATTCTTCATTAAACTTTGAACTGGCACTGAGGAAATGTGGATTGTCTGGAGCGGATAATATAACACTATTGTCATAAATCATGTTGTTTAATACAGCACTTTCATCAGGGGTAATTTGAATGGCATCGAATATTAACTTGGATAAAACTCGATGAACTAAAATATGAACTCTCAAAGATCGAGCATAAGCAAGACCATACATCATCTTTTCAAGGCTGTTTTCCGCATAAACATTTTATAGAAGTTCTTTCAGGCCGCTGCCAGCCATAATGAAGCCATTAATATGTGAAACCCTCCGAGACGAACAATGACGTCTTTCAATATCGGCTCTTGACCACTACACACTATATCACTTGCTTTCAAATATAAAGGCTGGTCAAACGTAACCACACAACTTTTCTGATCAACAGCTGCACATTTTTCCACAGCCTGAAGTAAAAATTATTATCAAGATTACTATATTCAGTTTCAAGCTCACTTTTACTTTTCGCCGATATTTTTTATTTTCACAATTCTCTGCGCCTAATAGAAATAATTACTAATATGTTTCATGAATCTTGTATAAAATTTAATACTCTACATTATTGTAAGCATGCATTTTGCCCTAAGCAGCACACAAAAAAAGTTATTTGGGTAAAACCAACAAAATATCTGACTTTTGCAGGATTTTTGAAATTTTTGTGGATATTCAAAACTTTATATCTCAGAACCTATTCATGATTTTTAAACATGTTAAGCATTAAACTTAGAGAACATTTAATGTACTTTAAAATTGTAGTTGGCATTTTTTGCCTAAAAGGCTTAGTAATCAAGTTATTGACAAAAAACTGAAAAACTAAAAAAAACTTTAAAATTTCACAAATTTTTATTTTGACATTTCTTGGTATCTAATGAAGGTATTAAATAATATGTTACATGAATCTGGTAGGAAATTTAATTTTCTACAAAAATGTCGATCAGCATTTTGCTCTTAATTGTACAGAAAAAAAAGTTATTTGGAAAAAATAAACAGCATATCCGATTCTTTGCGTTTTTTTGAAATTTTTGCAGTTATTCACAACTTTGTATCTCGGAACCTATTCATAATTTTTAAACGTGTTGTGCATAAAAGTTGAAGGAAATTTAACGCTCTTTAAAATTTGTGTTTGACTTTTTTGCCTAAGAGGCGCTGGAAACGAGTTATTGAAGAAAAATTGAAAAAAGGGCGATTTTTTAGCGGTTTTTTCAAGATGGCGGAAAACGCACAAGGAGTAGGAGGTCAAAAACTTGGATTTTTCATAAGGGGGTCAACACATATAACATACCAGAAAATAAAAACTACCCCACCTTTTGCAAGCCAACCCCATTTTTTTAGCTAACTCTACTGGGCTAAATTGAAATGTCCATAAATTGTTTTTTAAGAGAGTTTTTTTTAATGGCACTAGCTATTCCTAACTTGTGATTCTTGTAACTCCAGCTGACCTTGATTCATTTGTAAGCTGTCCAGTCCTTAAGAGCTAATTAGTTATATTTATGAATAGACGATATCAGTAATTATACCTTAATTGTTTCAATTTGAAAATTCGATGTGGTACTTTTTTTGTTTGATAATAAAAGGTATTCATAAAATTATTTCAGCAAATAGGAACTTATAAAATTTAATAAAAAAAACATTTATTATATAAAAATACTACAATTGTGGCATTTATACAAATCTTATTTACAAAACATTTAATCTATGCAAATTTTATGTACAAAATTCGTAATTCATACAAAATTCATTAAAATACATGTAATATTTACAAATTATATGCAATTTATAAAAATTGTATGTACAAAATAAGTCATTTATACAAATTTCATTAAAAAATATTTCATTTATACAAATTTCATTTAAAACATATTTAAGATATACCAATTTCATACACAAAATATTTAGTCTGTAATATAATATGCACCAAAACTTGACGAATTTCCTGAAGTCGCTTCCATAGCTTGGCAAAACCTTGAACCCATATCTGCTAAATCACTCGGCGTAGGTTCAGCTTCAAAGAACTGATGGCTGAGGGATGCTGATGCGCTGATTCTGGAGTTTGGATCCAATGTCAGTAACTGCTCGATGAGGTTCATGGCATTGTCATCTTTCACAAAACGCTGTAAAAAGAATGCATTTTAAATAAAGACATTATTTAAGAATATTTTATTTTTAAAAAGGGTAGATTTAAAAAAAAATTCCTAACCACGTGCTGGATAATTTAAATTGTTGCATAGCAGTTTGTTTGAGTTTCCAATTATAATCTTGAAAAACAAAATCATAATTATCTGAGTTGCTACAACAGTTGAATAATCGTAATGTAGCCTGAATGATTTTTCACTATTTACAAATTTATTTATCCATAAACTTAGGAAAAAAATATCCAAACAATTTAACATTAAGTACCACCAACAATAAAATTATGATTCCATATTTGGAATACTTTAAACAAATCAGTTATTGTCTATAAATAAATACATAAGCATCTTTATTTCTTTTCCAAAATAGTCTTACCTTGATTGTCCTACTGAGTTTCCTCTTTCTGTCTCTAGGTATTCGCATGCTTCGAAATGCTGGAATATTCTCCGAGTCGGGATACGACTCGGAGTTGATGGAGCCGCAGAGCAATGTGATCAGGTCCAACTGATTAATTTCACCTTCACCCTGGAAGACAGAAAAACATGGGTAAGGTATTGTTTAATTTGACAAACATGGCTTTTGGTAAAATTATTAAACGTATTGTAGGTTGAAAATTTAAGAAATAAACCAGCCAGGAAAAAATGACTAAATTATAGGCCCAATGCAATTACAAAAAATTAAACTTTTGATATCTCGGAAATTTAAATTTCTATGTTTTAATTGTCAATTTTAAAAAATCTGCTAACGATGAAACTATGAATATGTAGATCTGATAAGGGTCCTGAAAAGCATGGTTGCACAATCGTTGCAAATACGTCAATATTATTTTAATCGCAATAACTGTAAATTCCTTTAATGATTTAACTTGGGGAACTACACTGCTCAAAACAATTAGGGGAGCACTTTTTAATTCCAACTTTAACTTCACTCCCAACTTTTTAATTTTTATCCTATAAATCTAAAATTTGTTAAATAGGTTCACTATGCATTTGAAATGAAATAGTCATTCCACGTCAAATCGACCAGCTCAAAATCTTCATGTCACAGAATTCAATCTTGATTTTATTCCAAGTACTAGAGACAAATTTATTCGACATGTATTTTTTGTTTTTTCAAAATTTTAAGAATTAAGAAAGTTATAATTTTTTGAAACCGAAAAGTTAAGCCTAACTTTTTCTCATTTAGCATTGCGGTCTAAGGGAAATTTAGTATTTTCGAACGAGTATAACTAAAAAGGGTAACCTGGGAACAACTAACAAATTTTTGTAAGGAATACTATTACTAATGGTAACATTTTGGTAAAGTGCACTGTTGTTCCCAAAACTCCTTCTACGAAAATTATTTTTTTAAAAGTCAGAGGAGAATAACATTAGTTCCAATGGAGGAATTTGTACAATAGGTTTGTGATTATGAAAGAATATGTGCAAGCAACTATATTTTTTAAAATGAAGTATTAATAATAAAATTTCTCATATGATAGCAAACATTTTTTAAATACTTCTTGTTGTTGAAAAATGTAAGTCTTTTCCTCCTTTCAAATTTTAACTTATATATATATATTTTTTTATTTAATATAAATAATAATTGAAATTTCAAAGGTACAAGGGATTTACATTTTTCAATAATACAAAGTGTTTAAAAATATTTGCTATGGTATTTCAACGCGGTATGGTATTTTAACACGCTTGCACATATTCTTTTATAAACACAAACCTATTGTACCCATTTCTCCATTGGAACTAATGTTATTCTCCTCTGACTATTAAAAAAATAATTTTGGTAGAAGGAGTTTTGGGAACAACAGCGCACTTTACCAAAATGTTACCATTAGTAATAGTATTCCATACAAAAATTTGTAAGTTGTTCCCAGGTTACCCTTTTTAGTTATACTCGTTCGAAAATACTAAATTTCCCATAGACCACAATGCTAAATGAGAAAAAGTTAGGCTTAACTTTTCGGTTTGAAAAAATAAAAAATACGTGTCTAATAAATTTGTCTTTAGTACTTGGAATAAAATCAAGATTGAATTCTGTGACATGAAGATTTTGGGCTGGTCGATTTGACGTGGAATGACTCAATAGTAAAAAACAGGAGAAAAAAAGCTTAAGTTTTTAATACTTAAATTTAAAGGGGGGAAATGGAATAACAACTTTTTAAAAAAATATAACAATAATTATTTCAAAACTTTTTTTGTTAAAAATAGTTGAAATATATTTTTAAACATCTAAAAAATGCAAGCATGAAAAATTTAGGGTTAATTTATTTTCTAAAACTGTTTTAAAGTGAAATTTATTTTACCATATTTTTCATATTTTCGCATTTATACATAAAAAAAAATTAAATTCTTCAAAATACGTTATTCTTCCATCTAACAATGTATCTAACGATACATAAGTGGCGAATTTAACTTAGTCAGAAAAAAATCACAAGCTGATGATTCCCAATGGAATCATTTTGAGCGAAAGGGTTTAAAACATGTGCTCCCCTAATTATTTTGAGCAGTGTATATTGAAATTACTTCTTTGTCAAAGAATATCGACACAAAAACAACATCCTCGACTCCTCTTCTCCCAAGAACTACAAGTATTAACTCTACAGAGGCAAGTAACTCATATACACATATAATTAAAAAGGTAAACATAAACCTACAACATATCGTAATCAAGCCATATAGATAAAACATGCTTACTGGTAAAATGGGAATTCTGGTAAACATTTCCACCATAACACACCCAGCTGCCCACATATCCACAGCTGTTCCATAATTCCTCTGCAACAGTAGCACTTCTGGGGACCTATACCACAGGGTTACCACTCTGGGTGTGTACGTAGCAGGGGTGTCATCATTTGGTGATTTTTCTTTGAGAACTCTTGACAACCCCAAGTCGCCAATCTTCAGTTCACCTGTTTTGGTGAGCAGGAGATTGGCTGGTTTGATGTCCCTGAAATTAAGTGATTATTATTAGTGTTATGAGAAAATAAAATGTTTGGTTAAAATGTGTCCCTAAATGAATTTTAATATATTGCTATGTAATTGTTGAAATACATCTTCCTTGTTAAAAATGAGATGGACAATCTGTTAAACCATTATATCTCCTAAACAACCCCTCATGTAATTGCCTTATCCAAATATTGCTTGAAAGTTTAATGCAATTTGTAATGAATTATGGGATACTTCAGCACCAAAAAATTTTAAAAAGATAAAAAACAAAAAGTATCTCTTAATAAAAGAGTGAAGATCATGTTTGCTAATCTAGTAGTTAAAATAAGTTGTGGCTATTTTTATTTCTCAATCACACTTTTTTTAAAAAAAAAACTCCTTTGTTTCCGAGTTGGTTTTCTTTATTATCAAAATATTTAAGCCTATCCGTATATGAATAGAAGGATGTTTTTTTAATTTATAATAAATGTTTTGCCAACCTGTTATATTGATTTTTTTTCTATGTTAAATGTAAGTTTCATTGTATTTAAAAGTCCTTTACCTGTGCATGAATTCAAGTTGGTGGAGATGCGAAAGTCCTTCAAACAACTGCTTGAGCATTGCTTTAATGTCAGCCAATGAAAACTTCATTTGTCGGCACCCCAAAATCTGGGCTAGGTCATAGTCACAAAACTCCAGAACCAGGTTAAGAAAGGAATAATCTGTAAAAGAAATGAATATTACAAACCTCATGTAATTAAAAGTAATACATTATTAATTTTTATAAAAGTTTTGATGTATATGGTTGAATCTTTGTAAACAATTAATAATTCTTATTTTTAAATATGGACAGGTAAAACAAGACTTAAAACCAAAATTTCATTAAATTTATATTATGCTAAAACCTTAGTAGTACTACTTACCAAGTGAATGAAAATAGTCTAGTATTTTCACAATATTCTTATGCCTCATGGCAAGCAATGTCATCATCTCTCTTCTGGCTAAAATTTGGTGCTGAAACAGAAAAGATTTCGGGCATCAGTGTAAAAAAAAAACATAAGATTTTCTTAACTTGGTTAAGTTGTCAATATTAGTAATAATCTGTTCTTCAGACAACATTTAATATTTTTCAGCAATTTCTTTTTAAGTACAATAATGCTTATATACTATTGGTGTTTCACAGACATCTTTGTGGAATAAATGTTAAAAAAAAACTATATTATTGGTGTTTAATTTAAAGTTTAAAATTACAACAAGTACAATATTTATATCACGGCTTTTTCAATAAAAGCAAGTAAATTTTCAAATTTTTTTTTGTACTATGATTATTATTTGAAAAAGATGGGAAGATTTTTTGAAAAATCAAAATATTTGCTTTAAAATGTTTAATTCATAATAAATATAACACAAGGCTTTAACAAAAAAGATATTTTTTTAAAAAAGTGTAACAGTGTGTCTTTTTACGTTCTACAAATTTAGCATTGAGAGTAAATCTCACCTGGCGGCTCTTCCCAGAAGTCACCCTCTTCAAAGCAAACTCTTCTTCATTCAAACGGCTCTTGACTTTGAATACTTGTCTGTATAAAAAAAAGCATAAGAAATATATTAAATATATGGAAAAGGAAACATATCATGTTATACATTTATATAAAAAGTTATATTTGTTTTTACAAAAGAAAATGAACAGTTACGAGTGCATAATTTAAGTCGCAAATTTATTTTCGCAAAAATATAATGCAGTAAAAACTCCACGACCGACCACCTCTATTAAACGACCACCTCTACTTACGACCAATTTTTCAAGGCACCGATTTTCCCCTATGTGTTAAAAGTCAAAAACCACTCTGGACGAGACCAGATTTCACTCCCCAAACGACCCATTTCAAATCCCTTTTCATGAAAAAAATATATCTTTATAACGTAAATTTTTCTGATTTAAAAAAAATTGTAAAAAGCGGTAATTTGGGAAAAATCGAAAAAAAAGTGAAACCAGTCAGAAATTTCTTACTTAAAAAAGGTTTATCAGTTCACACTAGTTAGTTAAAATAAGTTAGTATAGTATTTTTTTACATACTACAGTTTCTTCAAAAGTAAGTTAATATAATTTTGTGTACATTATTTGCGAATTAATAAATAAACGTATCGATAAATAGATTTCTGTAATTTTTGAATGGATAATATCATATTATCATTAAAAGTTAATTAGGTAGAAAGTTGAACTATCATTTTACAACATATTATATGTTGTAAAATGATAGTTCAACTTTCTACCTAATTAACTTTTTGTACTCTGGGAGCGACTAACCTCCATTTACGACCGATTTATTAGGTAACGGGGGGATGGTCGCTCTTAGAGGTTTCACTGTATAAGATTAAAATATCCTATAACTTTATGAGTTTAAAAGGGAAAAGTTTTTATTTTTATAAATATAAACCATTGATTATTTACTTACCCATATGCTCCTTGTCCGATTTTAGCAATTATTTCATACTTTTTGGCACCATCCTTTTCTAACTTTTTGGAAAGATCTTTAATTTTATTCCTTTGTTCCATAATGTTTTCGGCAGTGATTCTTTAGATCCTTTATTACCTGAAATATATATGCTCGGTAAAAAAAAAATGGCACTGATTTCTTTCTTTAAAAGAATTACTAGAAGATTTACAGAGTTAGGCAAGTTGATAAATGTCATTAAGCATTTGCGTAAATTATTTTTTTAATCTATAGATCAAAACACGAAATTAATTTTAAAAGACTGTGATGATTAATTTTTTTAAAAGTTAGGAAGTGTATATATATACAGAATAAAACAGATGCTGAATAAAGAAATTTGACTTCAAGGTTTCCAGGTTTTAGGTAAGTCGTTGCCACAATTTTTGTCAAATACCAGTCTGTAACACTTAAGTCAAAAGACTTCTGGCTCTCCAATAACTTTCAGCAAGACAACTACGATTCTAAAAAACTGGGCATTTGTCCAAATGTTTTCCAGTCATTTTTTGCCCAGCAGTACAGAGATTTCACACAGGAGAGCCGACAATACCAAAACAAAACAACGCAGAGGCAATCCTGTCCAGTCAAAAGTCTAAAAGATTCGGTCGCATGAGAAACACAATCGGGGCTGGAAATGAGGAAGCTCCATATTTTTGCACGAGAAGACCGAGTCGAAGTTGCTCGGATAGAGTCTCTGAAGATCTTGTTTGTTCCGAGTAGTGGAAAGGTAATCTTCTGTTTGGTTTCGGCATTACATTGCTCTAATATTGTTACCAGCATTAGAGCAGCATATTGTTACCAGCATATATTCTACAAAGATTACAGATTTTTTGTTGTCTTAACAATTCTTGCATATAACTGTCATTATTTTTTATAGAAACTAATTCTCTTAAATTTATGCTTTTCCAATAAATACGAATGATATTTTCTCAATCTTCCCTACTTTTAAGATTGATGTATTTTTAAAGCTCATTGCATCAGAGAATCCATTAAGTGTATCTGGCAATGACTTAATTTTTCATTGCTAATGGATATTTTAAAATAACTGTGCTTGAATGTCATTTCAAAATCTAAAGTTGTAGCATATTTAAAAGTCACAAATTATATTTCTTATTTCTCTATCATTTAATATGATTGATTTGTAAGGTAAAGCATTCAAAATACTTTGATGAGGAAAAAAATTTCTACATCATTGTATGAAGCCCAACCTTAACAAAATAGCCACTGTCATATGAAAAAATATAATTCAACCGGGAACATTTACCCCATTGAAAAGTTTTCATAACTTCTTCTGAATTCACACAATCATCTCATATTAACCTAATTTATGTATTCTGTTGTACAAAAAACAGTCTGACGCGACTTTTATCTCTTTACTAGACACGGTCAATTTTCCTATGTTTCAATTACAACCATAATAAATCCTCAATGGTTTTTCCTTATATTACAAATTTATTTATTCCTACTAATTGAAAAAAAATGCATTCAAACAATTCAATATTACTCACAGCCAACAACTGTAATTATGATTCTACATTAGGAATACTCTAAATATTAACAAGCTTCCGTGCAAAAATGTTTACAAATCATCAATGAATCACCTTTTCGCCATTTGTTAACTTATTTTCTTAATAATAATAGAGATTTTATGTCTAAAGTACAAATTTATTAAAAGTTTTAAGTTAACGTAAAAATCTGTTTGTTTTTGTTAGAATTGGACTGCATTGAAACTAACGAAAATACGATAGTATCGCCGATTTCTTCTATGTCCCAATTTCGATCCCACCTGCAAAATACACTTAATGTTTAAAGTAATAACGTCTCGAGAATTGTATTATTTCAGAATAGTATATTTGGAAATAACTCCCAAAAGTTTTTTGAATCTAAATAAGCAAAGTTGTTATTTTGAAACCATTTTCAAAATCCTAATTTAATTTGGCAATCGCCGCATCGGCTCCATGTACTACAAATCTTAATAATTTTAAACCTTATTTATTACCCTGGTGATATTTGAAATTATATAACTCTTTATAATTTAATATTTTAAAAACTTTATTACTTATAGTTTATCACAACAAATAGTATTCTTTAAATAGCAAGTTTTCATTTATGAGGAGTCGGTAGTAAACATAACCCCATCGCTCCTAACAATATAAACAAAGTTATTTATCCTTCAATTAGTGTACGATGGGAATAATTGACTTACTTGTACTATTATGAGGACAAACACACAAAAAATTTCGATCACCAGCAACAGAAATTTTAAAATAAAAAAACCTTGCTAAATCTAGATTGATGCTAGCAAAACGAGAACGGGCGCTAAACAAGTAAGGTTCGAAGTTGCCGGGATCGTTGCCATATCCAAAAAACTTAAGTAGAATATCTTAGCAGGGCTTCATTTATTTGTAGTTCTGTCCTTCACTCCATTATTTATTATTTAAGTTATCGGAGTTAATGTATTAAACGTCATTTAAAAATATCTTTTAAATGTTTATTTTAAAACTATTTAATGATATAAATTTATTTTCTGTCTTTTATGTGTTTGTTATGATTTTTTTTGTTGTGGGTATAGGGGCGGGGGACAGTGGAATTAGTCATTACTTTATTTTTAAGGTTGCTCCTCATTGGCTGGCGCGATGGATCGCCATTTGGAAATGAGTTTATATTTTTTTCAACCAATAGTCTAAAATACGTTTTGTAGATAAGTGTAGGAAATTCTCTGTAAATTTTATTTGCATTCTTATAATTCTATAAGCAAAAATAAATGTTATGCAATGGATCGGAAAAATCGTAGATGAGAACTGCAAGAGAAAAAAGCGGCCGATGAATATTTTATTAACGCTTTTAAATCTAAGGCCATTCTCGAAATTTCAATTTTAACTCTGGAATATAAAAATCAATCATACAAATGTGGATATCATCAATAAGGATAAGTTTTTGAACTCATAAGCAATTGAAATATTAACAAATCACAAGAATATTTTAAAGGTTATTCCTAATTAACGTTTCGACTAATGCCTTGCGGGATGCACGAATTGTCACTCTAAAAAAACTACAAAAAATATATAAATTTTGGCAATTTAATAGGCATGATTTTCGTTCTTTGTTGCAACACTTCTACAGCAATGAAAATAAGGTCTGATTAGATAATCAATGAATTGGGCGGAGGTCAAAGTGTCATACGACCAATGAAATCCAGAAAGGAATTTGCGTCGCCTGAAACACGCCAACTTGAATTTTATCCAACTAAAACTTTAACTTTTCCCAGAACTCTACTCAGAAATTAAAAATAATTTTTTAGCACTTGACGCAGTATTCCGGCGCTCTGTTTTACCATAAGTTATATCATTTAATGAAAATTCTCCATAATACGTAATCTTCGGTTATCCGACTTATACTCTTGATCGCACCTCCATTTGCTTAATAAGGGCTGGGTTTGCGTCTACCTACACTATTAGCACTAAGAAAAAGTATGACAGTTTTATTTATTGGTAAATGAATGAGTGTTCACTATTTTTTTATTCTAAATATTGAATACATCAGCTATAAGATAACGTTTTACGCTTTAAGAATGATAAAAAATCGTTTAAAAAATATGTTAAGAATAATAACAGTTTTAATTTTGTAGGGATCGATGCCAGAATCGTACAATTAGGTTTTTTTTTCAATCTTATTATTTTAAAATTATATATAAAATCTTCATGATATAAACCATTTGTTTGGAAAAGGTCTTGTTGCTTTGGAAAGTCTAATGTAAAATTTTATGTTGCTAGAACTATACACGGTAAGGGGGCGTCTCTTAATCTCAAGATGCTATTTTGACGATTTTCTGACCTGTTCCCTTCTCCGTAATTTCGCGTGAGATTCTTCAAAATTCTTGTTTTTATTATTTGACTACCTTTTGTAGTGCATTTTTTAATGTTTCTTTTAAAGGTTCGACACATACTAAATGGTCTGGAAATTTTTGAAGGTCCGAAGTATACATAGTTAAATCCTGCTCGAACCCCATCTCAAAGCATTACGGAACTTATAAATGCCTCCCCTAAGAACTCTCATTTTTGTGATGCTGCCATCTAGGAGACAAAATATGAACTTATTTTAAATTTGTATTTATTTGCGCCGTTTTGTCCTTGTTCATTTTCGTCGGCATTTTTATTAGGCAATTTTACCAATATTTTCTTTTAATAACTTAATATTAAGTAACCAAATAAATTTGATTATTAAACTAGTTTATCTACATTATTTTTTGCATATGTGCTTTTTAAACAAATATCTAATGTTTCTTGTAAATAATGTTTAAAAAAAGATAATTTATCCAACACAAATGGATTATAAGCTTAAGAATTTGTTTGAATTATCGCACTAGAACTACATGAGGGAGATGATACGCCTAAAGAGAATTGAAATGGCCATAAATTGTTTATAAGGAAGTTTTTTTAATAGCACTAGCTATTTCTAACTTGTGATTCTTGTAACTCCATCTGACCTTGATTCATTTGTAAGCTGTCCAGTCCTTAATTAATTATTTTATATTTATGAATAGACAATATCAGTAAATAGACCTTAATTGTTTCGAATTAAAAATTCTATCTGGTTCTTTTTTGTTTGATAATAAAATGTATTATAAAATTATTTCAGCAAATAGGGGATTCAACAATTTAATAAAAAAACATTTATATAAAAATACTACAATTGTAACATTTATACAAATCTTGTTTACAAAACATTTAATCTATACAAATTTTATGTACAAAATTTGTAATTTATACCAATTTCATTGAAATACATGTAATATATGCAAATTATATGCAATTTATAAAAATTTTATGTACAAAATAAGTCATTTATACAAATTTCATTAAAAAATATTTAATTTATACAAATTTCATTTAAAAAATATTTAGGATATACCAATTTCATATACAAAATATTTAGTCTGTAATATAATGTGCACCAAAACTTGACGAATTTCCTGAAGTTGCTTCCATTGCTTGGCAAAACCTTAAACCCATATCTGCTAAATCACAAAGCATAGGTTCAGCTTCAAAGAACTGATGGCTGAGGGATGCTGATGCGCTGATTCTGGAGTTTGGATCCAATGTCAGTAACTGCTCGATGAGGTTCATGGCATTGTCATCTTTCACAAATCGCTATAAGAAAGAATCCATTTTAAATAAAGACGTTATTTAAGAATAATTTATTTTTAAAAGGGGTTGGTGTAAAAAAAAATATTCCTAACCATGTGCTGGATAATTTAAATTGCATAGCAGTTTGTTTGAGTTTCTAATTATAAACTTGAAAATCAAAAGCATAATTATCTGAGTTGCTACTAACTACAGTTGATTAATTGTAATATAGCCTCAATGATTTTTCACTATTACATATTAATTTATCCCTTATATTTGGGAAAAAATATCTAAATAATTAAAAATGAATAACAACCAACAATGAAATAATGATTCCATATTTGGAATACCCGAAACAAATCAATTATTGTCTGTAGATTAGATTTTTTTTAGATAGATAATAAATTTATTGCAATTCGCCTAAGCTCGTTTACAATGGTTGGCAATGGTTATTACAATAAAATGTTTCATAATATTAACATAAATCTATTGCAAAGATACCTATAAAAAACAAACAAATGAAATACAAACAAACACTTATATACATACAAAGAGACACAAGGAAGTAAACTAATTGTCTGTATCATCGAAACTTAATATATATTGTCTAAATTTTAAAACTGATATTAAGTAGTTATAAATATTATAATAGTTTTTGTTATGAAATTTTAAAAATACTGAAAGATTGTTAGAATTAATAAAGTATTTTCTTCTGAAGGATTCATAAACAGGACAAGTTAAAATTATGTGTTTCCAGGTTTCATTTTCGGATGTATTACATATTTTACATATAGTGTCAGGAAATATTTTGTAAATTGATCCTTTAAAGTATAAGTATGTTTGATTGCAACGCTACTGCATTATAATTCGTTTTACAGATATATCAACATTTGAAGCTAGATAATCTTCAATTAAATGTGAGTTTTTGATGAATTTGTAAAAAGAGTGATTGTTACTATTAGCTACACAAGCAAGGTCATTTTGAATGTATTTGAATATATCAATTATTGTCTGTAAATAAATGAAAATCTTTATTTCTTTTCCAAAATTGTCTTACCTTTATTGTCCGTCTGAGTGTCTTCTTTCTGTTTCTAGGTAGGCGCAAACTTGAAAATACCGGAATATTTTACGAGTCGGGATACGGCTCGGAATTGATGGAGCCGCAGAGAGATGTAATCAGCTCCAACTGGTGTATTTCACTTTCACCCTGGAAGGCAGAATGACATGAGTAAGGTATTGTTTAATTTGACAAACATGGATATCTGTAAAATTAATAAACGTATTGGAGGTTTAAAATTTAAGAAATAAATCAGCCAAGAAAAAATGACTAAATTATAAGGCCCAATGCAAAAAAAAAAAACTAAACTTGCGAGAGGAATCTGATCTCGGAAATTTAAATTTCTATGTGTTAATTGTCTATTCCAAAAATCTGCTAATAATGGAACTATAAATAAGTAGAACTGATAATGGTCCTGAAAACCACGGTTGCACAATCTTTGAAAGTACGTCATTATTTTAATCGCTATAACTGTAAATTCCTTTGATGATCTAACTTGGGGAACTATATTGAAATTACTTCGTTGTCAAATAATATCTCGACACAAAAAGAAATCTTTAACTCCTCTCCTCCCAAGAACTACAAGTATTGACTCTACAGTGGCCAGTAACTCGTATACACATTCAATAAAAAAGGTAAACATAAACCTACAACAAATCGTAATCAAGCCATATAGATAAAACATGCTTACTGGTAAAATAGGAATTCTCGTAAACATTTCCGCCATGACACACCCAGCTGCCCACATATCCACAGCCGTCCCATAATTCCTCTGCAACAACAGCACTTCTGGTGTTTCTAAAAGATATAACTATAATAAATTTTTAAAGGTTAGGTTTGAATTATCGTCGCACTGGAGCATCACGAGGGATATTGGCGACTTTCGTTGTATTTTAGAAGCACAGTCAAGTAACGAGTCGACACCTGAATAGGCACCCAACGCATCCGTTAAGTGCGGCATCGTGCGAAGCGTTAGGACTTTGAAGGATATTTTAATGTGCACTCCTTTACACGGGGTATTATTCATTGGTCATTTTTGGCTGCATATATATTTGGCTGCAGTTTTACTGTTTATAGGTTGGTAGTAGTAAAATGTTAAAAGAAAATAATTTAAAAATAAGTATAAAGCAGCAAATTGTAAAATTTGCTGCAATAAGTAACATTAGCAAATTGTAATTAGTTAATTAGTTAAGAAAGTACTTCAGACAATGTGTTAGAAATATGTCTTCCGCATCAAAGTATTTTGAATACTTTAACTTACAAATAAATTATCTTAAATGATTAATTGACTGATCTTGATTTTTACTCATTGAAGAGTTATTACTGAAATTTCGAGAATGGCCTTAGGTTTAAAAGCATTAATAAAATATTCATCGGCCGCTTTTTTCTCTTGCAGTTCTCATCTACGATTTTTCCGATCCATTGAATAACATTTATTCTAATAGAATTATAAAAATGTAAATAACATTTACAGAGAATTTCCTACACTTATCTACAAAACGTATTTTAAACTATTGGTTGAAAAAATGTAAACTCATTTCAAAATGGCGATGCATCGCACCAGCCAATGAGGAGCAACCTTATAAAGTTAAAGTAATGACTAATTCCACTGTCCCCCGCCCCCTCCGCCCACAAAAAAAATCATAACAAACACATAAAAGGAGAAAGAAAATTAATCGAAATCAATAAATGGTTGTAAAATAAACATTTAAAAGTAATATTTAAATAAAGTTTAATACGTATATTCCGATAACTTAAATAATAAGTAATGGGGTGAAGGACAGAACTACAAATAAATGAAGCACTGTTAAGATGTTCCACTTAAGTTTTCCGAATATGGCAACGATCCCGGCAATTTCGAACCTTACTTGTTTAGCGCCGGTTCTCGTTTTGCTAGCATCAGTCAAGACTTAGCAAGGTTTTTTATTTTAAAATTTATGTAGCTGCTGATTGAAAATTTTGTTGTGTTTGTCTTGAATTTAGTAGAAGTAAGTAAATTATTCCCACCTTACACTATTTAAAGGATAAATAAGATTGTTTATTTTGTAAGGAGCAATGGGGTTATGTTTGCTACGGAAGCCTCATAAATGAAAACTTGTTATTTAAAGAATATATGTTGTTATAAACTATACGTAATAAAGTTTTTAAAATATTAAATTATAAAGAGTTATATAATTTAAAATATCACCAGGGTAATAAGGTTTAAAATTATTAATATTTGAAGTACATGGAGCTGATGCGGCGATTTTAGAATTAAATTAGGATTTTGAAAAATGGCTTCAAAACAATATATTTGCCTACTTAGATTCAATAATATTTTCTGAGAAATTTTAACTATACTATTTTTAAATAATATAATTCTTGAGACGTTATACTATAAACGACAAGTGTACTTTGCAGGTGGGATCGAAATTGGGACATAGAAGGAATCGGCGATAATATTATATTTTTGTTAGTTTAAATGCAGTCCAATTCTAACAAAAACAAACAAATTTTTACGTGTTACTTAAAACTTTTCAGAAATTTGTACTTTGGACATAACATCTCAATTATGTTAAAGAAAATAAGTTAACAATTAGTCACACAAATGGCGAAAAGGTTATTTGTAAACTTTGGTCTTCAGAAATACTTTTGCAAGGAAGCTTGTTTATGTTTAGAGTATTCCTAATGCAGAATCATAATTACAGTTACTGGCTGTGACTAATATTGAATTGTTTGAATGTATTATTTTTTTTCAGCTAGTAGGAATAAATAAATTTGTAATTATAAGGAAAAACAATTAAGGACTCATTACGGTTGTAATTGAAACGTAGCAAAATTTCCCGTGTTTCGTACAGAAATAAGAGTGGATTGGACTGTTTCTTGTACAACAGAATAACTAAATTAGGTGAATATGAGATGATTGTGTGAATTCTAAAGAAGTTATGAAAATTTTTCAATGCAGTAAAAGTTCCCGGTTGAATTATCTATATAATAATAAAAGAAAGAGTCTGTCTGTGTGTATGTCTGTGGATCGCAAAAGACCTTCTTAGGCTGCTCTAAAATATTCGAAATTTTTAATGTAGATTCCTTTTAATACCTACGTGTGCACCTGAGGCTTAGTTTTTTCATATTTGATTGTGATTTTTAATTAATATAATTAGTTTCAAAAAAACATTATCCACGTGGGATTGCGGGACCATAACAGGGCTTGAAAATACATGTACCGAGCCGGAATGGGGGCTTGACGCCATTCTCTATTAGTTTGATTGATTGAGTTAGGTTGAGATATGCGCTCGCCCTAAGGCTGCTTCATCCTCTAATAGTGTTAGCTTTTTTAAGTGTGCATGCGTCAACACGATTTTAATTTTGTTTTGATTTTGAGTGTATTTTTACAAGTAAGCATGCCTCTAAAAGGAAGCAATGCGAAGTTAACGGGTTCCCAGTAAGGCCGGATCATACTGCTAGTATTTCTCTATATGACAGTGGCTACTTTGTTAAGGTTGGTCTTCATACAATGTGTTAGAAATATTTTTTCCTCACCAAAGTATTTTGAATCCTTTAACTTACAAATCAATCATCTTAAAAAGATTGAGATATAAGAAATATAATTTGTGACTTTTAAATATGCATACAACTTCAAATTTTGAAATGACATTCGAGCAGTTATTTAAAATATCCATTATCAATGAAAAATTAAGTCATTGCCGGATACACATCATGGATACTCTCATCTGCAATTAACCCTTAAAAATAACCTCTATAAAAATGACAGTTATGTGCAAGAATTGTTAAGACAGCAAAAAATCTGTAATCTTTGTAGAATCGCTCTAATGCTGGTAACAATAATAGAGCAATGTAATGCTAAAACCAAACAGAAGATTACCTTTCCACTACTCAGAACAAACAAGATCTTCAGAGACTCTTTCCGAGCAATTTCGACTCGGTCTTCTCGTGCAAAAATATGGAGCTTCCTCATTTCCAGCCCCGATTTTGTTTCTCATGCAACCGAATCTTTTAGACTTTTGACTGTACAGGATTGCCTCTGTGTTGTTTTGTTTTGTTATTGTTGGCTCTCATGTGTGAAATCTCTGTACTGCTGGGCAAAAAATGACTGGAAAACATTTGGACGAATGCCATGTTTTTTAGAATCGTAGTTGTCTTGCTGAAAGTTATTGGAGAGCCAGAAGTCTTTTGACTTAATTGTTACAGACTGGTATTTGACAAAAATTGTGGCAACGACTTACCTAAAACCTGGAAACCTTGAAGTCAAATTTCTTTATTCAGCATTTGTTTTATTCTATGTATATACACTTCTTAATGTTTAAAAAATTATACATCAGTGTTTTTAAATTAATTTCGTGTTTTATCTATAGATTAAAAAAATAATTTAAGCAAATGCTTAATGACATTTATCAACTTGCTTTACTCTGTAAATTTCCTAGTAATTCTTTCAAAGATAGAAATCATTGCCATTTTTTTTTACCGAGCATGTATTTTTCAGGTAATAAAGGATCTAAAGAATTACTGCCGAAAACATCATGGAACAAAGAATCGAAATTAAAGATATTTCCAAAAAGTTGGAAAAGGATGGAGCAACAAAGTATGAAGTAATTGCTAAAATCGGACAAGGAGCGTATGGGTAAGTAAATAATCAATAGCTTATATTTATAACAATAAAAACTTTTGCCCTTTTAAACTCTTACAGTTATATACTTCCCAATTAGGATATTTTGATCTTGTATTATATTTTTGCGACAATAAATTTGTGACTTAAATTTTGCATTTGAAACTGTTCGTTTTCTTTTAAAAAAGCAAATATAACTTTTCTATATAAATGTATAGCATGTGTTTCCTTTTCCATACGATCTCGAACTAAGATTTGTACTTGTTCAAAAATGAACAGCTAGCTTATTTCCATTGTAACGAACAGGTTTAAAAAAACAGGACGTTTTCCTACTTCATCAGTCTCTATCGATGATTTAGTGGCAGCGAATGTGATAATAGAGGTGGTCGGTCGTGGAGTTTTTACTGTATTATATTTTTGCGAAAATAAATTTGTGACTTAAATTATGCACTCGTAACTGTTCATTTTCTTTTGTAAAAACAAATATAACTTTTTATATAAATGTATAACATGGTGCGTTTCCTTTCCCATATATTTAATATATTTCTTATGCTTTTTTTATGCAGACAAGTATTCAAAGTCAAGAGCCGTTTGAATGAAGAAGAGTTTGCATTAAAGAGAGTGACTTTTAATGAGAGCCGCCGGGTGAGATTTTCTCTCAATGCTAAATTTGTAGAACGTAAAAAGATACACTGTTTTTTTTTGTTTGTTTTTTTAATTATCTTTTGTTAAAGCCTTGTGTTATATTTATTATGAATTAAAAATTTTAAAGCAAATATTTTAATTTTTTTAAATATCTTCCCATCTTTTTCAAATAATGATCATAGTGCAAAAAATATTTGAAAATTTGCTTTCTTTTATTGAAAATGCCAGGACTAAATATGGTGTAATTTTAAACTTTGAATTAAACAACAATTAACCAGTTTTTTTTTTACATTTATTCCACAGAGATATCTGTGAAACACCAATAGTATATAAGCTATGCATTATTGTACATAAAAATTGCTGAAAAATATTAAATGTTTTCTGAAGAGCAGATTATTACTAATATTGACAACTTGACCAAGTTACGAAAATCTTATGTTTTTTTTTTACTCTAATACCCAAAATCTTTTCTGTTTCAGCGCCAAATTTTAGCCAAGAGAGAGATGATGTCTTTGTTTGCCATGAGGCATAAGAATATTGTAAAAATATTAGACTATTTTCCTTCACTTGGTAAGTACTACTACTAAGGTCCAAGCATAATATAAATTTAATGACATTTTGGTTTTAAGTCGTGTTTTACATGCCCATACTTAAAAATAAGAATTATTAATTGTTTACAAAGATTCAACCATATTATCAAAACATATTTAAGAATTAATAATGTAATATGAGGTTAATAATATTCTTTTTCTTTTACAGATTATTCATTTTTTAACCTGGTTCTGGAGTTTTGTGACTATGACTTAGCCCAGATTTTGGGGTGCCGACAAATTAAGTTTTCATTGCCTGACATAAAAGCCATACTCAAGCAGTTGTTTGAAGGACTTTTGCATCTCCACCAACTTGAATTCATGCACAGGTAAAGGACTTTTAAATACAATGAAACTTACATTGAACTTGGAAAAATAATTCAATATAAGAGGTCTGCAAAACATTATTTATTATAAATTAAAAAACATCTTGCTATTCATATACGGATAGGCTTACAAATTTTGATATTAAAGAAAACTAAAACAAAGTAGTTTTTAAAAAAAGTGATTGAGAAATAAAATTAGCCACAACTTATTCTAACTAGCTTAGCAAACCATGCTCTTTACTCTTTTATTAAGAGATACTTTTTGCTTTTTATCTTTTTAAAATTTTGTGGTGCTGAAGTATCCCATAATTCATTACAAATTGCATTAAACTTTCAAACAATACTTGGATAAAGAAATTACATGATGGGTTGTTTAGGAGATATAACGGTTTAACAGATTGTCCACCTCAGTTTTAAACAAGGAAGATGTATTTTAACATTTTCATAGCAATATATTAAAATTCAGTTAGCAACACATTTTAACCAAACATTTTGTTTTCTCGTATCACTAATAATAATAACTTAATTTCAGGGACATCAAACCAGCCAATATCCTGCTCACCAAAACAGGTGAATTGAAGATTGGCGACTTAGGGTTGTCGAGAGTTCTCAAAGAAAAATTACCAAATTCTACAGTTGTCTATTGAAATTGGATTGCTTTAAAAACAGCAACACAGTGATATTATATTATAGGTGATTTCGTAAGTCCCTATTTTTTCCCACCTGCAAAATGCACTTAATATTTATAGTGTTTAAAGCATAAAACCTCAAAGTTTTTTTATATTAAACACACAGTTCTGTGGATTCATTAATGTCATCTACTGTAAACATGATTATTATCCTTAGAATTGGAAAATAATTTTGTTGAATAATTTTGCAAATAAAGGCATCAATTTCATAGATTTTTTGTTTTATTTTCGTTCCTGTTTTGTATTGTAATGTTAAGATTTTTAAAACAAATAACTAACTCATCTATTACCAGATGCGAGGTTTTGTTTTGATAGAGAGCTGTAACCCAGGCATACGAGTTTTTAAAAAATTTATATAAAAGATCTTTTATTAAAAAAAAATTACATGGAAATAAGTTTTATTTAGTACATGATTTGATACATGAGCTTAAATTTTTTTAACAGTGTTTTTTAAAAAAAAATGTTGAAGTGCATGAAGATTTTACTTTTGCCCACCAAAAACATTTTTCGCATTTAACTTAACACATTCCTCTCGTCTAAGAACTAAAAATCTTTTAAATAACCTCAAATAGTTACAATTAACTACATAATACTTGCTCGTTAAATCTGTTGGATCCGAAAGTCCTGTGGGCGGTCATTGCGCAGTTTCCCATGGGTACAGGTTCCTGGAGACTATTTCCCTCCCCTTCAGGGACATGTTTAAATTGTGGAGGGGGCGCGTGATAGATGGCAGCATCTGTCACGTATGTGTGTGCATGTGAGTGAGCGTGTGTTGTGACTGTCTTACGTGACGAAGGTTTATAAGCGGCTCTCTGAGCAAGCACACAAGCCTGGAAATATATGTATACCAACCAACCTACATAAGTAATAACGTTAAAAAAAAATTCTGTTGAGGTTATGGGTTGTGGTCATGCAGGTAAGCACATCTCACCAAAAATAAGATTAAACTTTTGAACTAAGAATCATGTAAATAATAAGGCGGATTTATTGTTGGGGGTATTAGAAGTGGGGCGACGCATGGTCCATTTTGTTGGGGGGAGGGGGGGGGGGGGGCGTCATCCTGCTTCCACCCATTCTTAAAGCACTGGGTAAAAGTAGCACTTTTTTTATTCCTGGTATTTAAGCATATGTTCCATTTACAACGTTTCGAAATAATTAAGAGAAAAAATATTTTATGTTATTTAATAGGAAGGATAAATAAAATCGAATTTACAATTTTTTCGAAGGAGATTAACGTAATTAAAATTTTTTTAAGTCGTTTTTTTTTAATATTAAGTCAAGAAACAAAACTTTAAGATTTTTAGAACCGAGTAAGGTAAGCAATTGAGTAATATGTAAGTGAAAGCAGATCTTTTGTGGTGCTGCCATCTAGCTGAAGAAATACAAACTATTTTTGACCCAAAACTATTTGCATTGATTTGACATCTGATGTCTTAGTCATTCCCAAAATAACTTTATTAATCTATTTTATTTGAGATAAAATTCATAAAAAGGTGGAAAACTAAAGACTTTCATTTGTGTCCCCTTTATAGGTATAATAACTAATTTATGCCACTAAAAAAAAGAAACATTTTATCGGGTACTTATTTCAGAATCATGTTTAACCTCTGTATAAAACCTAAGAGTTGAATAATCGTCGCCCTGGAGCTACATTAGGGCAATGTTTCATAATTTAGAACCAATATCAAGTGACCTGCCGACATTTGAGTAGCGAGTAGGTACGCAACCCATTACCCAACGCAATTTTTAGGCCTCCTTGGTAAGTGGAATGAAATAAGTAATTTTCTTTAAAGAAAATACTTTTTTAAAACTCATTATGCATCATAGGCATTCATTTGGATACATTTAAATTTCTTTGTAATCTTTAACATATAGTATAAAACTAGCTATTTAAACAATATATATGTAGCGGGAAGATTTAAATGATCAGCAGTGATGCTGCCATCTAGTGAGTAGTAAGTTACGTATTTTTTTTTTAAAACCATCTCCAAAACTATATTGGTTAGAAGAGGATGCTTCTAGCCAGTGCATCCATATCTTTGAGCTTGTAATTGGTCATGTTCTTGTTATTAATAAAAGAGAATACCATGAATGTCTTAACTTCGTAAATGTGAAACCGTATCTCCCTTTGACAGATAATTATTACTTACAGGAAGACACTAAGTTTTTTTTAAAGAGTTTTAAATAATAAAGAATAGAACTTTTTAAATTTTAAGCTTCAAAAAACAAACACAAATAAATTATTAATTACAAATGTCTTAATATGTATTTTATTTCACAATATATTTCAACAAAATACAACACAAAGAAAATATACATTTATTACATCGCAACTAAGTTGTGAGAAATAAAAAAAAACGTATTTCGAAAGCTGCAACTGTTAAACAATAAATCTTTATCAGATGACACAAAAATGTATAATTAAAAATATCTTATGAATGAACGAAAAACAGCTGCTTGTGATAAGGACGGTTTCTAAGAAGCTTTTACCGCATTACATTATTTAAGGCACTAGATAAAAGCTATACTGCCTTGACAGGTGAATGGCAGTATCTGCAAACTGAATTGTTTTTCACAATAAAACATTTAATGGTTTCCATTACAGTAAATGAGTTTTAAAAATGGTTCTGGTCAGTTTCGCAGATACTGCTGTTTACCCACCCAAGGCAACAACATTGTATACCAAAGAGATATGCATTTTTCAAGCTGCAAATTTTTTCAATCAAGCTCTATGTGCAGTGCTGAAATTTATAAATTTCTATAGCATACATAAGGCCACAGTGGCTATCAAAGGAATGTAATCTCTATTCAAAGTTTTAAAAAATCAATATACTGTTTACTTAAACATTTATTGTCCTAAAAAGTCCTTAATAGAAAAATTCTTCATTACCAACTATTAAACAGACATTTATGACATATATCTATTGTAGCAAATCAACCGTATTGTTTAAGCATACTGGGAGATTTTTTTTAAAAAAAAATTACAGAATTGATTCATGAATAATTTACTTGAACTCAAATTTTCATGCCTCCAAAGACTTACAAAATACTTTACAAAGGTGCAGCACTAAACTTAATCAGTTCTTGCTGAAAAATAAGTTGTATGTACTTCATGTATCTTTGTAAAATGTAATTGCACTAATATTCAGGCAACAATAATAGAGACTCCAAAGTTAAAGATTATTTTTTTACATTTAAATAAAAAATATTAAAACTTTAAAAGAAAGTGTTCAGTAAATAAAAATTAACTTATAAATGAAAAATACCTATAATATCTACCATATAATTAGCTAAATCACTTTTATAAAATCTGAAATAGCTTTCAACTAACAAAATATTTTTAGCTGCAATTATATACAAAATTACATTCAAAATATCCATTATAATTCTAAGTTCATAAAAGAAATGGAGTTTGAAATCTACATTTTCACTTATAAGGCCTCAACTGTTTATGAAATAAATTGTTTCATTTACAAAAAATTTTAATGGCAAGGAAAACATGTTATAAAATCACATAAAAGAGTCTTAATTTACACTAGTTTCTAAACTAAAAAATTCTTGCATTTCATATTTTAGCCAAATAAAAGCATAAATATAAAGGCTAAATTACCAAAAAACTGTCATTTTATTAAAGTGCTGGAGGAGAAAAAATAATGAAGTTTAGAAAAATACTTAACATTCATTTTCTTTTTGCTAATTATTGCCAATTATTTTACATCGATTCCAATCAGTCTAACAACTGAATAGTTCTAATATAGTACAACTCACAAAACAAAGCAAAAACTGTTAGGTTAGGTTGAATCATCGTCGTACAAGGACTACACAGCGTAAGAACTGTTTAACCCACTTTCAACAAACTTTTCAACTGCAAATTGTTTCCCATATCGAGAACATTGAATGATTGGTTTTGTAGTTTAGCCTGTGGTATGAAGTTTTTAAAAAAAGTAATTATAATCATTATAATTCTCAAACGTATATTTTCAACCACAATTTCTCAAGTAGAACAGGGTTCACTCCTAAGAGGAAGGATGGTAAAAACAGCCGATAATATGAAAATTTTTAAAAATGCTGTCTCAAATTAAAATAAATGTATTTCAACTTACATTTTAGAAATCCTTTATTGGGCAAATCAGTGCTAGTATTAAAAATGACGACATATGAAAACTAACTTTCAGAAGCTACTTTTAACGGAAATATTATCTAAATACACACCTTCAATTAATACTGCTAACACAAAACAAGCATATATTGCAATAAAATTGGTCATCAAATACATCAATGAGGGTTACAACACTAACTAGAAAAATGTATAACTACAAATAAAGCTATATAAATATCTAGAACTTTTTAAAAAACATTTTACAAATGCAGATATAAACTATATGATGAATGTACAATTTTTCCATATAAACACTAAAAGTTCGTTTTATTTCTTAGCAAATATGGAAGATACATATTAAAAAAAGGCAATCAAAAGGCTCCAGTGGTATCCATATCAGTTTTGAATTCCAATATACACTGCTTCATATAAAACCTCTTCACGGTGAATAATTTAAAGAACAAGTATAAAACCTTTCTGGAAATTAAAACATTCACAGCTTGATATTGGCTTTGTCTTTCTCAAGGGCATTAGTCAGTTCTTCCTACAATTGTTTATTTGTGCATTATCGAAATTTTGCAGATTAAAACGAAAGGGATATATGTATCCAAATCAAAGGTTCAAGATTGATTTGTATCAAAATTACAGTAGCCTCCATAACAATGTTTTACACTGCATTGTAATCAGTAGCATTGTTGACAGTAGCTATCTCCAAGTTTAGTTTGGACAACCCTTCAAGTGAAATAGTATATAGTCAAAAATACATAACTTTTTAAAATTATCTTTTAAAAACAGTCATATACAAGATTAAAATAGCAGCAATGTTGAAAAAAATGACTAACATTTTGACTATATAATATGTATGGTTATTCATATTTTTTTTATAAATACACGGTATTTTATGTTATATTTCTGTTAGCAATTTCTTAAGTAATTTTGTATGCATGTTTTAGTTTGGCTAAATGGGTTTGTTGCTCCCCTTAGCGAATCATATAATTTATTTTAATTGTATTTTGTAACACATGAATGTTCAATAAACTGATTGACAGATAATAAAAAGAACCTGTAATACCCGAAATGAACCAAACTGAAAAACGCCCTCGCAGAAAAACAAAGCCATTTCAAGCCACTCCCTCAAACAAGTAGACCCCTCAACTCCTTTCAGTGCCATTCAAATTCGTCTCGATATCCCTCTGCGCCCGCGAAATCTTCACCTTATCTTTGGGCGACTCCTGTTCCCCGACTTCCTGCGCGAACATCTTCATCTTCTCCTTGAAGGTCAGCTTCTCGGGACCCGGACCCTTTGGGACCCCCAGGCCCAGGGTCCTCTCGGCCTCGATGCGCTGCCTGGGGTCCCGGTACACCTCCTGGGTGCCGATCACCCCGGGGGTGTTGCCCAGGTTGTAAGTATTCATGTTGCTGACCGGGGTTGCCAGGACGTCGTTGATGTCGTCGAGGGTGTAGGAGGATTGGTGGAGGTTGCCGTTGGTGTCGATGTCGGATTGTTGTTGTTGGTCGTCGCTCTGCTGGAAGGAGACTTTCTTGGGGTGGTGGGGGGCGCCGTTGTCGTTGCTGCGGATGGAAGACGTGGTGTATCTGTGGAGGGATTTTATATTTTATGGTATGTTATTATTGCAATATAGTTAATGCATGAGGTAAAAACAGCCTGCTTGCTGTTTCTTACCAACCCCTCAACGAATCTTATATAACGCTTAGAATAAATCAAGAGCATCTGCTCCTTACTGTGGGTAAAAGTGTAAACGAACTCAATAGTTATCATTTCAGAGTTTGAAATATAAGAAAATTTGGGAGCCATGCAAGAGTATTATATAGAGAGAGAGAAGGTTTAGTCTTTTAGTACTTTATTAGTATTTATTTAATACTTTAGTTAGTGAATGTCTAATTAGCTTTAGAAAATATTTAACTCTCAATTTTTTTTGCCTGCTATTTAAAAACTTCAACAACATTAAAACTCCATATCAAGAAGGAAAATTGTTAATTAAAGCAAATTCAATATTACTTAAGCCAGAACATAAAAGAAAGAAAAAAATTATAGATCTTCAGTACTCCAAGCATGGTTACAACATTATACATTTTAAGTATTTGCCATTGAAAGATACATTCTAAGTATTTGCCATAGAAAGTTATTCTTTAAAATGAACTTGTGCAATTGCTCCAAAAAGCTTAGTTGTAAAAGAACTTACCACAATATAGATTTACAATTTATTTGAAACCAATTGAGAAAAAAAATCAAAACAAAAACTCATAAAATAGACTTTAAAAAAATTAATATCCGTATCTACTAACCTTGACATCTGATTCGTAACTTCATACGACGACTTTCTCGCTGGAGGAGCGGGTGGTTCCAATGTCCCCTGTGTGGTCGACTGCTCGTTGTTTGTCCTTCTCATCGACTGGGGCTTCTGGCTGTAGACCGCTGGGTAACCGGGTTCCATTGGTGGGGGAGAGGTTGGTAAGGGAGGGGGGACGTCTTGTGAATTGTTGATATTATTGTCTTGAGGATATGCAGGAGAGTTTTGGTTGTGTTGGGGCTGTTGGTTGTTGGGTGGCATCTGGTGGTTGTTGAGAGGAGGATTGGTTGGAGGGCGGCTGGGAATAAGGTGAGGGATGCTGTTGGGGACTTTAAATTCGTCCTGTAAATAGAATAGGGTTGTTAAAATTTTTAATTTTTTTTTTCAAGTGGAGAAATCAAGTTTATCTTAGTATTTAAAAAAGACTGCTTTAAAACTGAATTCAAAGAAGCATCCACACTAAAATATTATATGCTTTTATTAATAAGTATTTAAAGATGTAGAAAAGATTTTACATGGACTAACCTGTCTTCGTCTAGCTTCTCTAAGCAATTTCTCCTCTGCATGCTTGGCAGCTTCTAGTTCATGTTTCCTTTGAATTTCCTCCAAGCGTAACTGTCTCAGTCTACCTTCTTGTTCCTGTGAAAAATAAAAATTATAAATTGAATAAAAAAATTAAAGAATCTTAAAGGGCAATTCAGTACAGTTTGGAAAACAACTTACAAGGCTAATTGTATTTTATGTTTAAGATATTCAATATTTGAAACAGTGGTAGGTATTTGTAACAGTGGTCAATCAGGGGCGCCGACTTTCGATGAAACATAGTGAGTTTTTAAGCATTTTAGAGTCATATGCTGAACCATTAGAACCCCGAAAGCTCAACTCTCGATAACTCGTCACTCCGGGAAACTCGAAAAGCCTGACAAATTTTGTGGCTTTGAAACAAAAACACGGACATTATTTTCGTAAGAAGCTAATTTAATTTACAGTAATAATTATGCTTGTGGACTATAACTGTACGTATAGCCCTTTACTCCTGGTGTAAACTCTACATTTAGGAAACTCGACGCCCTTCAAGTCCCGAGTTTCCGGGGTGTTGTGATCTATGCATCACGTCATACAGCGCATATGAAGATAGTTGTGATGCTGGGCAAGCCTTGCTGTATATAAGTTGTTTGTTCGATTTACCATGGCTCTCTATTTACTATACTTACCTCATGTTGTTATAATAAAACAAGATGCATCTTAGTGAGACCTTTCTTTCCTGAAATGATACTACACCTGGTCTACAACATAGGATTATATCACGGGGTTCCACTGTATTTTGCATCAGATTAATAAGTGAAATAGCTAATTAAAGCTTACCTTGAAGAAGGCTCAGGGTTCATTGAACAAAAACAATATATCAAAGTTAATGCTAATACAGTGTGCCCAATACTTTCAGTCAAAAAGTATGTAAATAGCAGATTTTAATTGGGTCTTAAATCCTAAAAATATTTATTAATAATTATTTGAAAATAACTAATAAAGTAATATAGTATTTTTCCCAAGCGCGTCTGCAATGGATAAATTTGTTGCCAAAAGGTAAAAAATGTATCCATTGCAAACTTAATTCACATTACACGAGAACGTGCTCGGGCAGTTCAAAATACAAACTCAAAACACTTTTTCTAGCTAATGTTACACCTACACTTTTAATAAAAAAGACACCTACCGGTCACGTGACCGGCAGGCGCCAAACAAAAAGAGGGAAAAAATGCAGAGTAAAAGAAACGCATTCCGTGCGATTGCTCGCTTCCAGTAAGCAATATTTGCTTCGCTATTGGGTCACTCTGGACAAACTATTTGCCAAATTCTAATAAACAGTGCTAGAAACAAATATACTTGAGACAGGCTCTGCTTATACCTACAAACAATATAATATTTTAATATTTTTTTTTGTCACATTGGAATTCATCCAAATAAAAAAAAAACCAGCAGAATACAGCAAATTTAAAAAAAATCATCAACCGTAAAATATAATATTAAATTTTTAAACCTTCAAAATTTTTTTTGTAAAAACAGATAAAACGTGTTACACTGAACCTCACACACCTCGAGAGACTGCTGCTGCCTTTTCCACTCTTCTGACTGTTGTTGTTGTTGCATCTTCATGTGATTCTGGTTCTGTTGCTGGGCGTCCCACTCAAGGCGGCGCAGGCGGGCTCGCTCTAGATCTTCCTGCATCTTGAGCTTGCGCTCCCTTGTCTCGGCCCGGTCCAGCAAGTCCTGTGTGAAAGAGGTAGTTTAAGTTTAATTATCGTAGCTTAAGAGGTAAATCAGGGCGGTTACAAAATACTAGTAAAAAGTTCCCTGATACTTTCACAAAAAAATTCATTGATTTACAATTACCTAGCGAACATGCAATACACACAATTCAATGCATTACAGAAAATTTAATCCAGACATCGCGGGAATTAAGACTTTCCCGATTATAGGTTAGCCTACCTAACTTTTCTACATTTCCGAAAATCTGAATTTAGAGGAATCATGTGATCAGAGAGAATCATGTTATAACATGATTAGCAAGAGAGATTCATCATTCCACCAAAATTGGTCCTTCAGGCAAATTGGATCAACCAGAATATTTTTTTTAATCAAGTGTCCGTTAGTAGTGATCTCAAGAACCTAAACCTGCTGTTTAAGTAATCCAAAATGGAAAAAATTCTCTGATATTTTGCAAAATTTGAAAAATTCCATGAGAAATCCCTGATATTTCCAGAATTAAAAAGTTCCCTGAGAATTCCCTGATTTCCAGGTTCTGTTACCACCCTGTAAATGAGGACTATTGGTGACGTCGTAATTTAGAACCATTTTAGAGACAAGTCGACACTTGATGCCACTTTAAGGGCAACATCAATTGCAGAGTCGAGCTTAGGAACATATTTTATGTGCTCTCCCTCTACAAGGAGTATTATTTGTTAGAGTTTTAATTTGCATAGGTCATTTATAGGTCAGCAGTTGTTTTGACGATGGCCGGACACAAACCTTTCGCATGGGACTTGACTTACATAAATTACATCAAGCTGAGAGGGGGGAGGCAAAAACGTGACGGATCGTGACATGGAGGAGGGAGGGGTAATCGCTTGCATGACATAACGATTCGAAATTTCCAATTTTGCAAGGAAAATCTTTTACATAAAATAAAGTTTTTGAGAAACAAATGCGAAATATTTTTTTATAAGAAACCCTTTAGTTCAGAAAGATAATGGGGAGATTATTATATGCAACAACGTCCGCATTATTAGTTTCCCATATTTTACTGACCCTTTGGTAACACGCAAAATTGCGACACTTTCTTGCCCAATTTTAGAGGACTGGCAGCTACCTAGACGAACAACAAAGGACACAGAACAAGACAGTTCCAAGTACTCTCAGGCCCAAATTTTTAAAGAAGACATTAGCCAATGGCTAGTTAGACCTTGTACTTTTGAAATGTAAATACTATTCTGGTGCATTCCTATGAACAAAAATTTTTAAACATAAAAATATGCATTTTTTTTCAAATTTCAGAAACAAAGGTAAATATTAAATTCCCAGTAGCAGAACTTTCTGAATGTGGTTGCAGCATGACTTTTTAACCCTTTCAGTCCCAAAAATTTACTACATTTCAGAAACAGTCCATATTCACAAAATAAGCTTATTTTAGGTCAAAAAATAAGATTTTGAAAAGGAAAAAAATCATTTTAATTTTTTATATGGTTTTTGTAATCATGTCAAAATTTTTTAACTGTGGAAAACAACAAAATAAAAATATATATATAACCTAAAAACACTTCCAGTTATATATTTTAAGGTATCTGACCACATTATTAAAAAATACAGTAAAACCTCCGAATACCGGACACTCACGGTGCCGGGCATTTTGTCCGTTATTTGGAGGTGTCCGTTATTGGGGGGGGGGGGGTAAATTTTTATTTTTGAAAAAAAAAACATCACTGAAGGAAAGGTTAAAATTACTAATTAATCTAAAGGAAATAAATTTAATTCCTTTGATTTATAATATAAGTAAATTTTGATTGTATTTTAAAATCTATGCAACTCAGCAAGATGGTTAAACGTTCTTTTGAAATTTTGCCGCCATTATAATTTTCGTTTTTGAAGCACGAAGTCCTGTCCGGAAAGATGTGGTAAAATAAACCAGTCTTATCACAATTAAAAATGTTTCGATCCTCATACCCTTCACACAATTGTTTAAGTCTGTTGATCCAGTCGGCAACTTGAGTGGGGTTCAGACTTTTAATCGCCGCTAACTGCTTTGAAAGAAATATCACGGCTTATCTGCTTTTTTCCAACTTTAAAATGTTCTGCAGTAGATCGCACACTTAGCTTTTCTTTTTCAGCACAACATACATTTTTTTCTTTTAACGTTAACCTTTTTCTCTTTAAACACATTATTTTACTTAATCTAAATCAGCTCTCGTTACTCGTTAGCAACTCGACTTTTTAGGATTATGAGCAATTAGAAATCGGACACCACTCCTGGCAAGCGGTCAAACAGGTTCGCGAAGTGGAGAGGGGCGATTGCATTCACTCCTTCTCAATTCTCGGAAAGGGAAGGTTTCGAGAATAATGCGGTAAATTGACATGGGCGTGTAGAAACCATTGTAAAGCTATGGTGGTCATTCTAAGGTTACTAGAAGGTCATAGAACAGTCACCAATACGTAGTTTGACGATAAGAAAATGAGGGTGCAAAAATATTTGGATGCAAAAATGTGTTTTATTGGGATTGATAGCCGAATTAAATAAAAAAAATTTAAAAAATGCGTCCGCTATATAGAGGGTCCGTTATTTAGAGGGGATTACATTAAGTAACCTATGTTAAGGGACTGGGACTTGAGAAAATGTCCGTTATTTAGAGGTGTCCGCTTTTTAGAGGTGTCCGTTAGAGGAGGTAACACTGTATTAGTAATTATTTTAACCGAAATAGTTTAAATTGTGTTTTAAATATGTTGAACTGAAGTGAACTTTTCAAAAATCAGGTGAAACGCTTGTTTGCTATTTTCTGAATAAAAAAAATAGTAGTTCCGACTTCTATTGAGATTAATGTAAAATATTGTCGAATAGAACAAAGTGTGAAGAATCGAATGATGTGTGTTTGAATGTCATAACGGGACATGAATATTTGGAGAAAAAAAATATTGAAGGCGATGATTCCAAATGGCATCACTGGGACTGAAAGGGTTAAAGAAAAAAATTTGGCTGTGGGTAATAAGGACAACCTCAACAAATCAACCACTCACCTCATCATCGTCTTCATCCTCATCCCCTCCGAGCTCCTCGGCTCGCCTCTGGAACTCCTGCTCCAGCCTCAGGGCTCGGAGTCTGTCCTCCTGCTGGGGCGAGAGGTGGGCTCGGCTCTCAAGGTCGCGGATCTCTTCGGCTCGGTTGCGGCGAGCCTCTTCCTGTCTATGCTGCTGAAGCTGTGGGAGATAATTAAGGGTTAATTTGTTGAATTATTAGGTTTGAATTGATTATTGTTAGAAAACTAAGTTATTTAAATTAACTGTAACCGTATTTCTGTTATAAAACTTTCATCATGACTCTGATCTGAATAACCATCCCTTGACTTTATCATGTGTTAGTGTTAGATTTGTTTCTTTGTGATTTATATAATAAGATTTGATTTGCCAACTATTTAGTATTAAATTGTATAACAGAATTTCTATTCAAGACAACCTGGGGATTATTTTTTTAATCCATGTTTTGCCATGAAAATATTTTTTCACCAGCTAGAAAAATCCTCATAACATCAAAATAAAAGAAATTAGGAAAATATCAATTGATAGTTAAATAACTAGATGATATTTTCCGTCAATTTGGTTGATTTTGCTGTTATAAATGATTCTTATATTATATGTAACTGAAGAAAAATGGTTATTAGTGATTACTATAGAAAGAAATTTTTAAAAAATAAACTTGATAATTTATATTCAAAAAGAAATCAAAACGATGAACAAATTTTTGCTCCAAATTAAACATGTACAATAAATTGAATCATCAAATAATAAAAAATAACCGAACACAAAAGTCAATACCAAACTGACAAACTAATTCAATTTACCAATCCATTCATTCAAAATAAACCAACTATCCCCTTTCACAAATACCAATGCACAAAACAATACAACATCCTTTACAACTCTAAAGACAATCCTTCATTATAAGACAAACCACAAACACCAGAACAAGCCTTAGATAGGACAAACAAACACAGAAATATTATGCAACCAATGTGGACAACATGCACTCCAACAACAAGGGGTCAAATCCAAAAACCATGAAAGGAAGTAGGAAGATAGAAAGGGCCCACAACTTACGACATTTGATAGTTGGGTTTATTAATAAAGATAGCATACTCACAAGAATATGAGTAGCAATATTTAAGTTGCTTGAAACAACTGTGGGTATCTAGAGGTAGAGAAGTTAGTGTTAAAAAGCAGAAATGCTTGTTATTTCCTGAAATAAAGTGGGGTAAGTAGTATGATAATAATGCATGTTATGAATGATTTGGATCCAGTTATTAGTGAGTTAGCTTTGACATCTTAGTAAACATGCTGAAATGTTTTTTTTTTTTTTTCAAGTTAGAATAAATGAATACATGTTTTAAAATGAAGGAAAAGTTCAAGAAACAAGTCCTGTTAAATTTGGTTATCGTGGGTAAAAAATATTTAACAATGTAGGTTAGACACCATTTTACAAATCCAAAATTAAAATTTTTTTTTGGTTGATGTTAAGTGTTCATACCACTTTGAAGCCGTAAACAGAATATCTTTACTTTGAAATATTCAAAAACACATTGAAAAACCTCTGAAATCGTAATTACAAAATTAAACTTAAGTAGACTCCTGTAATAACAGAATAGTTAGTTGAATTTTAAAAAAAATATTTCATTTATTGCACAAGACATAAGGCACACGGGCATTTAACTATAATTTTGAATAATTGCAAGATGTCTTTTTTAAAAAGACATCTTGCATCTTGGTAGCACTAAAATTTAGTGCTACCAACTTAAAATCAAATTTCTAAGCCCTCAATAATTAATTGTAACAAAAGTTAATAAGTTTTTTTTTTTTTGGAAAAAAAAGATAATTGGTTATATATTATTTAGAACAAATTTCTAAAAAAACATCAAATTTTTTTGACACAAAAATATGTAAATTTTAAAATGTGGAAGCAAAACCTATCAATTAAATAAAAATCGATTTGTCTAAAACTATAAACTAACCTTTTCTTTTTCTTCTCGTTCCCATGGAGATGGACTTAATAAGCTTGAATGTTCTTTTTTGTCATGTCCAGTAGGGTGCTGAGGAACTTCAAAAGCCACTCGAGGACTGTGACTGAAAAAACAACGATAATTTGAGCAAGTCATTGAAAAGATAAATAGAAATAAGGGCTAGTCAGCGCATCCTTAAATGTAATGCAAAACTAGCTATCTTGAACAAAACTTTATAAGCATTTAAGTCGCCCAATGGGATATTTCTAACAATCTTTCATTCTTTTTATTTTAAGCTCTAATCTATGAATTATTTTGTATTTTATAAAAAAAATCTTAAAACAATTATATTTTGACAATAATTAAATTAAAAATATTTTCTAACATTTGGAGGTTTCAAATATATTTAATAAATAACGCCATAATAAAAATTAACAAACCCTTTCTACCTCTCTTATTGGCAAATGGTTGCAGTTCTCGGTCAATATTTCTTCTAGAAAAGAAAGCTGGTTGCACCTGCTAAGTGTGCAGTTAAAGGTACAACAAAGTTCTTTTCTCCTTGTTAATAAAAACTATACATCTCCTAAAGCTTAATAATAATGAAACCATGCCTTGAATCTTCAGAATTTCTACCAATATCATAACTTGGATTCAATATTTTCAAACATTTTAATAAACTATCTTCTTGATCTTAGCTACAATCTTGACAAATCACTGTCTTAGTATTGTATCTAGCATTCTTAGTTAGGTATGCGTATATAGGTAACAATCACTTTTGACTTATGACTTTCTTGGTGGGGGGCAAGATCGCCAAGCACTGCGACTTTAAGTCTATTGTACTAAGCCCCAGAAATGACACAAGCACAAGAGACACACAAAGAAAGAGACGACACAAACACATAGACAAATAACATTTATTGACGGTCACAAACATCCATGCCTGACCGGGATTCGAACCCGACCCCAGCAGCTCCAAAGGCCAGAATCCTAATGAGTGTGCCACCGGGGCGGCGGTAACAATCACACAATGTTCCGCTTTTTCCAGCGTACATGTGCGCCATAGTAACTACACATATTTCCAAATTTGATCCTGATTTAAAAAGACAGAACAAAACACGACTTGTTACAAACCTCAAATTAGCAGGAGGCTTCCCATGACTCTGAGGCATCCTTGGATCAGGCATCATCGGCCTATTAACCTTCAACTCTGTTCCATCCTCGCCACGAGGGGGGTAACCGGAAGGTCCATACCGGTAACTTACAACCGGTGGAGGCTGATGCTGCATCCTAATGCCCCCAACTGGACCTGGGCCAGATAGGTTTGGGTCGTATGGGGGCTGGGTATCTGGATATCCAGAGTTTGTTCCTTTAAAGAATGACAGTTGAGAAATAAGGACATATAAAAAGAAAGTTTCTTATAGAGTTGGCATGGATTTTATTTAAGTAGTTATATATATTTTTAAAATTATGTACCTGACTTGGCCTACCTCTTTTTAAGGATAAAAAAGTTATAATGAACATGTGCCAAGATACATAATGTACATGTGCCAAGGTTATATAACATAATAAAAGAATTAAGTTATGACCTAATTGAGGCAGTTATGCATATAGAGTAATGGGTTACATAATACACAGTCTACACCCTTTCCTTTAAGGGAGCAACTTTCCGCTAGGTTCTATTATGTTAAGTGAGGTGGTCTATCATGGCCAAGCACTTTGACCACTGGTCTATTGTACCAACTTCATTGTTAACCTTGAAGCAGGCCGATAGCAACAAAAAACTTTAAAAAATCAAAAATTAAAATAAGCTTTATTCTTATCTTTAGAAACACAATTTCAAAACCAAGAATTTGTTAAGGAAATGTCAAGACTGTACATACCTTGGTATGCAGGTGGTCTAGGAGCCCCTTGATTTGGATACAACTGGGGCCGGGGTTTAGGGGCTGGTGCGGGTGGATAAGGTGGATGCATGTGACCTGTAGGTTGCGGGTGATAATCATGAGGCGGTCTCACCGAAGGATTTGGACTAAAAAAGAAATATATAATTCATAAGAGTACAAAGATCTATAAGAAAAATGGGTTTCTTAATATATGAAGGATGCATACACAACTCGCATTCTTCAAAGTATAAATAAGATAAAGGGTCTGGACTATTTATTGGCAACATTTGATAATAGTTAATTCAATTGGACAAAGCCGCCAATAAACGAGGAAAACTTATATCTAATTTATGCTTTGGAGAATGTAAATTTTGACCTAACCAGCTTCGTATTTCCAATGTAATTGCTATTTGTTTGAAAAACATGTAACTGTCAATAAATATACCTAAAAATGTGCTTTAAATTTAAGATTACAAGAAAAAATAATTAAAAAAAACTTTTAATAACTAATCAAACAGACATCACACCATCTACCTTAACAGAAAAGATGCAAATTAAAATAACAGAAAACGGATAATAAGACCTTTTTTAAACTACAAGGACTAGTTGCTCTAGAGGACTAGTTGCTTAGTTACAGTGCTTCACATTGTCATGCCACATCCTGGAATCGAGTCCCTGATTAGGGGAGGTTAACTCATTCTTTCATACCTTAAGAGGATCTATAAAATAAGGACAGGTAGACCACCTAACCAGGACACATGCCTATCACCCCTGAGCAGTTGGTCAAGTAGGCTGAAATAGGCACGGCAAGCCTTGTAGCACTAACAGGCTGTTGCGTCTGCGAGTTCAGTTTAGAGTAAATCTATTCAATAACACCTACCCTCTGGGCAAAGACCAATTCGCTCCACGAGGTTGATATTGTGGATTAAGCTGTTGTTGTTGCTGTTGCATGAGAAGTCGTTCGCGATCTTCTCTCCTCCTGACTTCCTCCCTCATTTCTTCCATCTTGGCTTCTTGGCGCAAAATGTCTCGTTGGCGAGGATCCATGTGCATCATGTTGTATTCGTGTTGCTGGTTTTGGGTGTATGGTCTGGCATTGAGGTCTGGATGGGACATGCTTTCTGGGAAAGGCCTGGCGTCGTTTTCGGAAGGTCTGAGTTGGTCAGCGCTGCGGAAATCCCTGTGAAGAGCAGTAATTTATTTGATGAGAACTCTTTAATGCATAACTTATTTTACATACAATTGCAAGGCTTATAATCCGTATGATTACAATGCAAGCCTGCTTTCCCTACCCCCTCATTTGGTTTTCCAAGAAATGGCGTAAGGGTGCGACCTTTTCGTTTCCCATCCTACTTGGGGTTTAGAGAGTAGTTACGAATAACCTCACAGCAGAGCCTTATACAAGGTAGGTATAGAACACAATTCTCTCGTTATTTCTTGGAAAACCACAAAAGGTGGGGGCAGCCAAGCTAAAATAAAATACAAACATTTTTAATTAAACTTTAGTTTATAAACTTCAATCAGAAAAATTCTTCAAAATTAAGCAATTAACATTTATTTCTGTAAAGAATAAACAAAGCTTAACAATTGTCACATTATCCAATAATCCAGGCATCGTAAATACCACACAAACCACTGTTCTAATCAAAAGACATTACATAAATACTCTTGATGTGAACAATATACAAGTCATCCACACTGAAAGGCTTACGATTTACCTAATGGTCTTTTATGCAATATAAGCATGAACAAAAACTATTTTTAAAGAAAGCTTTCAAACCAACCCACCTCTGATCATGTATAGGTCTCTGTGGTGGATACCCCTGCGAGCTGTTATGGACAGAATCCATTGGCCCCTTAGGCGACCGCGGTGGTCCAACATTAGGGTGTGGATACCCCATCGAGTTGGCATACTGTTCCTGCTCTCTGGGTGATACCAGAGTAGACATAGGTCGAGACCTCATCTGTTGGTCTACAGGAACAAGTAGACCCTGGGGGTCAGGTCTGCTGAGAGATGACTGGGAGCCATGGAGGGATCTGGGTGGGTGCTGGGGGTGGGCTTGGGCAGGAGGTCTATAGAATATATATATTTTTTTTTTAATTATTAATGTGTAGAGAATATATTTTGCTTCTTCAGGGTGAGGCAAACAAAAGTGGCAACGATCTAGAGATAGGAATACATTGAAATACTTGGCGAGAAAAACTCTTGAAGCCGCCTGAAGCCTGTTTTTGCATTGGTTGGATCGGATTAGCTTCACATTAGAGTTACTCATAGGCTAGTGGGGAGTTCAGATCTTAGTTCGTATTGTATGAAGACGTCCCATAATGCAAATTTTGTGTCTTGCAATCAATTTAGAATGTTTTGTATTACCAAAAACAAAAAAAGTCTGATTTTCTAGGATAAATAACGACCGAAACAATCTAATAATCACTGGTGGGAACTTTTCTTGATCAGCTCTACAAACCTTGTTTATATTTCATTTCAACTAGCTTCTAAAACCGTAGCGTAGTTGCCGGCAAATAAGTCGCCAAGCGTTTGCGCTTAATATTGAAGCGATCAATAGCTTCAGTTAGCAAACCTGTTTTTGTATTGGTTTTAGACTTGGCAACATTTCTGTCATATTCTTATCTCCACTTTGGGGCCACTTTTGTTTACCTCACCCTGTATTAAACTGCCAGATTGTTTATAATGTCAATCACTTTTTCAATAAAAAAATATCTACACTGGATGATTATTTTGCAATTTAAGAGATGGCTATGAATCCCAAATATGTAAGAAATGTAAAGAATAATGAATCATTTTAGATAATATATCCTGCTTTTACTGATTGCCGTTAATAATGTCAATCACTCTTTCAATAAAATAAAACGGATTATTGCTTTGCATTTTTTTTAAAGAGATACATTGCAATTTAAGAGATGGCTATGGATCCTAAATGATAAACCAGAGAATACCGTGTAGCAATTTAGCAATATGTAAAATGAACGAGGAAATAATATCTGGCAATTGATACAAAAAAGAAAAAAATTAAATGCTTAGATGCAACTCATACTGGCTAATAATCTGATGGAATTATAATCAATTATGTTGTCCAAATCTTTTAAACATGTTCCAAAGGAACCTTTACTTTCACACCACAAGTGGAGTGTGTTTGAAAGATTTTATATACCAATAATATAATCAAAAAGTTACTGCATTACGACCAAGAATTTATTGTGGTATGAAATACAGGATGCATACTACAAAATATACTTTGTATCCATCAACATAAAAAGTTAAAACCCCTTACATATAAGAAAATAAAGTTTTAATAATATGCTGAAAAGTTTAAAATTATGCATACACCAAATAAAAATATATATTCTAAATTAGACATACCTAGGATGTGTAGAATAAGGACTTGGCTGCTGAACATTTTGTAGCTGATAGACACTGATATTCTGGTAATGCCTTTCTTCTTGGACAACTGACTGCTGGCTTTGGCCATGGCCTTGAGGGGGCAAGACATGATGAGCATTTGGATGAGGAGGAGGAACTGACCGATTGCCTAGAGGATGGTACAAATCTAGTATCAATAATGTCCACATAAATTACAATTCATGGTATGGAATATGCCAAGAAGATGAAGGGGGGCAATATTTTTTTAATAATGTAAAACATTACCAATGTTTTATTACAGTTTAAAAACTCATTTACATGCATTATCGTTCCCCAACCTCTTATCCAAAAAATATCTAACAATTCTATATATTCCACTGTCATTTTCAGCTTTTGTTGTAGTTTTAACATGATAATCATTTCTTATTCAATAATATAACTTTACACTATTTGTTATTATTATCGTGTCTATGCAAAGCTTATATTAAATAGGGCAAAAAGCCTTGATGAAGAGAGTCACCAGGTCGTGGGACTGGAGACTTACATCTTGTGGTGGTGCCCCAAGCCCAAAATAAAAGGCAGCAATTGCCTGGCAGTGAAACAAATGGTCTGGCGTTAGTTGGGTTTCTGGACATTTTCTGCAGAAGGGGTAGGGACCAATTTACACAATATATATAGCTCTGAGACATAGAATAGTTTGCAATTGGGAAGGGACTGATATAAAAGTTCTTATTAATACACACACCAAAAACATAGACTACACAAATCAACAGAAGCAATTTTTGTTCTATAATCTATCTTATAAAATAAGAACTTCAAAAGTGCCATAATTTCTAGTTTACTACTTCATTTTTACTCATACATAAATCACTGCCAAACCTTAACACAAAGAACCTACCAGGAGGGTTACCAGGAGGTCCAGGATAGGGTGGTGGATTGGGCTCATCAGGAGGGTTGCCATAATGGACTCTCGGGTCGCCATCTTGGCGAAGATTATTAGTCGATTTTGAGCGGGATCCATGGTCTGGATAGTCACTGGCTTTTGGTATTGATGCAGTTGAGGAGGTGCGGCTGTAGGCAGGATTGTAGACCTCGTGTGATCGAATACCATTGGTAGGGGGACGAACCGGTTCAGGATCATGGTGATCTTTAGTGCAAGAATTATTTAATATGTAGTTGAAATATTAGATATTAAATTTTGATTGCTTTAAAAATTATCTTAAACCTAAAAAAGGATTAACTAAAAGTTTATTCTGACAGTTTTTGCATAACTACAACCTATAAGAAAGTATACCAAAGATTGTCATTTTACAGGTCAAAAAGGTACAACTCACTGTTGGGGATACTGCAGTTTATCTGCCCACTGGGTTTTACGACTGTTATCAATGTTTACTTGAAAGATTAGACAGACATTTTTATTGCTTGGTTTCAAATTATCTTATATCTAAAGCTGTATAGTATTCCTTATAAAAAAATAAAGGTATCCAAATTCTTAAACTATTAAAAGTATGAAATGCTCTTAAAATGGGAAAAAAATAGACAAGTTAACACAAAGAACTCCTTATTTGATTTCTATAATATGGAATAATCGATTCATGCTAAGATTAAAAATCATTGTGCTTCAGAATTACAATATAAAGACAGCCTAAATTTAATAATAAATGTTAAGTGATACTCAAACTAGAATATTTGAAATAAATTTCATTTTTATGTTACTTGAGAAACTAAGCTCATTTCTATTGAAAACAAACTACAAAGCAAAGAACTACTGCAAGGTACAAGTGTCAAAAATACAGCAAAATAAATGGAATTATTCCCTATGTGCTTTTGAAAAATTAACTTGTTTCCAATTTTTCTTTGAAACAAGTCTTGTAAATAACGTCTACTATTTAATTAAAATTATAATACATAATATTCCCAGATCAACGCTATTTAGTTTACAAATAGCGTTGATCAAAGCCTGAAAGCAAATTAAAAATATACATTGAATCAAACAAAATAATAGCTTACTGTTCAAAGAAGGCACACTTTTACTGCCCTGCATTCTAGGTGGCATCATTTGTCCTGGTCCAGTTGGCAAACGTCCTTCAGGTCCATTTTCATGCATTACCCTTGTGGGAATGTCCCGTTCACTCATTCGACGGGGACCTGAAAATGTGTATTACAATTTTAATAATACTTACTTAAAAATGCACTGTAATGCTAAATTATTTTTATAATTTTTTGGGGGGAATGTTAAAGAAAACAAACTTAATGTTAACATATTTACAGCAAATCACTTTAAAAATGAGTCGAAATGAATAAGTGAAAGGAACTCAAAAGCAACTGATAAAAACTGAATGCGGGAGACTGAAAAAAACCAAACAAAATAAGAACTGTCAACGAAAATAATGAAAAACTAATCAAGAACCAAACTGAATGTGGAATAATAAATAATGCAAATGAAAACGAATAAAAAATTCCAACTAATAAAGTAAAAGCACGAAAAAATTCCAACCAATAAAAATAAAACCAATTCATAATTCCAACCAAATTTAAAGGACAACTGAAATTATATATGAAAGCCAAAGACTAACTATTCAACCAAAAACATGAAAATAAACCAAATGTAATAACAGCATACATACAATTAAGAGCCTGTCGAGACATAGAATCTGATGGGAAAGCTCCAGAGCTACACAATGTTTCAGTACTGCTGAATTTCACAACTTTCTGACTGGGCAAGATTGAAAAAATATCCCGGGCCACTTTTCTGTTGTACTCCTTGAAGATTTCATTCCTGTTGATGCAGCAGTGATCCTTATTAAACTTATAATTTCCATTCTTATCGTAACAGCTATGGTTATCTCCGTCGTCGAGACAATAGGACGGCCTGGATAAATTGAAAGCAGAGGCACAGTACGGATGCCAGGACTTGCAAACGACGCACGAGAAAGTGTTGCCATCTTCTCTTCCTTTATTTCTTTTAATGATGCACAAAGGGCAATCCTCTTCAGAATTACTGAGACTTTGCTGAGTGTTTTCTTTCAAACGTATCTGGCAATATGGGCAGGGGCAGTCGTAACTGAATTCTAAGAGCGAATCCTCGCTCCGGGGCTTAACTAATGGCCGACAAACTGTGAATTTGGACGGAAGGCCAGGCAGTTGCAACTTCAATTGCGCGTTTCTTAAAATATTTGTTTCGTTTTCGTGGGTATCTGTGTGGTTTGTTTTGATTTGATAGTCAGATGTAGATGAAGGCACTTTAGAGATATGTCTGGGTGGTACTGAGAGAGAGTTACGCTTAAACTTTCTGAAGTTCAGCCAGTGTTTATTACGGATTTGAGGCACATTGTTTTCACTTCCAGAAGGCACACCAAAGGCACTTTGTCGTTGTAAAAGTGTGATTTCTATCAATATTAAAGAGAAATTTAGAGTTACAGCAAGAATGTTAGTTAACAGAAGGTTTTTCAAGAAGATAAGAAGTTTACAGGAGACATTAAAAATTGGTTAAAATACATATTAGGAAAGAGGAAAATTAGCCTTTTGATATTAGTTTAAAAACACTTTAAATCATGGAAAGATGAGTATGTTTGTAAGATGTTTTAATATTTGTTGAGAGGTACTTTATTTAGAGATACAACACAAAAAACTAATTAAGCAAAGAAAAAGGTAAAAAAAATTAAATATTTACACTATAAAGGGGAATAAATCATTAAAAATAAATACCTCTTTGCATTGTAGGGGATGGTTTATTCAATAAATCTGAGACACCATTAAAAATAGCACCTTGCTTGGCAACTTCTAATGTAACAACGGGTCCAGTACGCGTCATTAGTTCTGCAGCTCTACAAAAAAATTATTCAAAAAGTTTTAAAAACATTTTTTATAAAATTTACTTATCTAAAAATGAATAAACAAAACATAATAAAAATACATACTTTTCTTGATTAACACCAACAAGAGAGTTGCCATCAACTTTCAACAATTGGTCACCTGCTTGTAATCTGCCATCCTTTAATAGTTTAAATGCATTTAATTAAAAACTTAATGAAAAGTTATTAACACTTATTTTTGTAAAGAATTTCAATACTTACTAGGTCGGCAGCTCCACCTTTCACAACTGATTTTATATAGATTCCAAGTTTGTCATGATTAGCACCCTATCAGGAAAAATAAAATTTAACACACCTATTCTTCAATACCTTAACGAATTTTGTTACAAGTTTTGTAAAAATATCTTTAAACTTAAAATCTTTAAAACATAGTTTTTTGCACAAAGGGAAAACCTGGATAAACTATTCCTACTTTTATTAAAAAGAACCAACTTTTACAAATTAAATTTGTTCATCCAAACCAGAAACAAAATTTAAACCAACCTCTTATATTTTATTTTTATAAATGCATCTATTTTAACATAAAAAAATATATAAATTAAAAATTTTACTTTCCGAAAAACTTAAATAAAACTATAAACAATATTAAACTGAGTATATTCGCCTTAAGAACGGCTCAGTGGCTGAGAGGTCTAACGCGTCCGCCTCATAAGCCCAAGATTGCGGGTTCGAGCCCCGGCTGAGTCGTCGGATTTTCTGGATGGCAAAATCCTGGGCGCGCATGTCATATGATTA